>CM066032.1:683054459-683396959 GCA_033557465.1 Ichthyophis bannanicus
AGTGTTCACCACTGCCTGTCACACAGGCCTGTACTGATCCAGATGGACAACCAGGTCGCCATGTTTTATATCAACAAGCAGGGGGGCATGGGATCGTAGTCCCTCTGCCAGGAGGCAATGGCCCGCCTCTTCTTTGCGGCACGCAACAGCATGCTCTTGCGAGTGGTGTGCCTCCCAGACCAGGACAACTGCCTAGCAGACAGGCTGAGCAGAGTTCTTCGTCCATATGAGTGGTGCTTGACCCCCAGGGTGATGAAGCATCTCTTCCACTTCTGGGGCAGGCCTGCGATGGACCTATTCACCTCCCTGGACAACACACAGCTGCCCCGCTTCTGCTCGCATCAGCCGTACCCGGAGAGAGTGGCGGCAGATGTCTTCCTGATCTTGTGGTCCGAGGGCCTACTCTATGCCTTCCCACCTCCCCCCCCCCCCACCTCCGCCCCCCCTCCCGTTCACCAGGACCCTCTTCAAGGTCCAGAGTGAGAGGGCATCAGTTATACTGATTGCCCCCAGGTGGCTCAGACAACCTTGGTTCCCTCTGTTGCTTTCCCTGTCGGTGACACTCCCAACCCACTGGGCTGAGCCCCGGACCTCCTGTCCCAGGAAGAGGGCTCCCTCCCGCACCCCAATCTGGGGTCACTAATGCTAACAGCGTGGCTGTTGAAAGGATAGTGTTGGTCCCTTTCAACCTTCCTGGAGAAGTCTAGGAGAGCCTACTTGCCTACCAAAAACCCTCCACCAGAAAGGCTTATGCTTTTAAGTGGAGAAGGTTCTCTGCCTGGTGTGCAGAAAGGGAGGAGAACCTCTTCTCCTGCCATGTGCAAGTAGTACTCCAGTACCTACTGCATATGTCACACACCGGACTGAAATTTAACTCTGTGAGGGTATATCTGAGTGCCATAGCCGCTCACCACCACTATCGAGTGAAAAACCTCTCTCAAACCAGCCCCTGGTCTCTAGGATTCTCCGGAGCCTCCTGTTATCCAAGCCTCCACTCTGCCCTCCAGCAGTGGAGTGGGACCTCAATTTGGTGCTCTCCCAGCTCACCAAATCGCCATTTGAGCCCTAGCCACTTGCCACCTGTGGTATCTGTCTTGGAAAGTGGCCTTTTTGGTGGTCCTCACATCTGCTCGAAGAGTGAATGAACTCCAGTCCCTGGTGGCGGATCTTTCATATACAAGGTTCTATAAGAACGGGATAGTGCTCCGCACACACCCCACATTTCTCCCGAAGGTGGTATCTTCTTTCCATCTCAACCAAGAGGTGGTCCTCCCCACCTTCTTCCTGCAGCCTCATGCCGGCAGGGAGGAACTAGTACTTCATACACTGGATTGCAAATGGGCCCTGTCTTTCTACTTACAGTGGACTCGAGCCCATCGTCACGCTCCTCAGCTTTTCGTGTCTTATGACCCCCAGTAGACTGGGGCTTCCCGTGACTAAGTGAACTCTGTCCACTTGGCAGACTGTATTGCCCTCTCCTATGAGCAAGCTAGCCTCTCCCTCGAGCACCAGATCACAGAGCATTGTGTGAGGGTGATGGCCACGTCGGTGGTCAACCTCTGCTCAGTGCCAGTGAAAAAGATCTGCAAGGCCACCACATGGTCTTCAGTTCATACGTTTGCAGTTCACTACTGCCTGGAGAGTGAGTCCCACATGGATAGTGCCTTTGGCCAGGCAGTATTCCGTAATATTCTCGGGGTGTAGGCAACTCCTGCCCTCCGACCCCTCTGTGTTTAGGCTACCGGAGTGATAGTGTCGCTGGACGCTAGGACTTGCAGAGTCTCTCAGTGGGGACTCACCACCTGCTACTCACAGCCACCCAACCTGGTTGCCGTTGGTGCTGTTGTGGTTCGTACCTTGGCAGCCTGGAGCTAGAGGATCCCATATCTGTGGACTGAGTTCCTGCTTGTTCCTGGAAAAGAGCGTAGTTACTCACCTGTACTAGGTGTTCTCCAGGGAGAGCAGGAATCAGTCCTCAAAACGCTCCCTCCTTCCCTGGGAGTTGCCTCTCTACCTTGTTTTAGATTTTATTACCGTCCTAGCTATGTCATCTGACTGAACAAGATGGCACCCTTGGGCGGGGAGGGGACCACACATGCGTGGTAACATGTCCCAAAGACTTTCCTTAAAAGCTGGGGAAATGCTTCACGCAGGCTATGTTGGCGCCAATGTCACCCATATGTGAGGACTGATTCCTGCTTTCCCTGGAGAACACCTGTTACAGGTGAGTAACTATACTATACACGCGCACACACACACACACACACGATTTTGTATGTGTGTTTTTATAAATAGCTGATGGCTTGTAAGCTGTGCAGACCACATAATGTGAAATTTGGTTTATATATCTTGGTGGTGTTTTGGGGTTATCTTGTCACAAAGTATATCTTACCAGCTTGTCCATTTACTTATCCACTCTCTTGGCAACTCCCCCCCCCCTCCACCTCCCATTGTCCTTCACTATTCGACTTTCTTTTTCCTGACACATTCACTCTGGACCTCTTTACCCTTCCACATCAGAAAATAATTCTCTTACAGTTTACTCACTTTTTCTAAAGGCCTTTTCGGGTCTCTCGTACTGAGAGGAGTAAGGTCCAAGCTAGCAATATTGTATGTTTGGTATCTTCTATTTTGTTTTGTCATTTTATCCTTTCCTTTTCTGTTTTTTTAATGGAATTCTTTTTCTTTGTAAAAATTTTATTTAGTATTGTAAACCGCTCAGAAATTATTTAGTAATGGGCGGTATAAACATAGGTGAAATTAATGACTGTTTCATGGGCTAGGAGAACTATTTTAGACCTAGCCCTTAAGGAACACAGAACCCAATATTCAGTTGTGCAGGCTATGCATCTCTAAGGTGCATAGCCATCACCACTGAAGATCACTGGATAATCAATCCGGGGTCATATCAGAGCACTGAAATTGAATATCCGGGTCTTCTGCCATATGCCGAAATGCCCCGCAAGCTTCAAAAACTAAACGGGCAGCACAGAAATTGAGCTGCTGTCCGGTTAGCTCCTGCATGAAAGATAGGCAAGGTTTTCCCGTTCCTATCTTTTACTCACAGGTCGCTAACTGGGGAGATGCTCATATTACTGCTGCCCGAATGGCAATGGTGCTGCCTCTGCTCCTCACTGGAATGCCCACGACATGTATTGCAAAGAGGCGTGTAGCAGCAGAACCGGGGGATATTCATTGGTACTGACTGTGTTAGTGCCAATGAATATCGCAGTCCAGCAGCATTTACATGGTTTGCAGAGTTTTAAACCGTGTAAATGCCGTTGAATATCAGGCTCAGTGATCATAGTGTGATCAAACTTGATTTAATAAATGGAGGGAGGACAGCGAGGATATCTGTTGTGCCACTATTTACAGTTGTGGTCAACATTATTGGCACTGTTGCAGTTCAACTCCTTAATGTCTAATATCTCCAAAAAAAAAGTGTCCAGTGAAATGGCTTTGGACTATATATGCTCACATATTTGACACACAAAAGAATCAAATAAAACAAGACCAAATAAAAAAGGAAATAGTAAGAAATAGTATAAAACTGGGACATTGCCAGGACATGATTATTAATTAAAATAATAAAAGGATAAACCTGTGCCTGAATAATCTAGTTTACTAATGTGTCAAAAGGTTTTGTTGGATCATTTGCCATGAAAGAGAAACACTTTCTTGTAGTAAATTCTCCATTTTTATCTATTTAGAAAGGGGTCAACCCTTCGTACCACACACTAAGGGGTATGTTTACTAAACCATCTTAACGTTGCAGCGGTGGTATTATCGCACGATAAGTGACGTTAAAGCGCGATAATGTAGCGGCGGCGTTAAGGCACACTAACGCTGTGAAATCCGGGTCTGAAGGGTGGAGTAAGGCTTCCCAGAGGGTGGAGAGAAGGGGGTCAATGGGCAGAGAGTGGTAGGGGAGAGGCTCCAGGCACACTAACGCTGTGAAATCCGGGTCTGAACACTAACGCCAGTGAAACCCTCGCGTTAAGGCACATTTGCAGGAAAGAGAAACCATTTCAGTCAGCAATGTGCAGCAAATGCAGGGAAACCTAGAAAAGTGATAGTTGTGATACATGTGCAGGAACCAAAAAGGCAAATAAACATGTAAAAGGACCTGAACCACATCTAAAATCCCAATAACCAAGCTGGCCAATAGTGATATTAATGATAAACATAAAGCAACACTACTGACAAAGCGCATAAATTAAGATATCATGTTTGGAAGGGTCTATGCTTTGTCCCCCTACAAAGTGAATGATCCCACATTGAAATAGCGCTGATCAGGGTTTCTGTCATTTAGATTGGGCAGGTTTGTTAGGGCGTGCACATGTGCAGCAACAGCATAGTGGGCACGTAGGAAAGGGCAACTGTACTGATGCTGTAAATGGGATACAGGGAGCTGCAGGCGGCACATGCTGTGGTCCAGCTGGGGCACAGTGTGGGCTAGGCAGATGCCTAGGTGGCACATAGGAATGCCGAAACTGTAAAGCAGCAAGACAGCAACTGACGAGGGTCCAACATGGGCACAAGTGTGTGTCCCACAGTGTCACAGGGGAGATTACCCAGCAGGTACCTCCAAGGGCACATAACATTGGCGGGGGGGGGGGGGGGCACGCATGTCCATGTAGGCATCCCTACCCGAGAACCCACACCATAGGCAGCTGCCTACCGGCATACTGGATGGCCTGGGACTGGGCACCACCGGCTTAATGGCATGGCAGCATGGTGGCGGAGGGGTGCCGGTGACGGAGGGGGCAGTGGCATCTGCCCACAGCAGACCATGGCCTAGCCCCGTTTAGGTGGGTGCCGTGCAATGCAACAGACATGGTCTGTCTGATGAACAGTCATGGTATCCCCAGGGAATGAACTGTCCCTGTGGCAACAGTGTGGTGCAGTACACACAGCCAGTGTGTTCAGGAGCAGAAGGTCACAAGTTCAAGTCCCAGCTGTGGCTCCTGCCAACCCTTTCCCCATATTTTACCCAGTACTAAACCGTGGTAATAAAGACGGAACATTTATTGCAGGTAAGATAAACATGCCTGAAACGTCTATATTTTATCATACAGAGCACAGACACCATAAACATGTGCAATCCCTAGAGCAGAGTTTCCCAACTGCAGTCCTGGAGGGCCAAACACCATTCAGGTTTCATGCTGTCCCTAATAAATATGCCTGTGCTGCATTAGTATGCACCGCCCCCATTGTATGCAAATATATCTTATGCATATTCATTAGGGACAGCATGAAAACCTGAACAGTGTTTGGCCCACCAGGACTGGAGTTGGGAACCTCTGCCCTAGAGCAGCGGCCAACAGGGGCATAAACACCCACACCCACAGGCTCCACTATCCAAAGCCTCATGGAGAGTCAGGCTGTTGGGCCTTGCATGCAGCAGCATCTCCCAATACTAGCACTTGCATACCTTAGCAATGCCGCCCTAAACTTGGGAATACGTTACACATATATCAAAAGGTTGCTATGATTAATGGCAGATAACAATTCCTAAGTTAAGCACAATTTGCTGATAGAGCTGCATCATAGCAACCTTTCTGATATCTGTGGAGTGTGTTTCAGTTTTGGTTTCTGACAGTGTTTACCACCCTGGGGAGTGACCCCAACAGTATTGCGTACCATAGCCATGCCTGCACTGTGCCCAGGACTGGTGTGGTGGCCAGGGCTGCCAAAAGCCTCTATATTTGCACAATGCTGGCATAGGTATGGGAGTGTGTGTCGGTCTATCCAGTGTGTTGTGGCTGCCTACACCTTACTCAGCCCACACTGCTTGCACTGTTTCCAGAGTTAGCCTGCCAATGTGCATAATGAGGAGCAAGGTACTGTGGGTATGGCCCGGACAGGGTGGCCTGGGCAGGATGCATCTGCACAGGGCATAGGGCAATGGCTGGGACATTGTAGTGCCCGGCCACCACCTGCATGGACAGGGTGGCCACAGCATGTCATGCTGGGAGGTCACTCTCACCCTGACTGAGCAGTGACCACGGCATGGCTAGGTTCCCCCATAGTGCTATATAGTATATATAGCACTCCAGTGATATTTATGGGTTCTCTTTTCTGGGGCCCAATCACTGACTTACCTACTTGGTGTGTACGCTCACATCCCATTTTTGGGTGCACACAGTTCCTCCAGGAACATGCACTATGTACAAGCTAGCAGACTGTCTGCAGTTAGTATGTGTATGGCTAGAACACCTTGCAGGGTGCAGCGGCTGGAGACTCATGTGCTCGCTGCTGGAGACTGTGAGATAGTGGTGGGGGGCAGCTGAGCATTTCCAGGCCTACTGTCTGTCTGCCATTGCCTTATGGAGGTGTACAGATCTTCATTGACTGCCCTGTAGTGTGCCCGTTCCCCAGCAGGACTGGGGTTGATGGTCCCCTCTACTGCCACCATTGCAGGGATGTAGAATGTGGATCTGTTGGTGGGAGATCCTGTCCCCCACCCTGAGCCCCAGAGGGTGGGTTGGGTGGTGCTACATAATCCGCCTATGGGTCCAAACACCCCCTTCACTTAAATCATGTGACCATGGCACCCACACAGGATATGCACTATTCTGGGTGCATCATAGTCCACAAGGGCTAGACGTGACTGGGAAATATGGATGGACACAGGTGTATCCTAGGTGTGTCTGCAAGGACTACCTATTACACACTGGCACTGATGGCGACCTGCAGCATAGCCTATCTCAGCTAAGTCAGGTGTTGCGGACCTGGTGCTTTGCGCCCCACCTCGCCCTCAGGGTGAGCACAGTATCCCCACAATGTGTCGGTCTGTAGCTACTCTGTGCCAGTAACACACATGGTCAGTTCCCCCTACCAGGCCGAGGTGCTGTGGGGGTGCATACCCCATCTTGTGATCATCTGTAGACTGCTGATCTGCATGTGCAGTGCATCATGGGTACGGGTGGGTTAACCCTATCCTGGTAACCACAGCAGGCGGTTTGTGTGTGACCTGCAGTCCTTCTGTAGCCAGCCAGGGGTTTGTTAGTAGCTATAGAGATGTAGCCCACTGGTTACTTCACTGACTGTGGAGGCAGAGGTCATGGGTTTGATCCCACAGTGGTGTTATTTGATAGGGCTGTCTGAGGCATTTTCTTTTTTAATTTAAATTAGTGCTGCCAGCAAAAACAAGCTCACAGTGCTGTAACCTTAAGGTGCCTCATAAGGTGCCCTATAAGGTGCCTCATAAGGCGCCCTATAAGGTGCCTCATAAGGCGCCCTATAAGGTGCCTCATAAGGCGCCCTATAGGGAACATTATAAGGTGCCTTGGCGGACAGTGCACTTTATAATGTACCCTCTGGAGTGCCTTATAGGGCGCCTTATGCGACACCTTAGGTTACGGCACTGTGAGGGTGTGTTTGCTGGCAGCACTAATTTAAATTAAAAAAGAAAATGCCTCAGACAGCACTGATTTAAAGTAAAGGGTAATGCCTCAGACAGCCTTACTCATTAAGCCCACTGGGGGATCAAACTCATGACCCCTGTTTCATCAGTCATCATATTAACCAGTGTGCTGCACCTCTACCTCAGCACGCGAAGTTAAGGTTAACGCGCGGTAACGTGTGCGGCTCCCTCTATCGTGCGATAACCCGCGATTGCTACCTTAAGACCGGAACGCCCACTCCTTATATGGCATCCTTCACATTATCGCTGCAACTAGCGCCGGGAACATTAAGATGGTTTAGTAAACATACCCCTAAGGGTTAATACCATAATTTCCCCCAGTATTACTTAACTGAAGCAGCATTTTCCGAGAAGGCTTGAAACTTCCAAACCAACACCAATGTAGAGACTCCTTTGGTTTAACCACTCCACAAATGGTCACTCAGGCTACAATCCTTATATTTAACAGCCACCGTGCTGGTACAGAAAAACTATCCGAGCTGAGTATAATCAATCTGCCAACCTCCTTGCTGATGTGGGAACCGCGGAAAATGCTTGCCAGCTTAATTCATGCAATCTGCTGTACAACATTGCATTTCAGGTCTCTGAAACTCCCCCCTTCCTCATGCTGTCTGCGTGATCAATAATGATGTGGATGCCAACTTGGGGTCCCTATCACTGACGGCATGGCTGCTGAAAGGATGATCCTAGCCCCTTTCAGCTTCTCGGGTGAGGTAGAGGAGATCCTATTGGCCACTCGTAAGGCTTCCACCAGGAAAGCTTACGCTCTCAAATGGCGCAGGTTTTCATCTTGGTGTGCAGAGCATGGGGTGGACCTGTTCTCTTGCCCAGTGGGATTGGTGTTAAAGTACCTTCTCCACCTCTTGCAATCCGGGCTTAAGTCTAACTCCATTAGGGTGCACCTCAGTGCCCTGGCGGCGCACCACCACCTGGTGTCTGGCAAACCCTTCTCGGTCCAGCCGCTGGTGACCCGCCTCCTAAGTGATCTGCTCCTATTGAAGCCCCTGGTTCACCCTCCAGCAACCGAATGGGACATCAGTATGATATTGGGGCAGCTCACTCGCCCGCCCTTTGAGCCTCTGGCTACCTGCCACCTCTGATACCTCTCATGTAAGGTGGCGTTCCTAGTCGCACTCACCTCTGCTCGCAGAGTCAGCGAGCTTCAGGCCCTAGTGGTGGAGGTACCCTATAACAGGTTCTATAAGAACAAGGTGATGCTCCACACGCAACCTAAATTCCTTCCGAAGGTAGTATCGTCCTTTCATCTCAACCAGGAAGTGGTACTTCCCACCTTCTTTCCAGGACCTCACACCAGTAGAGGTGAGATGGTTCTTCACCCTCTGGACTGTAAGAGGGCCTTGTCCTTCTATATCCAACGTACTCAAGGCCTCCGCAAAGCTGCTCGGCTTTTCATCTCATATGACCCCAGTCGTCTGGGGGAGGCGGTGACCAAACCCACACTGTCTACCTGGGTAGCACACTTTATCGTCTTTGCCTATGAACAGGCGGAGCTCCCGCTGAAAGGCCGTGTCACGGCGCACCGTGTCTGGGCCATGGTGGCCTCGGTGGCAAACCTGTGCTCCGTCTCGATGGGGGACATATGCTGGGCCTCCACCTGGTCTTCAGTCGATCCCTTCACAGCTCATTACTGCCTGGAAAAGGTGTCCCATTGGGACAGTGCCTTCACCCAGCTGTGCTCCGTAATCTTTTTGGGGTTTAGGCAACTCCTACCCTCCGTCCCTTCTATGTTCAGGCTACCGGATTGTTGGTTCTCACCGGACACATGGGTCCTACTGTAGTCTGTAACTACGGATTCAATTTCTGCTGCTCGTGGCTCCCCCTGACAGAGACAGTGTTTTTTTGATATGAGCTTGTGGCTGCTTGAGGCTCTCATAGAGGAGCCTATTTTTCAGCTGTGGGTTCTCGGTAGCCTATAGTTGGGGAGTCCCATATGTGAGAACTGACTTCCTGCTTGTTCCCGGAGAAAGTGTAGTTATTCACCTGTAACAGGTGTTCTCTGGGGACAGCAGGTATCAGTCCTCACAACCCTCACTCATCCCCTTGGAGTTGCTTCTTTACCATCTTTTATTTTGCCGTCTTTTAGTTATGTCATCTGACTGAGCAAGATGGGACCCTTGGGTGGGATGGGGACCATGCATGCGCGGTGACATCTCCCAAAGATTTTCTTTGAAAACTGGGAGGATGCTTTCGCAAGGGCTTCTTTGGTGCCGATATCACCCATATGTGAGGACTTATTCCTGCTGTCCCTGGAAAACACCTGTTACAGATGAGTAGCTACACTAAATCCTGTGTGCATCATCAACCAAGAAAGCTCATAGAATGGCAGCTATTATAAGGAATAGAGAATAAAATGTAGGATATCATAATATCTTTGTATCTCTTCATTGTTTGACTGCACCTTGGGTATTGTTGCAATTCTGGTTGCCATGCCTAAAATAGGATGTAGCAGAATTAGAAAGATACAGAGAAGAAAGGAGTTGGAATGATACCCCAATGAGCAAAGACTTAAAAGTTTAGGGCTCTTCAGCTTGGATAAGAGATGGCTGAGGGAAGATATGACGAAGGTCCATAAAATAATGAGTGGAGTGGAACGAGTAAATGTGAATAGTTCGCTCTTTCAAAAGAGTACTTAGTCTGGGGGACACGCAATGAATTGTGCATTCAGTTTATTTGTGTGCTCTTAAATTTAGTGTACACTAAATTGATTTAATGTGCTTTAATCAACTTGGTATGCCTTAAGTCATCGGTTAGTGGGTGCTAAATCAATTTCTTATTATAATGAATGTGTGAAGCTTACTGAAAAAACACCGAAAAATTGTGAACCCCCTCCCAACACATGTTTTTTAAAGCCTGTGCACATCCCTACTAAGCATAATTTGCAGACATGCAAATAGTTTGTGACACCTCCCTCCCAAATGGAACAAGCATTTCTTCAGCTGTGGAGATTCTGTGAGCAAAAATGACATCATTCTGCTTGCCATGTGAAAGCCACATGATCTGTTGGTGCATCAGAAAATCTACTTAAAATGAATTTCAAAATAATGCTGCATCCTTTTTTTTTTAAATAGTTTCCATCTATTTTTGGTTCTTCAATTGACTTTCACTTTTTACTTTATTTTTCAGGCTTCTCAGAGAATTAAAACGCCAGCTAAATATGTGACGGGAACTGCAGTTCTTCCATATAATCCTGCTGCGTTTGGAGAGGTGCATACCCTAGACAGTAACCTTTGGGGAATGTGTGCATTTTAAGAGGGGAAATAAGAGATGGAAGAAATTATCTCATTGACCACCTCCACTATATTTGTGAAGAAATCTTTTCACTCCAAAATATAGTTTCTGTATTGCTCCTTCATACACATATTTGTGTTAAATATCCTTTTTTGTGAAGATGCAGTAATGATTTATTTCATGCTTTGTTAATTAAAAGAAAATAGAACATTAATTATATGTTCTATGTATGATCACCAGGCTGCACCTGATGCCTTGGCGTGCTGTTGTTTGATGTACACAGCTTTGAAATGTAGAAATGCGGTATAGAAATAAGCTTAAATAAATAAATTAAATATAGAAAACCAAAAGGTAATTAAGTATGATTTTATTTTTTTTTACTTGGACCCTTACCACTGAATATTATTTTTGTAACATATGCAAATCTTTATATTGGTGATTGTTGCAGATGAAAGGTCACGATATTTGCTGTATGATTGATTTGTAACTTCGAAGTTTTTTTTTCCTAAATGTTAAGTTTTTTGACCCCTTTTTATAACAAATGGGCAGTTTTTATAAAAGGTTGTCAAATTAGCTGTGATTGTTGTAGCAGACTGAGGACAATTTTTACAAGCCATTTATTTGTTTTATCCATGTTAGTAGCCATTTAAAGTATTTACAAACTGGGCAGTTTTCAAAAACATGCGCCTTGCTCCGCAGTATACATACTGTTAGCCATATTTTTATGGAGGCTCCTAAGAGGAGGTGACAGCGCATGTAATTTCATAATCTCCAGGAACAAGCAGGAATGTAGTCATAACATATGGCTATAGTCGGTACCGACGGAGCCTGCGTGGGAACGGTCTGCAGCGTCCAATTAGAAAGCATTTGGGAGCATCCCACAGCGCCTGTGTGCTGCCTTCCCGCCTTTCCCAACTGCCTCTCTCTAGTTCTTCGTTTTCCGTGGAGCCAGCAGGTCGTGTTCCTGTCACCGCAGAAAATTTTCCTTCTTTTTTGTGGTCGCGTCTGCCTTGACGCTTTACCGGTCTCGCCGATTTTCTTTCTTTCTTTCTTTCTTTTCTTTAAAAAAAAAAAAATAATAATAATTCTTAGTTCTTTCCCATTTTTTCCAGGTGCACGCGCCATTTTGGGCCTTAGGCCCAAGATTTTTTCCATAATGGAAAAACCCTCCTCGGGTTTTAAAAAGTGCACCAAGTGTGGCGGTACCATCTCCGTCACCGACACCCATAAGTGGTGTCTGAAATGTTTAGGTTCTGACCATTCCATCTTGGAGTGTATGGCCTGTGCCATGATGTCCAAGAGAGGTCGACAGAACCGAGCCGCCAAGCTCAGTACCCTGTTTCCCTCTGATGCAGCTTCGGTGGCATCGACGTCTTCCAGGGCTTCGTCTTCCTCCCGTGGATCTCAGGTAACTAAACATAAGTCTAGCCGGTCCTCAAAGGGTAGATCTCCTTCTAAGCATCGAGATGCCTCTGGCGTTGCCCTTGAGGATTCTGTACCGGCAAAATTGCCCTGGCGGGAGGCTTTGGCTTCCAAAGCATTATCGGGGCTCCAGGATGTTCTCGAGGCCTCGACCTCGGCAGAACTACTGGTGCCATGCTCTGGGGTACCGGCGGTCTTCTCCAGTACCGACATCCAGGCATCGCAGCGTCGATAGACCAGAGAGTCCTGGATATTGAGCGCAGTCTGGCGGCTCTCCTTGCGGCTTCGATGCCCTCGGAACCGCGTCAGATTTTTCAACCGGCACCGGTATCGGTACCGATAGCATCGACATCGGTGTCCGCATTGCCGACACCCAGCCATCCGATGCCTTCTGGTACCGATTACTCCCGGTACCAACTTCAGTCGGTACGGGTATTGGGCTCTTCAAGAGCATCCTGACAGAAGGTACTTCGAGTCCTCAGAGGAATCTGAGGATTCTGACAGTTCTGTCGATGCGGGAATACTTCTCCCAGAGGAGCCTTCCTCCCCTAAATGTAGGATGTCTCCTCCAGAGGACATTTCTTTTCAGGATTTCATCAGGGAGGTGGCGCGAGGTCTGTCCATTACTGTGGCACCTGAAACAGAGCCCAGAGCAAAGGAGTTGGAAATTTTACAATATCCTAAAACTCCTAAGGAGGCAGCTACCTTGCCTATCCATGAGATCTTGCATGATCTCATGTTAAGAATGTGGAAGACACCTCTTACCACCTCTCCTCATTCTCGTAGACTGGATACTCTGTATTGAGTCCCTCCTTGTCCTGGTTTCCAGAAAACTCAGCTTCCTCACCACTCTATTGTAGTGGAGTCAGCTATGAGAAAGATCAAGAGTGCAAAGAGGCATGCCTCTAATCCTACAGGATGTGTGTGCAGAACTTTGGATGCTTTTGGAAGTCGTGTCTTCCAAGCTTCCATGCTTTCTGCCAGGATCAGTTCCTATAGTCTATATATGGGAATGTTCCTGAAGGAAGTCACAGGTGATATAGAGGCTTTGAGTCATCTTCTTACTGAGGATAGAAAACAGGATTTTCTCACATTGGTCAAACATGCCCAAGATGTTTCTAAATTTGTCAACCGTGCAGCTTTTGACTGTTTTGAGTGCATAAGCAGAACCTCTGCCATTGCCATAGGTGCACGTAGAATTGCTTGGCTCCAGGCATCTGATCTGGAGCTCTGGGTACAAGATAAACTGGGAAATATTCCTTGTACTGGTGAGGACCTGTTTAGTAAAGATTGGCAGGAAAAGGCCAATGAGTTGGATGCTGACAACTCCACCTTGCATAGTCTGTCCAAATCCACAGCTGATCCTGCAAGAAAGAAATGTTTTAAGAAACCATTCTTTTCCAAAAAGGAAAAGTATTATCCTGCTTATTCTCAGCAGGGACGTTCTGCAGGTCAGCTTGTCAGGAAAGGTCAGCAACCACCCAAACAAAGAAAAGCGAAGACTGCTAAGCCTCAGCCGTCCCAGCAGTCTCAGCCTCCACAAGGCCTTTGACTTTCAGCTAGAGAACTTAGCCTTCCTGGCTCTCATTGGACCAGAGCCTTCCACCATTCCAGGAAGGTTGTGTCACTTTGCCCCCAGATGGGGGCAAATAACAGCAGAGCATTGGACACTCTCCATCATAAAAGAGGGGTACAAGCTTCATTTTTCAAGCATGACCCCTCCCACAATGATAAGGCAGTTCAATTCTCCGACCGCTCTCATCAACCTGTTAGGTCAAGAGGTCACTATGCTTCTTGCCCAAGGGGCAATAGAAGAAGTACCGATCCATCAGCAGGGTACAGGGTTTTTACTCCCCCTATTTCCTTATCCCAAAGAAAACAGGGGGATACAGATCTATCTTGGACCTCAGAGAATTGAACAAATTCCTTGTCAAAGAGAAATTCAAGATGATTTCGCTTGGAACTCTGCTGCCATACCTTCAGAGTCAGGATTGGCTTTGTTCTCTAGATCTCAAGGATGCGTACACCCATGTTCTCATCCATCCAACTCACAGAAGGTTTCTTCGGTTCCTTTTTCAAGAAAAGCACTACCAATACAGGGTGCTTCCATTTGGCCTGGCCTCAGCACCAAGGGTGTTCATGAAATGCATGGCTGTGGTAGCAGCATTTCTCCGCACTCTAGGGATATTCGTTTTCCTCTACTTAGATGACTGGCTCATTCGAGCCCCAACAGAGTCAGAGGCCAGGACTTCTCTATCCTGCACAATGCGTATCCTTCAGTATTTGGGTCTGATAATAAACATCCCAAAATCCAGTCTAACTCCCACTCAGTCTTTAGAGTTCATAGGAGCTTTGCTGGATACCCGAAAGGCAAGGGCCTATCTCCCCCAGGCCCATTGCCTTCGCATGGTGCAGTTAGCTTCTCAAGCAGTGCTAAAACCTCATCTCACTGCCCGAGAAATGCTACAACTGCTAGGCCACATGGCATCTACTGTGCATGTGGTTCCCTATGCTCGCCTCCATATGAGGGCAGCTCAGTGAACGTTATCCACTCAATGGACCCAGGCATCAGGATGCCTGTCAGACAAAATAGCAAACACAAGTCGCCTTATTTTGTCCCTCCAATGGTGGAAGTCCACTCAAAACCTGTTGCTGGGGTCCCCTTTTCAACAACCCTTACCCCAGGCAACTCTCACAACAGATGCTTCTCCGATGGGTTGGGGAGCTCATCTGCAAGACCTCTCCACCCAAGGCACCTGGTCTCCACAGGAGACTCATCTACATATCAATCTCTTGGAGCTCAGAGCAATCTTCCTTGCTCTTCGAGTGTTCCACACCCTGCTCAGCTACAAGACAGTCCTCATTCATACGGACAATCAAGTAGCCATGTTCTACGTGAACAAGCAGGGAGGAACAGGCTCTCTGTCGCTTTGCAACGAAGCTTTGTGACTATGTGCCCTCGCCAGAGAGCATCAGATTCATCTCCTGGCAGTTTATCTTCTAGTCATACAAAACTCTTGGACAGACAGACTCAGTTGAGTTCTGCTTCCACACGAGTGGTCTCTGCATGCCGACCAGGTGGCCAAGATTTTTCAAATTTGGGAACCCCGGACATAGACCTCTTTGCAAGTCCGTGGAATGCCAAACTTCCCCTGTTCTGTTCCAAAATTCCGGCTCCCGGGGCTCAGGCCAGAGATGCTTTCCTCCTTTACTGGGGTCAAGACTTCCTGTATGCCTTTCCACCCATTCCCCTAATTCCCAAAACCCTGTTCAAGCTTCAGAGAGACAGAGGCCGTATGATTCTCATAGCTCCACATTGGCCACTGCAAGTGTGGTACCCTCTGCTTCTACATCTCTCTCAAGCTCCCTCCCTGGAGTTAGGGTCTGCTCCAGATCTCCTATCCAGTCTCTGCATCTGAGGGCTTGGTTGCTGAAGGCCTAGATCTCCATGATCTTAACCTCCCTCAGCAAATAAAGGATATCCTTTATGCTTCCAGGAAGCCTTCCACAAGACGCTCTTATGCTTTCAGGTGGAAAAGGTTTACCATATGGTGTTTGCAGAAGGGTCTTAACCCCATTGTCATACCTCTGGAATCATTACTGGAGTATCTCCTTCATTTATCCAATGCAAGACTTAAGACTAACTCAGTGAGGGTCCATTAGAGTGCCATTGCAGCTTTCTTCAAGCCCCTAAATGTGCAACCTATTTCCTCCCATCCTCTTATAGCAAGATTTATGAGAGTCCTTCTGCTAACTAAGCCTCCCATTAAGCCACCTCCTGTGGCATGGGACTTAAATTTGGTTCTTGGTCAGCTCATGAAGCCACCTTTCGAACCCTTAGCTACTACCTCCTTGAAATTCCTTTCTTGGAAGGTTATCTTTCTCATTGCAATCACATCAGCACGTCGCATCAGTGAGTTGCAAGCACTAGTAGCTGATCCACCTTATACAAGGTTCCATCATGACAAGGTAGTCCTTAGGACTCATCCACGCTTTATGCCAAAGGTGGTCTCGCCCTTTCATCTAAACCAAGCGGTCTACCTACCTGTGTTCTTTCCAAGGCCTCATGCATCAAATGCAGAAAGAAACCTTCATACTTTGGACTGTAAAAGAGCTTTAGCCTTTTACATACAAAGAACACAGCAAAATAGAAAGTCCTCTCAACTTTTTGTTGCTTTTGATCCTTCTCATTTGGGACTTCCAATCTCCAAGAGAACACTATCTAACTGGATTGCTCAGTGTATTTCCTTTGCCTATCAGAGTAAGAATCTTCCTCTGTAGGGCCATGTCACAGCTCACAATGTGAGAGCCATGGCAGCTTCAATGGCTCATCTTCACTCTGTCTATTGACGACATCTGTCGAGCAGCCACCTGGGCCTCGGTTCATACCTTCACAGCCCATTACTGCTTGGACAAGGACTTCCGCCGGGATGCCTTGTTTGGTCAGGCTGTTCTCCAACCACCTGTTCCATACCTAATCAACTCCTACCCACCATCCCTGGTAGGATGCCAGAGATCCATGGGGGGAAGTGGAGCCCTGCTCAGGGATGCACAACTTCTGGGGTCTCTCCCTGGCATCTAAAGCTAGGGAGTCCCCATTTATTTATTTATTTACATTCTCTTATATACCGCGCTATTCTGCATCAGTGCAGTTTACATTGAACAAACTGAAATTACATTGAACAGGGCATTATAACTTGGAGATAACTATTTTACAGGGAACATGGGCTATGGAGGGTTAAGTGGCTTGCCCAAGACCACAAGGAGCACCTGTGGGACTAGAAACCCCAGTCCTTCTGGCCCAAGGTTGCTGTCCTCTAGTGGGATTTCAACCCCTGACCTTCCGGCCTGAAGTACCTTGCCCCCAACCACTAGGCCACTCCCCCACTCCCATATGTGATGACTACATTCCTGCTTGTTCCTGGAGATAGCATAGTTACTCACCTGTAACAGGTGATCTCCGGGAACAGCAGGAATTTTGTCCTCACAACCCACCCACCTCCCCTAGGAGTTGTATCTCTCTATCGCTTTCCCTTTCCCTCTCTCTCTCTTTGTCTCAGCTTTAAAACTCAACTGGAGAGAGGCAGTTGTGAAAGGCGGGAAGGCAGCACGCAGGCGCTGTGGGATGCTCCCAAAAGCTTTCTAATTGGGCGCTGGGGAACGTTCCCGCGCAGGCTTTGTCGATACCGACGATACACATATGTGAGGACTAAATTCCTGCTGTTCCCGGAGATCACCTGTTACAGGTGAGTAACTATGCTTTACATTGTGCTTATTTGTTTTTATGGAAACTCACCTGCAGAAAAGTCAAGTGCAAATCTCTATGGTTACTTTTTCCCCTAGACAGTTTTCAGAATGAAGGTATGCATGTGTGTTCTTAGAGATTTAACATGGAACAAAAACATGGTATTTAACATGGAACAAAACATCATTTTGTCATAATTAAGTGGGACCTCTGCCATTTTGTAGAATTAAGAAACTTCATGTAAACTAGAATTTTTTGCATAGTGATTCCTTTTCTCCAGTCCCTCCATTTTACTTTGAAAATGGCAAAGCAAGGTGTTCATCTTATGACAACAACCTGAGATCCTTCTATTACTATCTCTTATCTCAGATTGTCTTATATCTGCGGATGTGCTTGGCTCATAGTGCAGGAGCAATGCCCACCTCTCAAAATCTGGCAGATATGCAGGATCACTCCCCTGCTATTGGGCGCTACATCAGGAACTTGATGTCAGGCAACTTTATATCCTCCTCATCAGCCAAGAGTGGAGAAACAAACCCAGTACTGATCTATATTGGCTTTCTGCAGCAGCTGCTGTCTGCCGTTGGAGGTGAGAAAGCTACGCATGATATGAATCTAAAGCCCCATACCTGTTTTTCTAACTATTATACAAGACACATAGGTATTTTTGTTCTAGAATATAACACTGACAGGCAGTTGTATACTGTTTTTCTGTAGTGTAGGAATGAGGTAGTCCTTATAAAACAGGCAAACCTTTTCATCATAATTTTTCTCTCTATCTTGCTGTTTAGTTCATATGTTTTAAAGGCTGTTAACTGTTAGTAATGTAGCTAATCTTAGTATATGGTATAAAGGGAAAGCTGTTGTGTATTTTGATGGGGTTCCTATACACTATATTTGCAGATTTGTCTGATTAGAATGGTATGTTTTGTGGATAATTTAGACTGAGATTAATTGCTGGGAGAAGGAAGTAAATGAAAAAATAGAACATGTAAGGTACAGAAATTTTCATCCTACAGCACATGTACCAGCCTATGAGATCAAAACCTTATAAGGCATGATGGGAGGACAGTAATGTCTATGGAAAGCTCTGTTTTCTCTACGGACAAGCAGGAGAAGTGTTCATGTTTGAGTGACATCAGTGATGAATAAATTAGAACTTACCTGCTTAATTGTCTTTCCTTGAGCTCTCTCCGGGCCAGTCCAGGAACTGTAGGGTAGTCAACCTCCTCCAGCAGCTGAGGACTGAATTCTAAAAGTCTTACTGACAGCCTATCCAGCTCCCCCTGGTGTCAGAGACTCCGTCAACCACTTCCAAATCAGCCTGATCTACTACTAAGTGCTCTTAACAACTGCACTGAACCTTCACTACCGCTATACCGTAACCACCTAAGCCTTAATCCATTGCCTCCCAATTTGCCTCTTCTCTTCTCCTCTTTTCGTTTTCCCTTCCCTTCCCTTCTTTTTTTTTTTCTTTTTACACTAAGATTGGCTACTACTGCTCATCCCCTATCACCCCTAAGGGAACCCCACAGCCACGTAATCTTAACTATACCTGTTCTGTCCTTTAAGACTACCTTTGGCTACAACGGCATGTCGTTAAAAAGGCCGAGATCTTCTCTCCGCGAATCCCTAAAAAAAACATGGGTAGGCCCTGGACTGGCCTGGAGAGAACTCAAGGAAAGACAATTAGCAGGTAAGGTCTAATTTCTTCTTCCTGATCGTGTCCCCGTCTAGTCCCGGAACCTCTGGGTTCCCTATCTTATCCAGCAGCTTGGAGACTGAGAAACACCTTCTTTTGTGACATCATCATCAGTATATCTTTCCGGAGCCCGCCTGAATCCAGCAGTTACCTCAGTCTCCAAGCAGCTGGATACTTGGGAGCCCAAGGGTCTTGGGCTCGCTAGAGAAACAGTTGGGGATCTAGAAACAATTGGGGATCTAGTCTTGAAGTTTCTGTTTTTTTTTTATATAGCTTAATTTTTTCTTTATTTCTCATTTTTGTTTTATAGGTGCCTGTGACTTTAAAATCTTTGGTTACAGGTTGCTGCCCCTGCTCCCCCTCCTTCTTGCATTGCCTGCCTGTGAGCTGGGTCTGCTTTAGGGGTTTTGGCTTACCTGGCTGGCAGCGCAGCGGTTCACTACCGCAAATTTGGCTAGTTTTCTGTCAGGCTGAGGGGGAAGCCTTTTCAGCGCCAAGCAGAGGATTCTGCCTGCAAGCGCGCTTCAGTCCTTCCCGCCGCCCGGACCTCGGCTTCTGAAGCGCTGAGCAGTCACGGGGCTCGTTCCGTGTCTTCGGTGGAGGACCTGCGGCTTTTCAGGCCGTTTAAGGGGCACGGACTTCAATTCCGCAAGGTATGCGGTTTGCATTTCGGGCGGCTCGCATTTCTGGAGCGCCGCGCTTTTGGCGTGTTTTTTTTTTGCTGACTGGGCCTAGCCGCGTGGCGGTGGTGCGGCCTTGGGTTAGTGTGGGTGACGTGCCGTTTTCTGGGCAACGGGACTTCCTCTTGGTGGGTACTCCGTGCTGCCGGCTTGCACCGGCTTCGCGTTTTTGTTTTCTTTATTCCTTGTTTTATTTCTTGTTTTATTCTGTGCTTTTTTGAGTGCCCGTGCTTCGGGTCGGAGTACCGCGACCGGGAGAATTTGCCCAGTTACATTTCCCTTCTGGGGGGTCCATCACTGTACTGGTGGCAAAAGAAGCAGTTGCTTCCCATTTTTTTTTTACCCTGTCACCATGCCTTCCAAGCCCCTTTGTATGGTGTGTGGGGCTAAGAAGGTTTCCAGTGCAGGGACCTGTAAGACCTGTGTAGGTGAGCCGGAAGGGGAACGGTCTTCTGCACAGCCTGACAAAAACCCGGGGAGCGTTCTAGAGGCCTCTACGGTGCCCTTGCCTAGTATGGAGCAGGTGGAGCCGGTTGCTGGTCCGTCCTCAGGCATTAGCCCTTCCTCTTCTCAGATGTTTTTTCCAAAGGAGTTGTCTGCCATTTTCTCCGCACAGTTCGTGGCTCTGCTGCAACAGTCCGCGGCTGGGACTGTTCTGCAGCAGCCTGTAGCAGCAGTTTCAGACGGGGACAGGAAGCGTGCTGCTTCTCCTCGAATCCAGTCCTCCCCCTGTCCCGGTAAGCGGTCTAGGAGCGACAGGGACTTGTCTGATCTTCTGGGGGTTTCAGAGGATCCCTTGTCCGATGAGTCTCCCAGTGTCGCTATGGAAGAGGACTTGGAAGAAGGAGAGATTTCAGAGAGGGAGGAGCAGGCACGGGTGGTGCAAGTCTTCAGGAGAGAGGAATTGCCGGCTCTCATTACTGAGTCACTTAAGGCGCTTAACATGCCGGTCCCCGGCAAGGCAGAGGATGATACGCTGGAGGATCCTTTGTTGCAGGTGTTCAGGCGGACTCGGAGGGCCTTCCCAGTCCATAGGGTGTTTACTGAGATGATTCAGGAGGAGTGGAACGCCCCAGAGGCTCCGTTGAAAGGGTCCCGGATTATGGGCCGTTTGTATCCCTTGCTGGACCAAGACAAAGAAGTCTTTAAGTCCCCTAGGGTGGACGCGGCTGTGTCGGCCGTCACCAAGAAGACCACCATACCTGTTGAAGGTAGTGCGGCCCTCAAGGACGTGCAGGATCGGAAGTTAGGCGTGCTCCTGCGTCAAATCTTTGACATCAATGCCATTTCCCTGCAGGCGGCCATTTGTTCCATGTAAACCGCGCTGATGGTAATAGTGCGGTATATAAGAGATGTTAAATAAATAAATAAAATAAATAAAATAAATTTGTGGTGCTTGGGTGGCCAGAGCCTGTCTCCGCTGGTCTCAGCAGGTTCAGGAGGGTCAGTTGACTCCTTTGGCGGGCGAAGCGGCGAGGATGGAATCAGGGGTGGCCTATCTCGCCGATGTGCAGTATGACCTTATGAGGGGCCTCTCCAAAAGTATGGCTTCGGCAGTATCGGCTCGTCGGTACTTGTGGTTGAGAAATTGGGCGGCGGATTCTTCCTCTAAGGCGAGGTTGAGTAAGCTTCCTTTTAAGGGCCACTTGCTTTTCGGCGAGGATTTAGAGAAGTTAGTTAAGGACCTCGGAGAATCTAAGGGCGGCAGATTGCCGGAGGATAAGCCCAAGTCGTCTCGGGGAGCTCTGAGTGCTCGGGGCTCGTTTCGAGATTTTCGCCGGTTTCGGTCTCAACGGTTCTCTGCCAGCACGAGGGGGCTTTTCCCCTATCGGAGCCAGGGGTTTTGTGGCTTCCGAGGTGCGGGCAGAGGTTTCGGGGCCGTCTCTGCCTCGACTTCCAGTGCTTTCAAGAAACCACAATGAAGTGCGGAGGGCCCGGTCGTCCCTTCTTCCCGTGGGGGGGCGTCTGCGGGATTTTCTTCCTGCCTGGGCCCAAATCACTTCAGATCAATGGGTGCTAGAAGTCATTCGGGAGGGTTATGCCTTGGAGTTCTTGCATCCCGTGCGAGCGGCCTTTGTGCAGTCTCCCGGGCGGTCGGTAGCGAAGTGCGCGGCACTTCGGGAAACTGTACAGAGGTTGCTGGACCTAAAAGCGATTGCTCCCGTTCCGCCAGACCAGTACGGCTGCGGTCGGTACTCCATTTATTTCATTGTGTTCAAAAAGGACGGAGGTGTCTGGCCCATTCTGGATCTCAAAGGCGTCAATCGCTGCCTGCGCGTGTCGCACTTTCACATGGAAACTCTCCGATCCGTTATTGTAGCGGTACGACGGGGGGAATTCCTCACCGCTCTGGACTTGTCAGAGGCATATCTACATATTCCGGTTCGGTCGGACCATCACCAGTTTCTCTGATTTGCCGTACCCTTCGGTCATTATCAGTTCCGGGCTTTACCTTTTGGTCTGGCAACTGCCCCGAGGGTTTTCACCAAAGTAATGGTGGTGGTGGCTGCGGCCTTGCGCAAGGAAGGTATCCTTGTTCACCCGTACCTGGACGACTGGTTGATCCGTGCCAAGTCGCGAGCGGAGAGCGTGAGAGTCACAGCTCGAGTGGTGCAGTTCTTGGAAAGTTTCGGGTGGATAGTCAATCTGGCCAAGAGCCGCTTGCAACCCTCTCAGAATTTGGAGTACCTTGGAGCGCGGTTCGACACGGACGTAGGCAGGGTATTTCTCACAGACCAACGCGCGATGGCCTTGCGGAGCTTGGTGGAGCAGTTTCTCCGGCTCCAGGCTCCCTCGGCGTGGCGCTACCTGCAGTTATTGGGCACCATGGCGGCTGCCATAGAAACGGTTCCGTGGGCGAGAGCCCACATGAGGCCCTTGCAGAGGGCGTTGCTTCGCCGCTGGTCGCATCAGTTGCATCCGTTGTCCCGAAAACTCGTGTGTCCGGAGGAGACTTGTCTGGCCCTGCTCTGGTGGTTGGTTCCCGCCTCGCTGGAAAGGGGGAGGGCCCTGGAGTCGCCCGAGTGGGTACCCGTGATGACAGATGCCAGCTTGGTGGGCCCACTGTCAAGGCAGCTTCGTGCAGGGCACATGGAGTTGGCAGGAGCAGCAGTTGTCGATGAATCACTTGGAACTGCGAGCGGTGTTTCTAGCTCTGCGGGAGTTTCGGCTGACGCTGACGGGACAAGCGGTCAGGGTACTCTCCGACAACGCGACGGCGGTCGCCTTTGTCAAAAGACAAGGGGGCACCAGCAGCGCGGCTCTCGAGGCGGAGGCAGGCGCACTCTGCGAATGGGTGGAAGAGAATCTCCTGGACCTGTCGGCGGCCCATGTGGCAGGAGTGGACAATGTGGAGGCCGATTTTCTCAGCCGGGTGCGGGTCGATCCCGGAGAATGGTCGCTGCATCCTCAGGTATTCGAAATGCTCGTCCGCAGATGGGGGTCGCCGGTCATGGATCTCATGGCGACGTTCGCTTCGGCAAAGTGCAGCCGCTTCTTCAGCAGACGCCGGGAGCGGATGTCCGAAGGTTTGGACGCTCTGCTCCAACCTTGGCCGGAGGGACAGCTGCTTTATGTCTTCCCTCCGTGGGTTCTGATAGGCAGGGTCCTGCAAAGAGTGGAAAAGTTCAGCGGTCAAGTCCTTCTGATTGCAACGGGGATCTGGTCAGGTTGCTGGTGGCGAAGCCTTGGCGGCTCCCCTGCCGGGCCGACCTGCTGTCTCAGGGACCTCTGTTCATGCCTCACGTGGATCGGTTCTCGCTTACGGCCTGGCTCTTGAGCGGGCGCGGCTGAGTTTGCGGGATTACTCGTCGGCGGTTATCTCTACCTTGCTGAAATCCAGACGGCGTTCTACTTCTCTGGCGTATGTGCGGGTCTGGAGGATTTTTGAGGCATGGTGTAGGGCTCGTTCTCTGGAGGCTCTTAAAGCTACCCTCCCGCAGATCCTAGAGTTCCTGCAGGCTGGCTTTGATAAGGGCCTGGCAGCGGCGTCGTTGCGGGTGCAGGTGGCTGCTCTGTCTTGCTACCGGGGCCGGTTAGCGGGCCGATCGCTCGGGGAGCAGCGTGATGTCAAGAGGTTTCTTAGGGCGGTGGCGTTAGCCAGGCTGCCCTCGCGTCCCGTGTTTCCCAAATGGCATCTTCCCTTTGTGCTGGAGGCGTTGGAACGGGAGCCGTTTGAACCGCTGATGCGGGCGTCGCTGAAGGATCTCACGTTGAAAGTGGTTTTCCTTGTGGCGGTCGCTTCGGCCAGGAGAGTGTCAGAGCTGCAAGCCCTCTCCTGTCGGGAGCCTTTCCTGTCTTTCTTGGCTTCTAAGGTCGTTTTGCGGCCGGTGCCGGCTTTCCTCCCCAAAGTAGTTTCGGCGTTTCATGTCAATCAGGAGATTTCCCTGCCGGTTTTTACCGGGAGTGCGGATTCCTCTTCCAAATGACTTCACCTCTTGGATGTCCGCCGGGCGTTGAAGAAGTACCTCAAGCGGACGGCGACTTTTCAGAAGTCCGACAGGCTTTTTGTACTCTTCGGTGGACGTCGCAAGGGGGAAGCGGCATCCAAAGCTTCCATTGCGCGCTGGATCAAAGAAGCCATTGCGTCGGCCTATGTGTTGCGTGGTAGGGCGGTGCCGGAAGGGTTGAGGGCCCATTCCACGAGAGCACAAGCTACTTCCTGGGCGGAGGTATGTTTTGTGTCGCCGGTGGAGATTTGTAGGGCGACGACGTGGTCGTCTTTGAACTCTTTCGTGAAGCACTATCGGTTGGATGTGCAAAGGGAGGAGGAGACTTCCTTTGGTTCCGCAGTCCTGCGAGCGGGTTTGCCGGGACCCTCCCGTACTTAAAGATTACACTGCTCTGGTAAGGACCCAGAGGTTCCGGGACTAGACGGGGACACGATCAGGAAGATGAAATTAGACTTACCTGCTAATTGTTGTTCCTGGAGTGGACCCGTCTAGTCCCGGGCCCCTCTCGGTGTCCCTGGGCAAACGAGTCTACGGCTCACGGCCCTGTGCTACAGGTAAGAGATCTTTTATTCCGTTTGGGGGTTTTCCTCCAGGGGTACCAAGGAAAAAAAAAAAAATTGTATTGCCCGTCCACTTCCTCCGGGGGAAGGTTCTATAGGAACAGAGTGGTCCTTCGCACCCACCCCAAGTTCCTTCCGAAAGTGGTCTCTACGTTCCACCTCAACCAAGAGGTGGGTCTTCCAACCTTCTTTCCCAGACCGCATGCCAGCCGGGCAGAGGCGGTCCTGCATACCTTTGATTGTAAGAGGGCATTAGCCTTCTACCTGGGCGTACGCGGGGACATCGAAGGGCTACTCAGCTCTTCGTCTCTTATGACCCCAGTAGGCTGGGGCTACCTGTCTCCAAGCACACATTGTCCACCTGGGTGGCAGACTGCATTGCCTGGGCGTTCAGGGTGGCCGACCTCCCCTTGCAGGGTCTAATCACGGCCCACCGTGTCAGGGCTAAGGCCACATCAGTGGCTCACTTCCACTCTATTCCACTGGCAGACATCTGCCGGGCCGCCATCTGGTCTTCGGGCCGGACTTTTGCAGCCCATTACTGCTTGGATAGGGAGTCCCGATGGGACAGTGCTTTCGGCCAGCCGGTACTCCGTAACTTATTTGAGGTATAGGCAGCTCCTACCCTCCGGCCCTTTGGTGTCAAGCTACCGGAGGTGTTGAGTTCTCTGCTGAATTCCTATCACAGCTGCTGCGGCTCTTCTAGAGGGAGCCATTTTTCAGCTATGGGTTCTCGGTAGCCTATAGCTAGGGAGTCCCATATGTGAGGACTGACTTCCTGCTTGTTCCTGGAGAAAGCGTAGTTACTCACCTAAGAACATAAGAACATAAGACATGCCATACTGGGTCAGACCGAGGTCCATCAAGCCCAGTATCCTGTTTCCAACAGTGGCCAATCTAGGTCATACGTACCTAGCAATATCCCCAAAAGACACAGGTTCCACAATACTGGTATTGGGTCAAGCATTGATATCCTGGGTCCCTTTTTAATAGTGGTTTATGGACCTTTCCTCCAGGAACTTGTCCAAACCTTTTTTAAACCCAGCTATACTAACAGCCCTTACTACATCCTCCGGTAACAGATTCCAGAGTTTGATTACACGTTGAGTGAAAAAATATTTTCTCTTATTTGTCTTAAATAGTTTACCCTGTAGCTTCATTACATGTCCCCTAGTTTTTCTATATTCTGATAGCGTAAACAATTGATCCACGTTTATCCGTTCCACTCCATTCATTAATTTATAGACCTCTATCATATCTCCCCTCAGCCGTCTCTTTTCCAAGTTAAAGAGCCCTAACCTTTTTAGCCTCTCTTCATAGGAGTAGCCTTCCATCCCCTTCACCAATTTGGTGGCTGTACTTTTTCTAATAACGCTATGTCCTTTTAAAGATACGGTGACCAGAATTGCACACAATATTCAAGGTGCGGTCGTACCATGGAGTGATACAGAGGCATTATAATATCCTTTGTTTTATTCTCCATCCCTTTCCTTATGATACCTAGCATTCTATTTGCTTTCTTGGCCGCCGCTGCACACTGGGCGGAGGGTTTTAACATGTTATCCACGATGACTCCTAAATCTTTTTCCTGGGTGGTGGTTTCTAATGTGGAGCCTTGCATCGTGTAACTATAGTGTGGGTTGTTCTTTCCTAGGTGCATAACTTTGCACTTGTCCACATTAAATTTCATCTGCCATTTGGATGCCCAGTCTTCCAATTTATCCAGATCCTCCTGCAGTTTTCCACAATCCTCTTGGGTTTTAACAATTTTAAACAGTTTTGTGTCATCTGCAAATTTGATAACCTCACTAGTTATTCCCTTTTCCAGGTCATTTATGAATATGTCAAAAAGTAGCGGACCCTGTACAGATCCCTGGGGTACTCCACTATTCACCTTTTTCTATTGGGAATATTGGCCATTTAGCCCTACCCTCTGCTTTCTATCTTTTAACCAGTTCCCGATCCACAATAGTACACTGCCTCCTATCCCATGACTTTTTAGCTTCGCCAAAAGTCTCTGATGGGGGACCTTGTCAAAAGCTTTCTGAAAGTCCAAATACACTATATCAACCGACTCACCTTTGTCTACCTGTTTATGCACACCTTCAAAAAAACATATCAGATTAGTAAGACAAGACCTTCCTCGTCTAAAGCCATGTTGGCTGTCTCCCATTAGGCCATGACTATCTACATGCTGTGTAATTTTGTTCTTTATGTTGGTTTCTACCATTTTCATTGGTACTGACGTCAGGCTCACCGGTCCGTAATTTCCCGGGTCACCCCTGGAACCCTTTTTAAAAATTGGTGTTAACGTTGGCGACCCTCCAATCTTCAGGTATTACAGATGATTTTAATGAAAGTTCACAGATTACCAATAGCAGGTCTGCAATCTCATATTTCAGTTCTTTCTACACTCTGGGATGTATACCATCCGGTCCAGGTGATTTGCTACTATTCAGTTTATCAAATAGTTGTAATATATCTTCCCGGTGTAGCGATATTTCTCTCAATTCCTCTGCAGTATCACCTTTAAATACCACTTCAGTCTTGGGTAACATCCCTACATCTTCCTCAGTAAAGACCGAAGCAAAGAATTCATTCAGTCTCTCTGCTATAGCCTTGTCTCCTCTTACTGCCCCTTTTACCCCTCTATCATCTAATGGTCCAATTGACTCTCTCACAGGCCTTTTGCTACGAATGTACTTGAAAAAGTCTTTGTTTCGTGTTTTTGCTTCGGTAGCAAGTTTCTTCTCAAATTCCCGCTTTGCCTGCCTTATCAATGCTTTGCATTTAACTTGCCAGTGCTTGTGCTGTTTCCAGTTTTCATCATTTGGCTCTTTTTTCCATTTCCTGAAGGTTGCTTTTTTGGCAGCAACAACCTCTCTGACCTCACCTTTAAACCATGCTGGCAGTTTTTTGGACTTTCTTCCACTTTTCTTAATGCGTGGAATACAGCTGGTCTGGGCTTCGAGGATAGTATTTTTAAATAACACCCAAGCTTGCTGTAAGTCTTTAACCTTTGGAACCGCTCCTTTTAGTTTTTTCCTAACTATATTCCTCATTCTATCATAGTCTCCCTTTTGAAAGTTAAAAGGTAGTACTGTGGATTCCTTTACTATCTGTCCTCCACTAATTAAATCAAACATGATCATACTATGATCACTATTGCCAAGTGGTCCCAACACCCTTATTTCTTGCACCAGATCTGGCGTTCCACTAAGGACTAGGTCCAGTATGGCTTCCCCTCTGGTCGGTTCATGAACCAGCTGCTCCAAGAAGCAGTCATTTATTTCATCTAGAAACTTTCTCTCTTTAGCTTGTCCTGCTGTGACACTGACCCAGTCAATACCGGGGTAATTGAAATCACCCATTATTACTACTCTGTTGTGACTTTTGTTAGCTTCCTTGATTTCTTTGAGCATTTCATCATCCATTTGTTCATTCTGGCCAGGCGGTTGATAGTATACTCCCACTGCCATCACCTTTCCCTTCATAAATGGAATTTCAATCCATAAAGATTCTACAGCAAATTTTGTTCCCTGCAAAACTTTAATCCTTTCTGACTCAATGCCCTCTCTAACATAAAGCGCAACCCCTCTACCAATTTGATCAGCTCTATCATTACGATATAGTTTGTATCCAGGTATCACAGTGTCCCACTGGTTATCCTCCTTCCACCATGTCTCTGAGAGTGCAATCATATCTAACCTCTCATTTAGTGCTATATATTCTAACTCTCCCATCTTATTGTTTAGACTTCTAGCATTGGCATACAAGCATTTTAGAGACTGTATTTTATTAATATTAATCTGGCTATTGGTAGGCATGGGTAATTTGGAATCTTTATGCTCTGTCTGCTCCTTACTCAAGGGCATTTGGGCTACTATACTCCCTTTTGGAACCTCACTGCTTTTGGTAGTATCCTTCAAGGATACCTTTGTCCGAACCATGCGCTCCTGGGTGACTGTCGGCTTTCCCCTATTTTCTAGTTTAAAAGCTTCTCTATCTCTTTTTTAAAGGTTAATGCCAGCAGTCTGGTTCCATCCTGATTAAGGTGAAGCCCATCCCTTCGGAAGAGCCCCTCCTTTCCCCAGAATGTTCCCCAGTTCCTAACAAATCCAAAACCCTCATCCTTGCACCATTGTCTCATCCACGCATTGAGACTCCGGAGCTCTGCCTGTCTTTTGGGTCCTGCATGTGGAACAGGAAGCATTTCGGAGAATGCTATCCTGGAAGTTCTGGATTTCAACTTCCTACCTAAAAGCTTAAATTTAGCCTCCAGAACTTCCCTACCACATTTTCCTATGTCATTGGTACCAGCATGTACCAAGACAGCAGACTCCTCCCCAGCACTATCTATGATGCTATCTAGGCGGTGCGTGAGGTCTGCTACCTTCGCACCAGGCAGGCATGCTACCAGGCGATCCTCACGTCCACCAGCCACCCAGCTATCTACATTCCTGATGATTGAATCACCAACTATAACAGCTGTCCTGACCCTCCCCTCATGGGGACATGGCCCTGGAGAAACGTCCTCGGTGCGAGAGGGTTTTACATCACCTGGAGGACAGGTCCTATTTACAGGATCACTTCCTGCCACACCAGGGTGATGCTCTCCTGTCACGTGACCTCTCTCCTCCATGGCAACAGGGATGCTGCCAGACTGGAGGTGGGACTTCAGGACTATATCCCTGTAGGTCTCGTCCATGTACTTCTCTGTCTTTCTTATGTCTTCCAGGTCTGCTACTCTAGCCTCTAGAGAACGGACTCGTTCCCTGAGAGCAAAGAGCTCCTTGCACTTAGTGCATACGTAAGACCTCTCACCAACTGGGAGAAAATCATACATGTGACACTCAATGCAAAAGACCGGAGAAACCCCCATCTCGTTGCTGGATTTCTGTCTGCATCTTAGTTTAAAGCTTGTGTTTAGGTCTTTTAAATTCTGTATATAATAAGGATTGGTGTAGATGCTTATACTAATAAAAGTGTATCTAATACCCCTAATACACCCTGTGTACCTGAAGCTTAATTAATTAATCTCAGGTCCTCCGTGTATGACTGATTTGGATAAAGATCTGCACCTGAGAGCAGCCCCTTTCCTCTAAGATGTGCA
Organism: Ichthyophis bannanicus; assembly: GCA_033557465.1. Classification (NCBI taxonomy): domain Eukaryota; kingdom Metazoa; phylum Chordata; class Amphibia; order Gymnophiona; family Ichthyophiidae; genus Ichthyophis; species Ichthyophis bannanicus. The sequence continues at coordinate 683,084,311 of CM066032.1, forward strand.
AGTACCTATAAAACTACAATTACCCCAGGGGTGGGTGGGTGCTGGGGAGGGAGGGAGGGAGATAAGTCCTATTAAAGAGGGCAGTTACAAGGTACCCTGTCCTGAACCCTCAGCAGGGGGGAGGGGGGTACCACACAAAGCCCAGTTAGTTGAGAGAGGCAAGGTAAGTACAGCTGAGAAGGCTGTAACAGGTGTTCTCCAGGGACAGCAGGAATCAGTCCTCATGACCCTCCCTCCTCCCCTGGAGTTGCAGTCTTATCATTATTATATTTTGTTCTTTTTGCCGTCTCTTTAGCTATGTCATTTGACTGAGCAAGATGGCACCCTTGGGTGGGAAGGGGACCACGCATGCGTGATGCAGTCCCAAAGGCTTTCTTTGAAAGCTGGGGAATTGCTCCGCACGAGGGCTCCGTCAGCACCGACGTCACCCATATGTGAGGACTAATTCCTGCTGTCCCTGGAGAACACCTGTTTCAGGTGAGTAATTATGCTGTATTGCAGGCCCCATTACATAGAATGGGATCTGCAATATGTGGAGCATAATAAAACCATAACACATGCTATTACATCAGGCCATTTGAGCCTGTGCATGTGTGGATGTTCCTGCCTAGCTCCCACCTCTTGATTCTCCTTATCTCATTTTTGTCTGAGAAACATTATCTTGGCATCCTGCTTGATTCCACGTGTGTCCACAAACTTTGAAGGTGATTAGAGGGATTTTTTTGGGGGGCGGGGTTCAACTCTGTAGTTAGGAGATTAAAAGACCTACTTGAATGTTTAGATTTTACAATAATCATACAGGCTCTAGTTTTACCATATCTAGATTATTGCAGATGTGTTTGTTTTTCATTCATTGTAGACAGCTTAAAATGCTGCTGCAGGACTCATAAAGGGAGGTCGATAGGTTGTCATGTTACACCTGCTCTTCACAATCTCCATGGTCTTCCAGTGAAATTTCATATAGCTTTTAAGTGTTTTATTTGATTTAAAATATATCGATTTCTTGACTCGGATCTTACTGCTAGTTTAAAAGCATAAATGCCTAGTCATACTCTTAGTTTAGCTGGCAGAATTATTGGTAATTCCTTAATCTGCAGCCAGAAAGTTTCTGCATGGGCTCATGTTTTTTTAGTGGCTAGACCCAAAATGTGGAGCTCTTTACCTTTGGTTTATAGTTAGAGAATACGCAGCATTTTGAAATTGTGGAAAGCATATTTGTTTCAGGAAAGCGTATTTGTTTCAAGATACTTTTAATGAATGTTCTTAATATGTAATATGTTTAAATTATATTTCTTCAGGAACAAGCAGGAAGTCAGTCCTCACATATGGGTGACGTCAGTGACGACGGAGCCCACATGAAAGCATTTCCCCAGCTTTCAAAGAAAGCTTTTGGGAGATGCATTACATATTCACAGTCCACTTCCTGCCCAAGGGTGCCATCTTGCCTCAGTCTCCTTTTTTCCACAGAGCCCTTCGTACATTGTCCTTTTCTTCCCCCAGGACAAAGTCTGATTATTTATAGTTAAATTCTGTCTGGTTTGTGTACCGTTTCCTTCCTGCCCCTGAGCCAGCTCACCTCGGCATCGCTTCTCGGGTTTGTTATCCATTTTTCACTTTTTTCATTGGTCCACTTTGACCGGCGTTGGCGTCCTTTTTCAGCTGAAGACCTTGGACCCCTGCCAGGAGGCAGGGACCCCCTTTTTCTGATGGCCTCAATTGACTTCAAAATGTTTGATCGGTGTGAAAGTTATGTCATGTACTGACCCACACGACTGCTGTCTCGGCCCGAAGCACAATGACTCTGACTGTGAGCTCTGCAGAACAGTGACCCCAAAGGCCTTAAAGAGTTGCCATCAGCAGCAGGAAAATTTTTTTTATAAGTCTGACTCTGCCCTGGAGTCTCTGGTAACACTACGCTCCAGGGCTTCCTCCGATACCTCCATGCCCCACAAAGCTACAGCCTCGCGGCCGTGTTTCCTCCGAGCAGAAGTCCCTGGAGGTGGAGCATAAGAAGAAATAATTCTTGAAGAGCACCTTGGAGGATGGATCTGGGAAGAAGGTGAAATCCCACCCCAGGTCCTGAAGTCCCAGGCGTGAGTCCAAGGAGTCAGGGCAGGAGCAGCCCTCCAGGTTGCCCCGCAAGGAGGAGTCGGCGCCTGTCGACTGGCTTCGGGCCTCCGAGGCCATTCTCATTGAGGACTCCCCCTCGACAATACCGATGTTGGGCCTGAAGTCCTCTGTGCCAGCGTCGAAGGTTGTGGAGCCAACTGGCACGGAGACCAGAATGGCAGCCCTCTAGAGCAGTATGTCTGCCCTGATGGCCATGCAGCAAGCGTTTATCTCCGGTTCATCCATCCCGATGACGGGACCCTCGACATCGAGGGCTTCCCCGGACGTCGAGCCGGTCTTTGAATACCACTGGCCTCGAGAGAGCCCTCAGCCCCGGTCGAGGTGCCAGTCCCATTTTTCGGGACACTGGTCCTCCCCGATGAGCGCCTGCAGCTCAGACCGACGATCCTTCGGAGGTCCTGCACAGCAAAGGACTACTACTACTACTACTACTACTACTAAGCATTTATATAGCGCTACCAGACGCACGCAGCGTTGTACAAAGAGAAAACACACAAGAGACAGTCCCTGCTCAAAGGAACTTACAATCTAGTAAAGACAAAACAAGAAAAGGAGAAGGACATAAGACCAAGGTCCATCAAGCCCAGTATTCTGTTTCCAACAGTGGCCAATCTAGGTCATATGTACCTAGCAGTTTCCCCAAGGGACACAGGTTCCACAATGCTTGTATTGGTTCAAGCTTTGATATCCTGGGTCCCTTCTTAATAATGGTTTATGGACCTTTCGTCTCGTCCAGGAACTTGTCCAAACCTTTTTTAAACCCAGCTACACTAACAGCCTTTACTACATCCTCTGGTAACAAATTTCAGAGTTTGATTACACGTTGAGTGAAAAAATATTTTCTTTTATTAGTCTTAAATAGTTTACCCTGTAGCTTCATTGCATGTCCCCTAGTCTTTCTATATTCTGATAAGGTAAACAATCGATCTACGTTTACTCGTTCCACTCCGTTCATTAATTTATAGACTTCTATCATATCTCCCCTCAGCCGTCTCTTTTCCAGGTTAAAGAGCCCTAACCTTTTTAGCCTTTCTTCATAGGAGTATCCTTCCATCCCCTTTACCATTTTGGTGGCTCTTCTCTGAACCTTTTCTAAAATCGCTATATCCTTTTTAAGATACGGCGACCAGAATTGCACACAATATTCAAGGTGCGGTCTCACCATGGAACGATATAGAGGCATTATAATATCTTTTGTTTTATTTTCCATTCCTTTCCTTATCATACCTAGCATTCTATTTGCTCTCTTGGCCGCCGCTGCACATTGGGCCGAGGGTTTTAACATGGTATCCACAATGACGCCTAAATCTTTTTCCTGGGTGGTGGGGCCTAATGTGGAACCTTGCATCGTGTAACCATAGTTTGGGTTGTTCTTCCCTAGGTGCATAACCTTGCACTTGTCCACATTAAATTTCATCTGCCATTTTGATGCCCAGTCTTCCAATTTATCAAGATCCTCTTGCAATTTTCCACAATCCTCTTGGGTTTTAACAACTTTAAATAGTTTTGTGTCATCTGCAAATTTGATAACCTCACTCGTTATTCCACTTTCCAGGTCATTTATGAATATGTCAAAAAGCAGCGGACCCAGCACAGATCCCTGGGGTACACCACTATTCACCTTTCTCCTTTGGGAAAATTGGCCATTTAGCCCTACCCTCTGCTTTCTATCTTTTAACCAGTTCCTGATCCACAATAGTACACTGCCTCCTATCCTATGACTCTTTAGTTTTGCCAAAAGTCTCTGATGAGGGACCTTGTCAAAGGCTTTCTGAAAGTCCAGATACACAATATCAACCGACTCACTTTTGTCCACCTGATTATTCACTCCTTCAAAGAAACATAACAGATTAGTAAGACAAGAGCTTCCTTGTCTAAAGCCATGTTGGCTATCTCCCATTAGATCATGACTATCTACATGCTGAATAATTTTATTCTTTATGATGGTTTCTACCATTTTTCCTGGTACTGATGTCAGGCTCACCGGTCTGTAGTTTCCCGGATCACCCCTGGAACCCTTTTTAAAAATTGGTATTACATTGGCGATCCTCCAATCTTCAGGTATTAGAGATGATTTTAATGATAGTTCACAGATTACTAATAGCAGGTCTGCAATCTCATATTTCAGTTCTTTCAACACCCTTGGATGTATACCATCCGGCCCAGGTGATCTGCTACTCTTCAGTTTATCTAATAGTTGTAATACATCTTCCCGATGTATCGATATTTCCTTCAATTCTTCCGCACCTTTAAATACCACTTCAGTCATGGGTAGCATCCCTACATCTTCCTCAGTAAAGACCGAAGCAAAGAATTCATTGTTTCTCCGCTATCGCCTTGTCGCCTCTTAGTGCTCCTTTAACCCCTTTATCATCTAATGGACCATCTGACTCTCTCACAGGTTTTTTGCTACGAATGTACTTGAAAAGGTCTTTACTTCGCGTTTTTGCTTCCGCAGGAAGCTTCTTCTCAAATTCTACCTTTGCCTTGCTTTTGACTTGCCAGTGCTTGTGCTGTTTCCAGGTTTCGTCGTTTGGCTCTTTTTTCCATTTCCTGAAAGATGCTTTTTTGGCAACAACAGCCTCTCTGACCTCACCTTTAAACCATGCTGGCAGTTTTTTGGACTTCCTTCCACTTTTCTTAAAGCGTGGAATACAGCTGGTCTGGGCTTCCAAGATAGTATTTTTCAACAACAGCCAAGCCTGATGTACGTCTTTAAACTTTGCAACTGCTCCTTTTAGTTTTTCTTAACTGTTTTCCTCATTTTATCATAGTCTCCCTTTCGAAAGTTAAAAGGTAGTACTGTGGATTTCCTTACTATCCCTCCTCCACTAATTAAATCAAAGGCGATCATGCTATGATCACTATTGCCAAGTGGCCCCAACAACCTTATCTCTTGCACTAGATCTGGTGTTCCACTAAGGACTAGGTCTAATATGTCTTCCCCTCTGGTTGGTTCATGAACCAGCTGCTCCAAGAAACAGTCATTTATTTCATCTAGGAACTTTATCTCCCTAGCATGTCCTGACGTGACACTGACCCAGTCTATACCGGGGTAGTTATAATCACCCGTTATTACTGCGCTGTAACTTTTGTTAGCTTCCTTGATTTCTTTGAGCATTTCATCATCCATTTGGTCATTCTGGCCAGGCGCTCGATAGTACACCCCCACTGCCATTGCCTTCCCCCTTTTACATGGAATTTCAATCCATATAGATTCTACAGCAGATTTTGTTTCCTGGAAAACTTTAATCCTTTCTGACTCAATGCCCTCTCTAACATAGAAAGCAACCCCTCCACCAATTTGATCAGCTCTATCATTACGATATAGTTTGTACCCAGGTATCACAGTGTCTTACTGGTTGTCCTCTTTCTACCATGTCTCTGATATTCCAATCATATCTAACCTTTAATTTAGTGCTATATATTCTAACTCTCCCATCTTATTTTTTAGACTTCTAGCATTTGCATACAAGCATTTTAGAGAATGTATTTTATTCATATTAATTTGGCTATTGTTAGACATGGGTAAGTTGGGATCTTTAAGCTCTGTCTGCTCCATAATTGAGGGCATTTGGGCTACTTTACTCTTTTGTGGAACCTCTCTGCTTTTGGTAGTATCCTTCAAAGATACAATCTTCCGAACCATCCGCTCTTGGGCGACTGTCGGCTTTCCCCTAATATCTAGTTTAAAAGCTGCTCTATCTCCTTTTTAAAGGTTAATGCCAGCAGCCTGGTTCCATCCCCATTAAGGTGAAGCCCGTCCCTTCGGAAGAGCCCCTCCTTCCCCCAGAATGTTCCCCAGTTCCTAACAAATCCCAAACCCTCATCTCTGCATCATTGTCTCATCCACGCATTGAGACTCCGGAGCTCTGCCTGCCTTTTGGGTCCGGCGCGTGGAACAGGAAGCATTTCGGAGAACGCTACCCTGGAAGTTCTGGATTTCAACTTCCTACCTAAAAGCCTAAATTTAGCCTCCAGAACCTCCCTACCACATTTTCCTATGTCATTGGTACCGACATGTACCAAGACAGCAGACTCCTCCCCAGCACTATCTAAGACCTTATCTAGGTGGCGCGTGAGGTCCGCTACCTTTGCAGCAGGCAGGCATGTTACCAGGCGATCCTCACGTCCACCAGCCACCCAGCTATCTACATGCCTAATGATCGAATCACCAACTATAACGGCTGTCCTAACCCTTCCCTCATGGGCACATGGCCCTGGAGAAACTTCCTCGGTACGAGAGGGTTTTACATCACCTGGAGGACAGGTCCTAGTTACAGGATCACTTCCTGCCACACCAGGGTGATGCTGTCCTGTCACATGACCTCTCTCCTCCATGGCAACAGGGATGCTGCCAGACTGGAGGTGGGACTTCAGGACTTATATCCCTGTAGGTCTCGTCTATGTACCTCTCTGTCTGTCTTATGTTTTCCAAGTCTGCTACTTTAGCCTCTAGAGAACAGACTCGTTCCCTGAGAGCAAAGAGCTCCATGCACCTAGTGCACACGTAAGACCTCTCACCAACTGGGAGAAAATCGTACATGTGACACTCAATGCAAAAGACTGGAAAGCCCCCATCCTGCTGCTGGACTGCTGTCTGCATCTTAGTTTTAAGTTTGTGTTTAGATCTATATTCTTTACTTACTAAGGTTTGCTATGGATATTTATACTAATAAAACTGTACCTAATACGTGTAATATACCTTGCTCACCTGAAGCTTAACTAATCTCAGGTTCTTAGTGTATGACTGATTTGGGTAATGAGCTTCACCTGAGAACACCTCCTGCCTTTTAAGATGTGTAAGTACCTATAAAGCTATGATTATCCCAGGGGTGGGTGGGTGTGGGGAGGGAAATAACACTTATTAAAAGAGGGCTGCTACACAGTACCCTGTCTTGTGCTGCTGAGGTAAGCTATATTCTGATTTGATTTAAATTATAGCTCTTAGCTGCTGCTAGGCTCTAACTTCTTATGAAATTTAAACTACAAGCTCTCTGCTGGGTTCTAAATTTAACCAGAAAGCTCTCTTCTGTGTTTTAAATTTAAGCTAAAAGTACTTTGTTGATGCTAGGCCCTGAGTGACTATTAAATTTAAACTACAAGCTCTCTGCTGGGTATGAAATGTAACCAGAAAGTTCTCCTCTGTGTTTTAAATTTAAACTTAAACTGCTGCTACTAGGCCATGACTGATGTAACAAAAATAGTGGGTTCACAGATTAATTAGCTTTAATACAAAGAATTCCTTTTAGAAAATTACCAGAAGTATATATTCACAGTTGCAGATCTCTCTCCAGAAGTAACAGTCCCTTTTTCTAGTCCTTCAAGATAAGATAAGAAGAAGGGCAAAGAGAGGAGAGCAGTAGAGACAAGACAAAGGAAAGAGGTAAGAGCAAGTGTAAGAGGAAGTAGGATAGGTAAAATAAAAGAGGGGAAGGAGGAGAACAGCTATATCAAGAACCAAAGGCAGGAGCGAAAAATGAGCTTTTAACTTAAGTTTGAAGAGGGACAAAGAAGATGCCTGACGTATAGACAAAGGAAGTTTATTCCAGGCGTAAGGTGCAGCAAGGTGAAAAGAGCGGAATCTGGAGTTGGCAATTGAGGAGAAGGGCATAGCAAGAAGCAATTGACAAGAAGAATGGAGCACATGAGGGGGGAAGTAAGGAGAAATGAGAGAAGAAAGGTACCAAGGAGCCGCAGAGTGGATGCACTTATAGGTCAAAAGGAGAAGTTTAAAGTGAATGCGGAAACGGATAGGGAGCCAGTGAAGAGATTTGAGGAGAGGAGTGATATGGGCAAAACGAGGCTGTCGGAAAATCAAACGTGCAGCGGAGTGCTGAATAGACTGAAGGGGGGAGAGATGAGTTTGAGGGAGACCAGCAAGGAGCAGGTTACAGTAATCAAGTCGGGAGGTGATTAGGGAATGGATGAGGGTTTTAGTAGTGAGTTCAGAGAGAAAGGGGCGGATTTTGCCAATGTTGAAGAGAAAGAAGTGACAGGTCTTGGCGATGAGTTGGATATGAGAGGAGAAAGAGAGCGAAGAGTCAAAAATAACACCAAGGTTGCGAGCGGATGAAACAGGTTGGAGAACAGAGCCATCCACAGAGACTGAAAATGATGAAGGAGAAAGGGAAATTTTAGGGGAAAAAACGAGAAGTTCGTTCTTGGCCATGTTCAGTTTCAAGCGACGATGGAACATCCAGGCAGCGATGGCAGAGAGACAGCTAGAGATCCGGGACTGGAATGAAGAAGAAAGATCAGGAGTAGAGAGATAGATCTGGGAGTCGTCAGCATAGAGATGGTACTGAAAACCATGAGAGGAAATGAGCGCACCAAGGGACTGGGTATAGAGAGAAAAAAGGAGGGGGACCCAAGACAGAACCTTGGGGGACACCAACCGAGAGCGTGGTAAGAGAGGAGGAGGAGCCACCAGAACATACACTAAAGGATCGATGGGAGAGATAGGAGGAGAACCAGGAAAGAACAAAGCCAAGCGAGGACAAAGTGTCAAGGAGAAGATCGTGGTCAACAGTGTCGAAAGCAGCAGAGAGGTCAAGGAGGATAAGGACAGAGTAAAGGCCTTTAGATTTAGGCAGGAACATGTCATTGGAGACTTTGACAAGAGCTGTTTCAGTAGAGTGCAAGGGACGAAAACCGGATTGTAAGGGATCAAGGAGAGCATGGGAAGAGAGGAAGTCAAGGCAGCGATGGTAAACCATACGTTCGAGCAGTTTAGAAATGAAGGGAAGGAGAGAAATGGGATGATAATTAGAAGGACAAGAGGGATCAGGCTTTTCAGGGCTTTATGTTGGCATGCGGAATCCACTCATACCAACTCTGCATTGGCATATACCTGAAGGAACTGTCGAGGGAGCTTGGGGGAAATACCTGAAGGAACTGTCGAGGGAGCTGGGGGATTCTCAGCAAGCCTCAATGGAGCACCCCTACAGAGGTTCAAGACCCTAACCTCAGCGATAAAAGGATGTTCGAAGTTCCTGTCCTGAGCAGCCTATGATGGCTTAGAGTCATCGGCTGGGGTGGCCGTCGCAGGCATCATGGCATGACACCAAGCATGGCTGCAGTCGTTCGACCTGGAGCAATGGGTACAAGACAAAGTGATTGATGTCCCTTGCACAGGTGAGAACTTGTTCGGGGAAACCCATGGCAGAAAAAGCAGCAGAAATAGAGACAGAATATGTGGTGAGAACCAGGCTCTTGAAAAAGAGCTTGATGCAACCCTGAAAGAAAACCCCAGAGAAAAAGCCCTTCTTCCCAAGGAAGAAAGGGAGCTTTAATACTACTCCACACTTCAAAGCCTTCTCGGGCTCTCGGCAGGCCCAGCAACAAAAAGGCTAGGCACATGGTCCCAGAAATCAAAAAGCTCCGAAGTCCCAGGCACCGGCTCAGGCCCAGGCCCAGGCCCAGTCCAGGGGAGGCTTTTGACTGCTTGGGCGTGACCCCCACACTCCCAGAGGGTCCTCTGCTCCCCACGGTGGCGGGGGGGGGGAAACCTAGCCCTGTTTGCCCACAGGTGGACAGGCATCACCACCGATACCTGGGTGTTACAGGTAGTCAAGGAGGTTTAGCTCCTCCACCTATATCAGGCACCATCGCCATTCTTCCCAGGAGAGCTCACCAGGCCTCTCCTTCACCAGACCCTGCTCCTCACCGAGCTATCAGGACTACTTTGGGACAAAGTAGTGGAGCCAGTCCCAAAACACCTTGGGGGCACTGACTTCTATTCCAGGTACTTCCTCATCTCCAAGAGAACTGGGGTCCTCAGGCCTATCCTGGTCCTGCAAGAGCTCAACAGGTTTCTGGTCTGGGAGAAGTTCAAGATGCTCTCCCTTGGAACACTGCTGCCATTCCTTTAGCAGAGAGAATGGCTATGCTCCTTGAACCTAAAGGATGCCTACACTCACATCCTAATCCATCCCAGCCACAGAAAATACCTCCAGTTCATGGTGGGGGACAGCACTACCAATACAGGGTACTGCCCTTTGGACTGGCCTTGTCTCCAAGGGTCTTCACAAAATGCCCTGCGGTGGTTGCAGCCCATTTCAGGCTTCAAGGGGCATTTGTCTTCCCCTACCAGGACAATTGCCTCATAAAGGGGGACACAGCTGCAGAGGCACAATGAGCCACTGGACGCACCATAAATGCTCTGCAGCACTTGCGGTTTGTTATAAACTACCCCAAGTCCCACCTCACTCCCGCTCAGAGCCTAGAGTTCATAGGGATGCGGCTGGACACCCTTCAGAGAAAAGCATTTCTCCCTCAGGGGAGGTCAGTATGTCTCAGGGAACTAGCCATAGAAGTGCAATGGTGCCGGACACTACTTGCCCGGCTCCTCCTCCACCTGCTGGGGCACATGGCCTCCATGGTCCACGTGACCCCAGATGCCCGTCTACACATGAGAGCAGCCCAGTGGTGCCTCTGCTCTCAGTGGACCCAAGCTACAGGCAAGCTCAGGGACAGAGTGAATGTGACCCACCAACTGTCAGACTCCCACGGATGGTGGCAGAATCCAGGTCACCTTCAGCCCACAATGCCCTTCCAGGCAACTATCCCCCAGAAAGTCCTCATCACGGACCCTTCTCTTATGGGATAGGAAGCGTATTGTGAGAGCCTCCAGACACAAAGCTGCGGATCCCAGAGGGAATCCAAAATGCAGATCAACCTGTTGTAAATCAGGGCCATATTCCTGGCCCTCAAAGCCGCCTGCCACCAGCTACAGCACCACGCAGTGCTTATCCAGACCGACAATCAGGTTGCGATGTTCTGCGTGAACAAACAGGGGAATGGGGTTGTACCCCCTCTGCCAGAAGTCAGGAGCCCTCTACTCTTATACCACACGCAGAGGGCTGCTCCTGAGGGCAGTCTACCTCCCGGGTCAGGAAAATGTCTTGGCAGACAAGCTGAGCAGGATACTCCAGCCGCACGAGTGGCGCCTGGACCCAGCAGTAGCCTCACGGCTGTTCTGGTTCTGGGGTGTCCCAATTATGGACTTGTTCGCCAGTCCGGATAATGTGCAGTTGCCCCATTTTTGCTCCCGCCAACTGCAACCGTCTTGGGTAGCGGTGGATGCATTCCTCATCCCGTGGTCAGGTCTCCTGTACGCCTCCCCTCTCCCCCCCCCCCAGCGCCGCTGATAGCCAAGACCCTGTTCAAGACTCAACATGACAAGTGTCACTAGTGCTAATAGCCACTTGCTGGTCTAGACAGCACTGATTCTCACTGCTCCTCTCCTTATCGATGGTACCGCCAATTCCCCTGGGTGGAGCCCCAAGACTACCCTCGCAGGAGCAGGGCTCTCTACACTCCAACTTGGGGTCCCTCTTGCTCATGACTTGGCTGCTGAAACAATAGCGCTAGCCCCCTTCAACCTTCCATGGGACGTGGAAGATGACATCCTGTCCTCTCGGAAGGTTTCCATGAGAAGGGTGTACTCCTTCAAGTGGTGACATTTCTCACTGTGGCACACAGAAAAGCGGATAAACCCATTCTCCTGCTTCAGTACACGTGGTACTCCAATACCTGCTCCACCTATTGCAGGTGGAACTGAAGTCCAACTCAGAGTACACCTTAGCACCATTACAGTGCATCACAACTCCATCGGGGGAAGCCCCTCTCGACTCAGCCCTTTGTGTCTAGGTACCTACTGGGCCTCATGTTGTCCAAACCCACCCATCTGCCCTCTGTCAGTGGAATGGGACCTCAACGTGGTGCTCTCGCAATTCACTAAGCCTCCATTTGAGCCTCTAGCTATCTGCCACCTACGGTACTTCCCCTGGAAGGTCGACTTCCTGGTAGCACTCACATCAGCTCGCAGAGACAGCGAGCTCCAGGCTCTGATGGCAGAACCTCCTTACACATGGTTCTACAAGAATAGGGTGGTGCTCCGCACACACCCTACGTTTTTGCCAAAGGTGGTGTCCCCTTTCCATCTTAAGTCAGGAGATGGTGCTCCCCACCTTTTTTCCCAGGCCTCACGCTGGCAGGGCGGAGACTGTTCTCCATACTCTGGATTGCAAGAGAGCCAGGTCCTTCTTCCTGCAACAGATTCAGGGCCACCGCAAAACTCAACAGCTTTTCGTATCCTATGACCCCAGCCATCTGGAGCGCCAAGTGACTAAGTGAACTTTGTCCACTTGAGTGGTGGATTGCATTACCCTTGCGTACGAATAAGCAGTGATCCCATTGGACTAGAGAGTCACAGCACACTGCGTCAGGGCCATGGCTACTTCCGTGGCCAGTTGGTGTTCCGCCCCTATGACAGAAATTTGCTGGGCCGCCACCTGGGACAGCATCTTCAGCCAAGAAGTACTCCGTATTCTTTTTCGGGGTATAGGCAACTCCTCCCTCACTTGGTTTGCAGCTTGTCATGCTGTGAGGGCTTGTGTGCATCATTGATGCTGAGGGCTAAGCTATTGGTAGTTTATCTACAGGCAGGGTCTCCCAAGATGACAGGTCTCAGTTGAGGTACCAGACCAAGACAAAACACCCATCTGGGCAGCAGCAGAATGGGACACTATTGGTGGCAGAGGATTGCATTTCTGTGACAACGGCAACAACACTAAACTTAAACTGCATGGAGGAAAGACCTTTCAATCTGCTTCTGTATCTTGCCATGAAAACCCAATGGATAGTCACAACAAAACAAATTGCACTTATAGTGCTGGAAGATGAGACCCCCCAGGTCGGAAGGCACTCAACTACTGGGGAGGAGCTGAATACTTTTCAGAGTATGCATTTATGATGTGGTTGGACCAAAGCCCTCGGGATGTCTGACTGCTGATTTAGCTGCACATGAAATGAGTCAGAAGCTGTAAAGATGTCTTACATATTGGGACATGGAACGTACAAAGCATGAACCAAGGGAAGTTGGAGGTGGTCAAGAATGAAATGGAACGTGTACAACTTGATCTGGTGGGTATCAGCAAACTGAAATGGACTGACATCGGGCACTTTGCGTCAGATGATCACATGGTCTACTATGCTGGAAATGAAAGACAAAAAAGAAATGGTGTTGCATTTATAATAAAGAAGAAACTTGCAAGAACTGTAATGAAATACAGTGTAGTCAGTGAATGCTTAATCTCTATTAGTCTACAAGGACTGCCTGTCAACACAACTATAATTCAAGTATATGCCCCAACAACAGCTACAGAAGAGCATGAAGTTGATGAGTTCTATAAACAAGTACAAGCTGAAATTGACAGAACATGCAAACAGGATATCCTGATAGTCATGGGTGACTGGAATGCAAACGTTGGCAACAAAGAAGGCGGCAAAGTGGTTGGAAAATGTGGACTTTGCAGCAAAAATGAAGCTGGAGAAAGACTGATAGAATTCTGCAAGACCAACGATCTATTCATCTCAAACACCTTCTTCCAGCAACACAAACGGCGACTATACACATGAACTTCACCCAATGTATTGTACAAAAATCAAATTGGCTACATCTGTGGAAGTCAACATGGAAAAGCTCTATAACTTCAACAAAGACAAAACCTGGAGCTGACTATGGTACCGATCACCAACAACTAGTATGCAAACTCAAGCTAAAGTTGAAAAAGAGCAAGCCACTCATGAATGTAGCAACATATGACCTTGAGAATATACCACTGGGATTTAAAGACTGGTTGCAAAATGGATTTGCTGCTTTAGATACAAATGACAGAGCTCCAGAAGAGTTATGGAGTGACATCAAGAAGGTTGTGTTGGAAGAAAGTGAGAAATCTGTACAAAAAGTGAAAAAGCAAAAACGACAAAAGGTCTGTTTGAACGGCCTTGGGACTGCTGCCGCTGGGAACCTTGCTCGGGAAGCCTTAGCTTCCCCCTAACATTGGGAAGGCATCATGGGGACAGCCTATAGCCAGCATGGTGTTTTTTGACTGCGGAGCATGTCCGCGGGACATGGTCCGAAGGGGCGCCAATTTGGCATCATAGCGTCGAAAGAAGTTTGTTTTAGTTTCTGGTTGGGTTGACATTTCTTGTTTTGAGTTTAGCTATAATGGAGAAAAGGAAAGCTAAAACTGGGCGAGGATTAGTGGGTGGGTCAGCAGATAAAGTTGTTTCTGTCGACCCCTCCTTGATAGACATCTTGTTCCTCGGCCTGTAGCTCAGTCCTCCCCTGAGGGGGCCTCCCTTAGTTCTGGAGGGAGGTCCCCTCCACCTTGTCCTGCTTCTCTGTCGCCTTCTGTTTCTTCCGGGGAGTCTTCTGATCAGGTAAGGGGTAATACTAATGTGGTGGTGTTTGCCTAAACCGGTTCTGTTGGCAGGGGCTGGGGGTTCTTCTGGACTCCCAGTTTTGCCACCTGATATGGAGATTGCTTTAAAGGATCTCTGGGGAGCTTTAAAATCTATTGATGATAAGATGTCCTCAACGCTAAGTTCCTTATGTGATTTCTCTCAAGAAATGGTTGTTTCTTTGCAACAACTTGATGGAAAGGTTTCCCTTGTGGATGCAGCTTTTGTTAGATTAGAATCCCAGGTCCTTCCGTTGCATACTGCTAACGTAGTAGGGATTAAAGATTCCTTGATTCTGCATAACAAAGTGGAAGTTCTTGAAAATTCCTTACGTTCTTCTAACCTACGTTTTTTGAATTTTCCTTATACTTCCCTTCTTGCTCCAAAAATCCTTTTAGATAAATATTTGAAAGTTCTATTAAATTGATTCTATTCTATTAAAGTTTCCCAGCTTTATTCTATTCTATTCTATTAAAGTTTCCCAGCTTTATTATATTCCATCTAGTTCTAAACAAGTTGATCCCGTTGAAGGGGGGCTTGATGTGATTGAGCCCTCTATTTCAAACCTGACTGCTTTTTTAGAAGACTCCCTAGAATTAATTAATTTGAGGTCCACGTTAGTAGTGACTTTGAAATCTTTAGAATGTAAACAGCATATTCTTAAGGCGTTTTTCAAGTTTAAGTCAGCTACTTTCTGTGGACACAGGGTGAACATTTTTCTGGATGTTTCGCGTAGCACCCAACTCTGGAGGAGGCTTTTTTTTTTAGCTTTAAAGCCTCAAGTTCTGAGTTTGGGTGCTACGTTTTTTTCTATGCTTCCCCTGTAAGTGTATTATAAACTATGAAGGTGCTACATATATTTTTCCAGATGTTCATTTGGAAAAGTTTATTTTGGAATGGCAGGGTTTAACTGAGGTGGTTAGGGGTGAATAATTATGTTTACCTCCTAATATGTGGGCATTTTATGCCTTTTTTTTCTGTCCTTTTTTCTGTTTGTGTTTTATTTTCATATCCAGGTTCCCGTAATGTGGACTTCATCAGATGTTACTTTGTATTTCTCCGCTGATTTCTTTCTTAGCTGATTGCCCTGTATTTTTGGTTGGTTTTATTATACTGGTTAAAATCCATAAATAAAAAAAGAAAAAAAAAAGAAAAAGCAAAAACGGCCAAAATGGATGACGGAAAAAATTATGAAAATTTCCCAGAAACACAGAGAAGCTAAATCCAAGAAGAAAGAAAGACAATCGCAGAACTCAACAGAGATTTCCAACGTGTAGCAAGACACAGAGCAAGGAAAAGTACTACATTGACACAGGCAATGAAATAGAAGTAGAAACTATTAGAGGAAGAACAAGTTCGGTTTTCCTAAACCACGAGAGTTAAAGAAAAAACTCCATCCTCGAATTGTAATGTTACAAGATGCTCAAGGTTTTATGTTGAATGATGCTGAGAAGATGAAGAAAAGGTGGAAAGAATATATAGAGTTTTTATATGATAAAGATCAAGTGGACCAACAGCCGTTTCAACCTGTACCTTATGATCCGGAACCATTGGTGATGAAAGAAGTTGAAGCAGCATTGAAAGCCTTATCAAAGAACAAAGCACCAGGCATTGATGGCATTCCTATAGATGTATTACAGCAATCTGATGCAGCTGTTACCATACTTATAAGGCTCTGCCAAGAAATTTGGAAGACAACATTATGGCCAACTGACTGTTAAAGATCTGTGTTTATACCAATACTAAAGAAAGGTGATTCAACTGACTGGTGAAATTATCGCACAATCACTCTGATCCCCCACTCCAGCAAGATTCTACTGAAGATTATTCAACAGACTACAACCATACCTGGAACAAGAACTACCTGAAGTTCAAGCAGGGTTCAGGAAAGGGCAAGGAACAAAGGGCACGGATGTGAAATGGATCCTTGAAAAGACTAAAGAAAACCAAAAAGATATCTATTTGAGCTTTATCGACTACAGCAAGGCTTTTTGACTGTGTAAACCATGAGAAACTCTGGGCCACATTAAGAAGCTCTGGGTATACCAAAACACCTGATCATTCTCTTGCACAATCTGTACATTGATCAAGAAGCAACAGTTCGAATGGAACAAGGAGAAACAGAATGATTTAAAATCATTAAAGGTGTATTACAAGGCTGCATACTTTCCCCCTACCTGTTTAATTTGTTTGCAGAGCAAATCATCAGAGAAACAGGATTGTATGAAGACAACAGAGGTGTGAAGATTAGTGGAAAACTCAACAACCTTCACTATGCTGATGATGATACATTACTGGCTGAAAGTGAAGATGATCTGAAACATTTGCTTCTCAAGATTAAGGAACATAGTCTTAAAATGGGCCTGCATCTTAATGTAAAGAAGGCAAAGATCATGACAACTGGAAAAATCAATAAGTTAATTGTTGAAGGAGAAGAAATTGAAATCGTGGGCCACTTTAAACTACTTGGATCAACTATCAATAAAGAAGCAACAAGCAGTCAAGAAATCTGATGATGCATTTCTCTTGGCAGAATGGCTATGAAAGACAGACAAGATTCTCAAGAGCAGATATGTCTCTCTCCATACAAAGATTTGACTCGTTTAAACGATGGTATTTTCAATAACATCATATGGATGCAAAAGCTGGACAGTGAAAAAGATAGTCAGGAAGAAAATTGATGCCTTTGAATTATGGTGCTGGCTGCGAATCTGCGTATACCATGGACTGCCCGAAGAACAAACCAGTCAGAGGAGATCAAGCCTAGGCTTTCTTTAGACGCTCAGATTGCAAGACTTCAACTTTCATACTTTGGACATATCATGTGAAGAAAGACATCATGCTTGGCAAGATAGGTCAACGCAGAAGAGGAAGGCCAACAATGAGATGGATCGATACTGGTATCTGTAGCTGCTGTTCTTGTATGTCAACTGTGAGCTGTCTGACTGAAGACCGAACACAATTTAGAACAACTATCCAGAGAGTCGCCATGAGTCGACACAGACTTGACAGCACTTAACAACAACAACAACAGGCACCTCCTGCCCTCCGATCCTTCTGTGTTCAGGCTACCGGAGTCCCGGTGTTCACTGGTAGCTTGGGTCTGGCAAGAGTCTCTCCCCTGGGACGGCTTCTGGTCACAGCTCTCTATTTGCAGGTTGCAGTGGCATTTTTCTTTTGGTTACAGGTTCTTGGTATCTTGTAGCTGGGGCGTCCCATATGTGAGGACTGACTTCTTGCATGTTTCCGGAGAAAGTGTAGTTATTCATCTGTAACAGGTGTTCTCCGGGGACAGCAGGAATCAGTCCTCACAACCTTCCCTCCTCCCCTTGGAGTTGCTTCTTTACCATCTTTTATTTATGCTGTCTTAGCTATGTGTCATTTGATTGAGGCAAGATGGCACCCTTTGGCAGGAAGTGGACCACGCTTGCGTGGTGCATCTCCCAAAGGCTTTCTTTGAAAGTTGGGGAGAAGACTGTCACTGTCTGTGCCACCCATACGTGAGGATTGATTCCTGCTGTCCCCAGAGAACACTTGTTACAAGTGAGCAACTATGCTTTCACGTGTGTGTGTGTGTGATCTGTTTAGATTTGAACAAGATGGGCAGAATTTAATTCTAATGAATGAAAATGAAATGAAGTATTTCTCAGATGTGGTTCTTGTTGCAGTGTTTTCTCTTTGTAACTGCTGAAAGAAATCTTTTCTTCGGTTTTCTTCACCTGTTCACTATCAGATTTAATTTTACCAACAAACTGTGCACCATGGTATATTCAGTAATTTAGTTGAAACATTCAGTTATGGCTTGATATTTCCCATTATTGACTCTTATGTTTGCTATAGATGCCTGGGGCGAGATTGCAATGCCCCAAATTGCACTCATTGCGCATAGATGTCTGTGAGAGCAAGACTTTTCATGCCTATAAAATGGAAGCTCAGAAATCCCCCATAGTTGGCCTCAACCATGACAAAGATTTGGAGAAAAGCAGAAGGAGCAACTTCAGCAAACATTGGTATATGTCCACTGATCAACCAAAAGCAATGCTACTCCACCCCGAGGAATGAAGCCTTCTTGACAGAAAAGGAGTCTTGCTGTAGAAAATGGCACCATAAAGGGGAGATCATATCATGCCATAGGTCTTGGCACAGTGACATGGCCTAGGAAATGCACATGAACTAAACCTCAGTGTAGAAACCCAGAAACAACATCCCATTTATTATTATTTGTAGACTATCTGAAGCTCTACATTGCCAGCGAACAACAATTAGCAGAGCAACTCCGTGTGGTGAAAAGCTTTTCTGATGACATCAGGATGACCTTTGACCTTGAGAAATGTGCTAAGGCAACTTTTTTTTAGAGAAAAATTTGAACAAAATGGAAAAGATCTCCCTGGCTGAAGGCTGTGACATCAAGGGCCTTGAACAGGAAGGCGTATATAAGTATCTCGGAGTAGTGAAAGGAACGACACTCAAGCAGAAATTACTGAGAGAAAAGATAGTAAAGAATAATACAGGAGATTAAAATCATTATTGAAAAGTGCTTTAACATCACGGAATAAGATAAAAACCATCAATCAGCTGGCAATTCCTTTATTCTCATGCAGCTTTGATACAGTCTGTTTTCCCAGTGCATTCAGTAACTTTGGCACCAAAGCACTTAATGTTAATCTTCAGAATAAGTAATGCCCTTCTTGATCCCAGAAAGGGGAATGGCTCTAGCGGTGATCAACATAGAGCATTTCTTGGTTTGTTACATAAATAAAGTAAAATAAAATATTTATGATAATACTGTACTGATCCCTTCTCTGATCAAAAACTAGTGAGACCTGTACATGGGATGCAGCTTCAGGATAATGCTACCAGACATCTCTTCTCAGGTCAAAGAGGCCAAAGGACTTTGAGACTCTAAAGTCCATTGTTTCTTCCTATCTCCAGGAACAAGCAGGAATGAGTCTTCACATATGAGTACGTCGGTACCGACAGAGTCCGTGCGGGAACGCTTCCCAGCGTCCAATCAAAGAGCTTTTGGAAGCACCCACCACGCCTGCGTGCTGCCTTCCCGCCTTTCCCAACTGCCTCTCCTCAGTTTTTGTTTTTCCGCGGAGCCGGCAGGACGTCGTCCTGTCACTGCAGAAAATTCTTCTTTTAATTCTTTAGTTTTCTTGTGGTCGTGGCTGTCTTCCCTGGCGCCACCGGTACCGCCGGTGTTTCTTTTTTCTTTCTTGTAAATTTTCCCTTTAGGGAATATTTTTTCTTATGAGTGTCTTACGGTTTTTCAGGCCTTCTAGGCCTCTCCATGTCCCTCATGGAACCGCCAGCCACTTTCTCCAAGAAATGTTCAAACTGTGGCGGTACAACTTTATTTTTAGACTCCCAAAATTGGTGTCTAACCTGTTTGGGTCCTGACCCTTTTCCTCCGGAGCCCTCGGGCTACAGTATTGTGAGAAGAGGTTTTCAACATCGAGTCTCCCTCGATATGAGGTTCCCTTCCAACTTCAGGGCACCGACCATTTCTTCTACACAGGATCAGGTAACCCACAAACAGTCTGTTAAGACTAGCCAACCCTCGAGTAGTAAGTCTCATGCACAGCATGTAGACGGCTCTGGCCTTGCCCTCGAGGGCCCATTGGCTTCAAAATCCCGGCGGGAGTCTTGTGGGGTTTTGGGTTGTTCCTGGGGCTCACCCCTCACAGAACATACCTGAGCCATGCCCGGTGGTGGCATCCGCTTCGAGCGGTACCGATACCCTGGCATCGGCACTGGTGTTGGATGTAACACTCCTCACCAGGGATTGTCGTCTGGCGTCCTTGGTACCTACGGGACCGGTGGATACGTTCCAGACTGACTTTCCAGTATTGGTACCGGCACCGATACTACCACCGACGTCGGTACCCTCCAGACGTGCATGGATAGACTCGCTTCTTTCGATGCCGAGTCTGGAATCGATCTCTAGTCTGGAAGACTGGGTACCGACACATCTTGGTACCGACACCTATCGGTACCGGACGCTCGGTACCGAGGGTGACTGCCGAAGGCTTTCGGTTACCTCGGTAACGATTGGGCTGTCACCAATGTTCCCTCTAATTTTCTGTAGGCTGTGTGCGCATAAAATATCAGCTGTGTGCAGCTTTTGAAGGAAGGTTAAATTTTTGTGCGCCACATAATGACACTCGGAGTTATATACTTTAAAATTTGACTACACGTCAGAATACAGTATGTACACCACATTGATTTTAATCAAATTAAATGAAAATAGACGATTACTAAATGAAGCGGGAAATTTCTAGTAATTACAATCATAACTTTTAAATTTTAAAGACATCTGTGTTGTTTTCTATCAGAATCAGAGGCATAATTTTTGTGCGCTCTGTTGTAAAGTATGTGCGCTCACTCGGCGAGGTGTGTGCGCGCGCACACGCGCACAGCTTAGAGGGAACAGTGGCTGTCACCGATTGCTGCTCTGATGTCGGTGTCGGGTGCGGTTCCGACAGCGGTACCGGTATCCACAGCAGCATCGTGGCTAGCTCCTTCCATGCTTCTTTCAACAGGATCGCTCCCTTCTATACCAAGTTTGGAATCGATACCTGGCATGGACGATGTGGTACTGACTGTCGCTGGTCCTGACCTCCAGTACCAGCGTCCATCCGTTAAGGATCCCATACTGCACTGTGCAGGATCTTATATTCCTATATACTCAGATAGATCCTTCGGTGCCCAGGCTAGTTCTTCAGATCTAACCTGTCCAAGGGAGGTTCTCTTTGGAGATCCTTCTTTTCAGAGTTTCCTCCTGGATCTGGCAAGATCACTTGCCATTCCTGTCCCTGGCCATGATCCTACACAAAGCTCTGTTTCTACCGAAGCAAAGGAGAACAATAATGCTTCCTTTGCATCATTCCTTGCAGGATCTTCTTCTAGGAATGTGGGAAGCACCTTTAAGGGTACCCCCCACCTTCCAGAGCAACTGATCTCCTATATCAGGTGCCCCCCTCTCCAGGGTTTCAAAAGACTCAATTTCCTCATCATTCCATTGTAGTGGAATCAGCAATGAGGCGGGTGAAGAGTAAGAAAAAGCACTCTTCTTATCCACCAGGTCGTGAGTCTAAGACACTAGATGCCTTTGGACGTCAATCCTTCCAGACATCCATGCTTTCAGCAAGAATTCTCTCATATATTTTTTATATGAGTCTATCTCTTGAGGAGGTCACAAAGAAATGACATCTTTTGACTCCTTTTCTTTCAGAGCCCAAGAGTGCAGACTATTCCTCACTGCTTAGTCATATTCAAAATATCTCTTGGTTTCTTACTCGTGCTTCCCTAGACTCATTTGAGTCTGTTAGCAGAACTTCTGCTATAGCTATAGGGGCACGACGTAGAGCCTGGCTCCAAGCTTCAGACTTAGACAAATGGACACAACAAAGACTGGGTAATACTCCTTGCAATGGAGAAAATCTCTTCAATAAGGAGTCTTTACGTCAGGTTACTCAGTGGTCCACTGACTTACCTGTTTCTAAGGGCTGTTCTATGCCGCCTTCTTTCCCAGTAGGTAGGAAATGTCCTACCAAACTTTCTTCCCCTAGGGGGAGAAGGTTTTATTCATCTTCTGCCCATCATACAGATGTTCCCAAACAGGGGAAACATCCCCCTGGTCTGAAGAATCCAAACTCTCACCAGGCTCAGCAAACCCAGCAACCGCAGGGTTTCTGATTATTCATCATCATATTTTTGTGCCTCTTGGGGTTTAGAACCTGCAGTTGGCTTCTTCTCAGTAGAAGCCTTCCACTGTTTTCATTCTAAGCTCTAGGCATGGATCTTTTTTCACAAGACATCCATTTTTTCTCTGTATACGAGCTCTTAGGATATTCATGCCTATAGGTCACAGGTTTCTCCTCTTCTTCCTGCTAGGGAAAGAGGTTTAACAACTATCAAATGATAGTTTTCTGTACCAGCATGAATTTTTCCTTTCTACAGACTTACCACATTGTAAGTCTCCATTCAGCTCCATCTTCTCTTCCCTCTTATCAAGCTTTCCTCTGTAAGAGGGGTACTATTACACTGGAGGGCTTCTTCTTCAGCCCCTCTAGTTTTTGTCACTATTCCAGTGTGGAGTTTTCCTCTGAGTTAACTCCCTTCTTCATTTTTGCTTTGGGGCAGCTTATCAGACAGGTCCAGAGTTTTCTTACTCCTGTTCTTTCTGCTGTCTTACCAGCAGCTGCCCATGCAGGAGCCCTAGTGATTGGACCACTGGTTCTTCCCCACAAGCATCCAGAGTTGTCCTCCACTACATTCTTTCTGGCCTTAGTAGTGACTCCAAGACAGTGGATTCATCTTTCTTGGGAAACCTTATCACTACAGGCTTCTCGGATTGTCTTCTATTCTTGCCATCTCCAATTCCCTTGGGCTTGGCAGCATAGTTGACGTAGGTACTGGCTTTTCCAGCAGCCAGTTCTATCTCCTAATTCTCCTGCATTATGCTCTCTGCAATTCTACAGAGAAGCTTTACACCATGGGCCTTTGCTAGAGAGCATTAGGTTTTCCTCAAACAGCTGTCCTAGATGTTTGGAAAAGGCTCCCTCAGTCATGCCCCTCATGACTGGAATGGTTCTTCCTACCCTACTATCTCCTTTTTAAAACAAAGGACGTGGGCCTTCTCTTACATGAAAGCTTAAAGAGTTGTTCAATTCCCTGGTTTGGTCCTCAGGATTCCCACCGGGAATATGCTCTTTTTTTCCTTGCAGCTTGTCCTCATGGTATCCTAATCCCTCATGGACAGCTCATGTTTAGCTAAAGAACGCATGATACCCTTTTTGCCCCTCAAGTAGGTCAACTTGGTATCTCATTCCTATGCGTCTTCTGTCCATTTACCATGCTAGAGTTCTGGAGGACTCGGGACTTGCTGCCTGCAGACTGATATTATCCTCTGCTTTTCACGTAACCATCCTGGTTATTTCACTAGCTAGCATTTCTGCAGCAATGTAGTCTGTTCCTTGTCAGGGAGATTTTTCCCCTGACTCCTTCCATGATAACCAGGGGGAATAGATTCTCTATATATCTTCTCAAGTAGGTTCCACCTTCTTGTTATTAGATGAATCTTTCCTCTTCACATCTCCTATGCGAATATACTTTCTGTAGGCATATCTCTGTCTGCTTAATTGCAGACATCTATATATAGGCCTATATATTCATATCTATATATATATCTGTATACATCCCTATAGATATATATGTCTGCTTTTTGTCTGTGTATAAGTTGTGCCCTTCTATATCTCACTATAGATATATATTCTATATATCTATATGTGTATATATATCTATATCTATATCTATATAGTATATCTGTCGAGATATTATTATAGATAGATATGTATTTACATACTTATCTATCTGACTGTCTATGCTCATATAGATATATATGTCTCTATATGATACTGACAGTTGGGCTCTACCCATACTCATGCTGTTCCAGCATGTTGTGGGGTGCTACACACACAGCCACTCTCATGGTAGTTAACAACTTTTCTACCATAACCCTAAGGGTTAGGTACCCCTGAAGCTCTCCATGTTCCAGTATTTATTTATTTATTTATTTTCATTCTCTTATATACCGCGCTATTCGGCATCAGTGCGGTTTACATTGAGCAAACTGAAATTACATTGAACAGGGCATTATAACTTGGAGATAACTATTTTTACAGGGAACATGGGCTATGGAGGGTTAAGTGGCTTGCCCAAGACCACAAGGAGCACCTGTGGGACTAGAAACCCAAGTCCTTCCGGCCCAAGGTTGCTGTCCTCTAGTGGGATTTGAACCCCCGACCTTCCGGCCAGTTAGGAAAGACATGGCAGATCTTCAGTACATCTGAGGCTCTAACGCCTCAGACACCTGTCCTTTCTTTTTGGGATACAAGGTTTTTTCCATACCCCTTCTTCCCTCAAGGACTAGGCCGGTTTGTCCAAATCGGTCAGCCTTTCTTCTCTTTGCTCCTAAGAGTGAGCCACTCTGCAGCCAAAAGAGTTTCGGCTTTTTCCATAAAGCCTTCTGCTGAAGGCCTACCGTTTTTGTACTACCCCAGTTGATCCCTGGGGTTACCTCTCACCGTTCAGGATTCTGACCTCCACTGTTTGTCCTACAGGTTTATTACCTCCACTTTCAGTGAGGTCCTCCTTGAGGTTCCTCTACTGGATTCCCCAGTAGATTCCATGAACCTCTATACTTTCCTGCAATCCTGTTAGGGGAGGTCCATATTGCAATATTTCATTTCACTTTATTTGATGACAATTATCATCCACACAAGGACTCCTTGCCTTCAGTTCTATGCTGTCTTTACAGCACCTTTCTGTTTCAACTCCTACCCTCCATCCTGAGGATGCCTGGCAATCTGAGGTGTAGCATGTTCCAATCTATAACATGCTGGGACTCCAAGCATCTTAGCTTGGGAGTCCCCATATGTGAAGACTCATTCCTGCTTGTTCCTGGAGATAGCACAGTTACTTACCTGTAACAGGTGATCTCTGGGAATAGCAGGAATAAGTCTTCACAACCCACCCACCTCCCCAGGAGTTGTATCTCTCTATCTTTCCTTTCCTCTCTCTCTCTCTCTATCTTTCCTTTCCTCTCTCTCTCTCTTTGTCTCAGCTTTAAAACTTAACTGAGGAGAGGCAGTTGGGAAAGGCGGGAAGGCAGCACGCAGGCGTGGTGGGATGCTTCCAAAAGCTCTTTGATTGGAAGCTGGGAAGCGTTCCCGCACGGACTCCGTCGGTACCGACGTACCCATATGTGAAGACTTATTCCTGCTGTTCCCAGAGATCACCTGTTACAGGTAAGTAACTGTGCTTTCACTGGCATACAGTTATGGTCAACATTATTGGCACCCTTGCAGTTCAACCCCGTTATTGTTCAATATCTCCTTTAAAAAAGTGGCCGGTGACATGCCTTTTGATTTTATATGCATGCATATTTGACAAATAAAAGAATCCAATAAAATAAGACCAATTAAAAAAGAAATAATAGAAAATAGTATAAGAACTGATACATTGCCAGGGCATGTTATTGGCACCCTTATAAGCAATTCAAATCTGTTTGAACAGAAGAACCATATTCCCATTGCAGTAAAAATTAGACGCATCTGTGTTCAATTGTCAGTACTCATATGACTTGAATCAATCAATGAATGATGGCTCTAATGTTGAAAATGGCCACATTCACTCCCTGTTCCATTTTCACAACGATGAAGACTAGAGCTGCCTGAGACCATCAGAAAAGCCATTATCAAACTTCAAAGGGGAACAAGGTCATCTCCATAGACCTTGAGCTCCCTGTGTCTACAATTCACAGTGTTAAGAAGTTTTCTGCTCATAGAATTGTCAAGAACCTCCCAGGACATGGTAGGAAGAGGAAAATTAATTCAAGAAATCTTCAAAGGTTAGTGCGAACTATTGGAAAAGCACCACGTATAACATCCAAAGAGCTTAAATCCAACCTGTAACAATCTGGAGTGGTGGTTTCAACTCACATCATATGCCACACACTAAACAAAGAAGGACTTCATCGGTGAAGGCTAAGGAGAGGACCTCACTGCTCAAAGACAGACATAAAAAGGCACGCCTGATCTTTGCCAAACTCACCTTGAGATACCACAGTCCTTTTGGGAAAATGTTCTGTGGACAGATGAAAACAAACTTGAGTCTTTTGCAATGCAGACCAACGATACATTTGTAGGTGAAGAAATGAAGCTTATAAGGGAAAAAAAACACTTTTCCTACAGTTAAATATGGTGGAGATTCCATAATGTTGTGGGGCTGTTTTGCTGTCTCAGGAACTGAAGGCCTAGAACATATTAAAGGAATCAATGAATCAATTTAATGTATACCCAAGTTATTATACCTGTTTCACTGTAAGCACAAATCACGAAATTGAGATGTGCAACTCTTATGTTCATTGTAAACCGCACTGATGTCGAATAGCGCAGTATAAAAGAGACTGCAAATAAATAAATAAAATCATGAAGTCTGAGGACTACCAAGGTATTTTGAAGCAAAATGGGTTACCTAGTATCAGAAAGCTAGGTCTGGGTCGAAGGTCATGGGTCATCCAGCAGGACAATGACCTAAAACATAAATGGAAAAGTACAAAAGAATGGTTAAAAAGGAACAAATGGACTGGCCAGCAATGAGTCCTGATCTCAATCCAATCGAGAACCTTTGTAAAGAGCTGAAATCTGCCCTTGGTAAAAGGAATCCTGGAAACATTCATGAGCTGGAGCAAATCACAGTTGAAGAAACTAGCAGCAGAGAGATGTACGAAACTTATAGATGGCTACAAGAAACGTTAGGAGGCTGGCATCACTGCCAAGGGTTGTGCAACCAAATATTAGTGAAGGGTGCCATTAATTCTGTCCAGGTCATATTTTGTTTTATTTTTCTCAGAAATTACTACATCTGTGTTGCAGAGACCTCTTTTTTTTTTGTATACCTTTGAATATACTATGAAAATATGATGATATACAGATGGAATATTTCCAATTATTTCTCAAGATATGTGCGCAACATTCCTAAAATTCAAGGGTGCCAATAATGTTGAACACAGCTGAACCTTTCAAGTACTTGTATGGCATAAGACAGTTTTTAAAGTTTTGCTTAATTAAAATGAATCAGAGGACATTCATTTTATGTCTCATTTCTGGTACATCAGGGATAGATTAAGTATCAATTTCTAACTGTAGTGTGTACTATTTGTTTTGACTTTGAGATTCTTTTCTTCTGGTATCTTTATATGTTTTACTCCAGTGTAATCTCTCTCTCCATCTGTAGGTGTATCAGTAATGTACTGCCTTCTAGAAGCAATATCTGTTTATCCTCAGAAACTGGCTGCCAAATTTATAGACAAAACAGATTGGCTCAAGGTAAGTGGATTGTTTTGCTTTGGAAATAAATAGATTCTTTGCTGCCACTGAACAGCAGGCCCTATCTGGTTAGCAGCAAATGCTAAATGGAATAATGCTGCTGACTGAGATATTCAGTGGCACTACCCAGAGAGTGCCTCTGAATAGTGCCACAGAATGCCTCTACACAATCTGGAGAGTGCTGGTGCAATCTGGGGGTGCAGCAGGAAATTATCTGCAAAAAAAGCTGTCCTGAGCTGTCCGGATAGGCTCTCTGGATAAGAGTGCTGAAAGTTGTCGTCATCTAGGCTGTGCTGGTGACCAGTGCCGAATCCAGCTACTGTCTGGATACCAGTGCCAAATATCCAGCTTTATTTAAATAACCATGGAGTTTAAATATTGCACTGTTATTAGTTTGCATTATATAATATTCTAGAAAGTTCTCCGTGAACAAGTAGGAAATAAGTCCTCACATCCTTTCTTCTTGCCCTTTGAGGCACACCAACCTCTCGCCCCCTATCAGGTACATTTCCCCCTGGATTTCTGCTTCCCACGTGCTTTCTGGAAGATTGGTCTAATGCTTGGCAGTTAAGATTTAATGCGAAGAAGTGCAGTGTCATGCACTTGGGAAGCAGAAATCCAGGGGAAATGTACACGATAGGGGGCGAGAGGTTGGTGTGCATGGACCAGGAGAAGGACCTTGGTGTGATTATTTCTGTGGATCTCAAGGTGGCAAAACAGTGCAACAAGGCAGTGGCAAAAGCCAGGAAGATGTTGGGTTGCATACAAAGAGGAATTACCAGCAGAAAGGAAGAGGTACTAATGCCACTGTATAAGTCACTGGTGAGGCCTCACTTGGAATACTGTGTTCAGTTTTGGAGACCATCTCTTGCAAAGGATATAAAAAGACTGGAAACTGTTCAGAGGAAGGTGACCAAAATGATTTGGAGCCTGCGTCAGAAGCCTTATGAGAAGAGACTTGAAGACCTAAATATGTATACTCTGGAGGAGAGGAGGGACAGGAGAGATATGATTCAGACCTTTAAATAATTAAAGAGAAATAATGAACAAACAAACCTCTTCCAAAGACGGGGAAGCTGTAAAACTAGAGGGCATAACATAAAGCTGCAAGGGGGTAAATTGAAAGGCAATGTCAGGAAATACGTCTTCACTGAAAGGGTGGTGGATGCTTGGAATGCCCTCCCGATGGAAGTGTTGGGGGCAAATACAGTGACAGAATTCAAAATGGCACGGGACAGACAGTCGATCCCTTTACAGCAACAGGATAAAATCAAAATAAACTATCTCAACATACAGGGGTGTCCTACACGGAGCGGTGGGTTCACTCCTAAAACAAAGACATGGGGAGGGGTGACCTGCACGGAGCGGCAGGTGCACCTATTTTTGCCATCTTACTGGGCAGACTGGATGGACCATACTGGTCTTTATCTGCCGTTTGCTATGTTACATTATGGGTCATGTCACTGACGAAGCCCTGCATGGGAACGCTCCCCAGCTTCCAAAGGAAGCTTTTGGGAGGCATATCTAGGAGTGGCCTAGTGGGTTGGGGCAAGTTACCTCAGGCCAGAGGGCCAGGGGTTCGAATCCCACTAGAGGAGAGCAACCTTGGGCCAGAAAGACTTGGGTTTTTAGTTCTACAGATGCTCCTTTTGGCCTTGGGCAAGCAACTTAATCCTCCATTGCCTCAGGTACAAAAAAGTAGATTGGGAGCCCTTCGAGGGTACAGTACCTGAATGTACACTGCTTTGATTTGTAGAAAAGCAAGATATAAACCCAGCTAAATAAATAAATGCGCTGATACCTTCCCACCTGCCACGGTGCCATCTTCTCCAGTCTTCTTTTTTCCATGGAGTCCCTAGGAGGTGTTCCTGCATACCAGAAAAAATATTTCTTTCTTGGCCCTCATGAGCTGTTTTTTCCTTGTCTTTCTTACTGTCTATCATCAGTGCAGTTGGTTTCAATCTACTTAGGTTCTTTTTATCCTTGCTTTCTTCTTGCCCTTTGGGTGTTTTTATTCCCCTCCACGGCTCTTTTTCTAACTTTGGCAACTATTGAGTTTAATTTAGCCGAGACTATTTTTTTCGTCATGTCTAAGCTAGCAAGTGGCTTCAAGAAATGTACCAAGTGTGGCAGGACCATCTCAGTCACTGACCGACACAATTGTTTACAGTGCATTGGATCATAAGAACATAAGATATGCTATACTGGGTCAGACCAAGGTCCATCAAGCCCAGTATCCTGTTTCCAACAGTGGACAATCTAGGTCATACGTACCTAGCAGTTTCCCCAAAAGACACAGGTTCCACAGTGTTTGTATTGAGTCAAGCATTGACATCCTGGGTCCCTTTTTAATAATGGTTTATGGACCTTTCCTCCAGGAACTTGTCCAAATCTTTTTTAAACCCAGCTACACTAACAGCCTTTACTACATCCTCCGGTAATAAATTCCAGAGTTTGATTACACGTTGAGTGAAAAAATATTTTCTCTTACTAGTCTTAAATAGATTACCCTGTAGCTTCATTGCATGTCCCCTAGTCTTTCTATATTCTGATAACTTAAACAATCGATCTACGTTTACCCGTTCCACTCCGTTCATTAATTTATAGACTTCTGTCGTATCTCCCATCAGCCGTCTCTTTTCCAGGTTAAAGAGCCCTAACCTTTTTAGCCTTTCTTCATAGGAGTATCATTCCATCCCCTTTACCATTTTGGTGGCTCGTCTCTGAACCTTTTCTAATAATGCTATATCCTTTTTAAGATACGGCGACCAGAATTGCACACAATATTCAAGGTGCGGTCTCACCATAGAACGATATAGAGGCATTATAATATCCTTTGTTTTATTTTCCATTCCTTTCCTTATGATACCTAGCATTCTATTTGCTCACACTGGGCGGAGGGTTTTAACATGTTATCCACAATGACGCCTAAATCTTTTTCCTGGGTGGTGGTTCCTAATGTGGAACCTTGCATCGTGTAACCATAGTGTGGGTTGTTGTTCCCTAGATGCATAACTTTGCATTTGTCCACATTAAATTTCATCTGCCATTTTGATGCCCAGTCTTCCAATTTATCCAGATCCTCTTGCAATTTTCCACAATCCTCATTGGTTTTAACAACTTTAAATAGTTTTGTGTCATCTGCAAATTTGATAACCTCACTCGTTATTCCCTTTTCCAGGTCATTTATGAATATGTCAAAAAGCAGCGGACCCAGCACAGATCCCTGGGGTACACCACTATTCACCTTTCTCCATTGGGAAAATTGGCCATTTAGCCCTACCCTCTGCTTTCTATCTTTTAACGAGTTCCTGATCCATAATAGTACACAGCCTCCTATCCCATAAATCTTTAGTTTTGCCAAAAGTCTCTGATGAGGGACCTTGTCAAAGGGTTTCTGAAAGTCCAAATACACTATATCAACCGACTCACCTTTGTCTACCTATTTATTGACACCTTCAAAAAAACACAACAGATTAGTAAGACAAGATCTTCCTTGTCTAAAGCCATGTTGGCTGTCTCCCATTAAGCCATGACTATCTACATGTTCAACAATTTTGTTCTTTATGATGGTTTTTAGCATTTTTCCTGGTACTGACGTCAGGCTCACCGGTCTGTAGATTCCCCTTTTTAAAAATTGGTGTTAGGTTCGCCATCCTCCAATCTTCAGGTATTTCAAATGATTTTAATGATAGTTTGCAGAACTGCTATTAGTAATCTGTGATCTCATATTTCAGTTCCTTCAACACCCTTGGATGTATATCATCCAGTCCAGGTGATTTGCTACTCTTCAGTTTATCAAATAGTTGTAATACATCTTCCCGATGTATCGATATTTCCTTCGATTCTTCCGCACTTTTAAATACCACTTCAGTCATGGGTAACATCCCTACATCTTCCTCAGTAAAGACCGAAGCAAAGAATTCATTCAGTCTCTCCGCTATCGCCTTTTCGCCTCTTAGTGCCCCTTTAACCCCTCTATCATCTAATGGATCAACTGATTCTCCAGGACCAAGCAGGAAGTCAGTCCTCACTTATGGGTGACGTCGGCGCCGACGGAGCCCTCGCGGAGCAATTTTCCCCAGCTTTCAAAGAAAGCCTTTGGGAATTGCAGCGCGCATGCGCGGTCGTCTTCCCGCCCGAGGGTGCCATCTTAGCCAGTCTTCTTTTTTCCGCGGAGCCCTACAGACGTCCCCGTCTTGTCCCCGCGAAAAAGTCGATTTTCTTCATTATTTTATTCTTTTTCCTTTCGGTTCGACGCCGATCGCTTTCCCGCCCGGACTCGCGACGCCGGTCTCGAGTCCGCTTACTTTTTTCGGTTTTTCTGACTTAGTCAGCTTTCGTTTTCGGTTCCCCTGGCAGCCCGGTCCTTTGACCTCGCAGGGGCCCTTTTTCCCCCGATGGCTGCCAGTGGGTTTAAGCGGTGTGGTCGGTGTGACCGAAATATGTCACTAACCGACACACGACTTTTGCCTCCGCTGCCTGGGCCCGGATCATGAGGAACTGATCTGTGGGCCCTGCAGCAAACTGTCCTCAAAGGCGTTGAGGAGTCGGCGGCATCAGCGTGAGAGAATCTTCGCTGACCCCAGCCGTACCCGGACCTCGTCGGAGGCCTCCGCATCGAAAGGCTCCAGCTCGGACCGTCGACGGAGCTCCTCCGACCGGGGTTCTCCCTCCGGGGACCATCGTCGGAAGGAAAAACCCGCGAGGGCGGCGTCGGTGGACGCTCCTGGCTCCGCGAGGGCCAGGTCGCATAGCCCCGACAGCCGCCCCGGGTCCTTGGAGAAGGAACACATCCCGAAGCGACCTCGCCTGGAGTCGGAGATGCCTGCCCGGGTAAGTCCTGTGGTCCTTCTGGACTCGCCTCCGCGACAGCCGACGTCGGGCCCGACGCCGTCGGGGCCCGAGTCGGGGGCTGCTGGGTCACCTGAGCTCGGACTCAGGTTGACGGCCTTGGAGAGCAGACTGTCTGCCTTCATGGACCAGCAGCGGGCACTGCTCGCTGGCCTCGCTGGCGCCGCTGCCCCGACCGCCGGGACGTCGACGTCCAAGTCGACCCCGGAGACCGAGCCGATCCTCGAGTCAATGAGAACTCGAGTCGATCCTCGGTCGAGGTCACCCTCGGCCTCCCGTTCGGGACCGAGGTCGCCGACGCCGACTCCCTCGACGTCGGGACGGCTGGCGCCGCACCCTGCCCGGGCCGACCCCACCGAGTCCTCGTCGGAGTCGGTCTGGGAGTCTGAGGAGGAAGAGTCACCTGATTCTTTCCGGACTCGGTGTGTCCCATCGGACTCACCGGGGTCCGAGCCTCGGAAGCAGTCCCCCCCGGAGGATGCCCGGTTCTCGGACTTCGTTAGGGATATGGCCAAGGCTTTGGCCTTCCCTGCGGATCCCGAGGAGGAGCCTCGAGCCGAAGAGCTCGACGCCCTCCAGTATGACTCTCCCGCGAGGGAGCACTTTACTGTGCCGGTTCCTCCTATGCTGGAACGACTACTCTTCCGCATGTGGGAGAGTCCGGCCTCCTCGCCGGTCCTGAGCAAGCGGGTCGATTCTATCTATCGGGTCCGCAAGAGCCCTGGCTTTCAGAAGGCACAGCTGCCACACCATTCCATGGTAGTGGAATCGGCCATGCATCGTCTTAAGAGCCAGAAGATGCACTCCTCGGTGCCTCCTGGAAGGGAGGCCCGTAACCTGGATGGCCTTGGCAAGAAGTGCTTCCAGGGCTCTATGCTCGCATGTCGTGTCCAGACTTACCAGCTATACATGGGCATGTATCTCCGGGATCTGGCTAAAGAGCTAGCCGGATTCTCCGCTGGTCTCTCCGAGGAGCCCTTGCGGAGGTTCCTAGCCTTGTCCACGGGCATTCGGGAATGCTCAAAGTTCATGTCCCGAGCAGCCTATGATGGCTTTGAGGCCTCGGCTAGAGTGGCCGCAGCCGGCATCGGTGCCCGCCGACAGGCTTGGCTTCAGTCGTCGGACCTTGAGCCCTGGGTACAGGACAAGTTGGTCGATGTCCCCTGCCGAGGCGAAAACCTCTTTGGCAAGCCCATGGCGGAAAAGGCTGCACAAATTGAGACTGAGACTCTCACCAGGACCAGGCTTTCTAGGAAGACCTCCGCCCCTTCCCAGAAAAAGAAGGGCTCGGGAAAAAAGTCCTTTTACCCGAGGAAGGCGGCTGCCTACAAACAGTACCCCCATTATCAGGCCCCTGCAGCTCCCCAACAGGGCCAGCAGGCCAAGGGACGGGGTAACGGGTCCCGTAGGCAGCAAGCCCCCAAGCCTGCACCACCAGCCCCTGCTCAGCAGGGTGGGGGTTTTTGACTCGCTCAGCATAGCCTCTCCCCCCCCCCGCTGGTTCCTCCCAGCACCGGAGGCCGGCTGGTTCACTTCGGCCACAGGTGGTCCAGCATCACCGCAGATGCCTGGGTACTTCAGGTCGTGCGAGAAGGCTACCTTCTCCACTTCCATCAGGTCCCTCCCTCCTATTTTCCGGGAGAACCTTCGCGCCCCCCTCTGCACAGGGAGTTGCTCCTTCAGGAGTTAGCAGGTCTTCTGCAGGAACAGGCGGTGGAACCGGTGCCCCACCACCTGAGAGGTCAAGGCTTTTATTCAAGGTATTTTCTGATACCAAAGAGAACAGGGGGCCTCAGACCCATCCTGGACTTGCGCAACCTCAACAAGTTCCTTGTGCGGGAGAAGTTCAAAATGCTTACCCTTGGAATCCTTCTGCCCTACCTCCAGCAGGGAGATTGGCTATGCTCCTTGGATCTAAAGGATGCCTACACGCACATCCTCATCCACCCAAGCCACCGCCAATACCTAAGGTTTGTGGTGGCAGGAAATCATTACCAGTACAGAGTACTGCCCTTTGGCCTATCCTCCGCACCGCGAGTCTTCACAAAATGTCTCGCGGTCGTGGCGGCCCATCTCCGTCTTCACGGCCTCTATGTCTTTCCGTACCTCGACGACTGGCTCATCAGAGCAGCGTCCGCTCAGGAGGTCGCCAACGCCACGCGCCGCACGGTGACTCTGCTGCAGCACTTGGGCTTTGTCATAAACTTCGCAAAGTCCACTTTGCTCCCCTCACAGGATCTCGAGTTCATCGGCGCAAGGCTGCACACTCCTCGGGCACGAGCGTACCTACCGCTCGACAGGGTTCAACGGCTCATGGACCTAGCCGACCGCTTTCGCAGCCAGCCCCTGGTCTCCGCCAGGCGCTTCCTGAGACTGCTCGGCCATATGGCTTCCACCGTCCATGTGACCCCCAATGCCCGCCTGAACATGCGGTCTGCTCAATGGTGTCTCCGCCAGCAGTGGCGACAAGCCACAGGCGGCCTGGCAGACCTAGTGCGCGTCTCCGAGCCGCTGCTCTCGTCTCTCCGGTGGTGGCTCCGGCAGCCGAACCTGATATTCGGAATGCCTTTCCAGTCACCTCAGCCGACCCGGGTGCTGACCACCGATGCATCCCTCCTGGGCTGGGGAGCACATTGCCAAGAGGCACGTACTCAGGGCCTCTGGACCACGTGGGAGTCTGCTCAGCAGATCAACTTCCTGGAGCTCAGGGCGATCCGCCTAGCTCTCAAGGCCTTCTCCCACCTGACTTCCCAACAGTCCGTCCTTGTCCAGACGGACAATCAAGTTGCCATGTTCTACGTGAACAAGCAGGGGGGCACGGGCTCCTTCCTCCTCTGCCGGGAGGCACAGAAGCTCTGCTCTTGGGCCGTCAGTCACGGCATTCTCCTCAAGGCAGTTTATCTCCCGGGCCAAGAAAATTGCCTTGCAGACAAACTCAGCAGGGTCCTCCAGCCGCACGAGTGGCGTCTGGATCCCTTGGTAGTTCAGAAGCTCTTCCTCAAGTGGGGTCTCCCCACGGTGGATCTCTTTGCCAGTCCTCACAACCGGCAGCTTCCTCGCTTCTGCTCTCGTCAGCCACACCCCCTTCGGGTTGCGGCGGACGCCTTTCTGATCTCGTGGTCGGGGAGCCTTCTGTACGCTTTCCCTCCCATCCCGCTGGTCTCTCGGACTCTTTTCAAGGTTCTCCGAGACAAAGCCTTCATGATCCTGGTGGCCCCTCGCTGGCCCAGGCAGCCGTGGTTTCCGCTCCTGCTGCAACTGGCGGTGGAGGATCCAATCCCTCTGGGGGTACAACCGGATCTCCTCACTCAGGATCAGGGGTCCCTTCTGTACCCCAACCTCAGGTCTCTCAACCTCATGGCCTGGCTGCTGAGAGGGTAGTCCTTGCTCCCCTTCTCCTGCCGGCGGAGGTGGAGGAGGTCGTCTTAGCTTCGCGACGGCCTTCTACCCGCAAATGCTACGCCCTTAAATGGCGTCGCTTTGCAGTCTGGTGTACCCAACAGTCTCAGGATCCCTTCTCCTGCCCGGTGTCGGTGATCTTGCAGTACTTGCTGCACCTCTCTAATCTGGGAATTAAGTCCAACTCCGTCAAAGTTCACCTCAGTGCTCTTTCAGCACATCATGTGCCAGTGGACGGCAGACCTCTCTCCAATGACCCTCTCGTAGCGAGGTTTCTCCGAGGTCTCCTTCTACTTAAACCACCTCTGCGCCCGCCAGCGCCTGACTGGGACCTGAATGTGGTTTTGCAGCGGATCACCTGTCCGCCTTTTGAACCTATGGCTACCTGTTCTCTCCGTTTTCTATCTTGGAAAACACTGTTCTTGATAGCCCTCACTTCCGCTAGGCGCGTAAGTGAATTGCAGGCCCTCGTGTCTGATCCCCCTTACACTAGGTTCTACAAGAATAGGGTAGTCCTACGGACTCACCCAAAATTTCTGCCTAAAGTGGTCTCCCCTTTTCACATCAATCAGGAGGTGGTACTTCCAACCTTCTTTCCCAGACCACACTCCAGCCGAGCTGAAACGGTCCTCCATACCCTGGACTGTAGAAGGGCATTGAACTTCTACCTTGACCGTACGCGGGAGCACCGTAAAGCTGCTCAGCTTTTTGTGTCTTTTGACCCCAATAAATTGGGGCTCCCGGTCTCCAAGCGTACTCTGTCCATCTGGGTTGCGGACTGTATCTCTTGGGCTTATGGGGCAGCCGGACTCTCCTTAGAAAGTCGAGTCACGGCTCATTGCGTTCGGGCAAAGGCCACGTCAGTGGCTTACCTCCGCTCTGTTCCGCTGGCAGACATCTGCCGGGCCGCTACTTGGTCTTCGAGCCAGACTTTTGCGGTCCATTACTGTCTCGAGAGGGAGTCCCGTAGGGACAGTGCTTTCGGACAGGCAGTCCTCCGTAATCTCTTTGAGGTCTGAGCAACTCCTACCCTCCATGCCGGATGTGGGCTACCGGTGGGTGATAATTCAGCGAAGATTCTATCCTTCTGTGCTGCTGAGCTAGAGGGAGCTCATTTTTGTGCTTAGGGTCTCCGGTAGCCTTGAGCTTGGGAGTCCCATAAGTGAGGACTGACTTCCTGCTTGGTCCTGGAGAAAGCGTAGTTACTCACCTGTAACAGGTGTTCTCCAGGAGCAGCAGGAATCAGTCCTCACTACCCTCCCTCCTCCCCTTGGAGTTGCAATCGTCTGCTTATGTTCTTTTTTTGCAAATTTTTATGCTGTCTTTTTTAGCTATGTCATCTGACTGGCTAAGATGGCACCCTCGGGCGGGAAGACGACCGCGCATGCGCGCTGCAATTCCCAAAGGCTTTCTTTGAAAGCTGGGGAAAATTGCTCCGCGAGGGCTCCGTCGGCGCCGACGTCACCCATAAGTGAGGACTGATTCCTGCTGCTCCTGGAGAACACCTGTTACAGGTGAGTAACTACGCTCTCTCTCACAGGTTTTTTTGCTACGAATGTACTTGAAAAAGTCTTTATTACGTGTTTTTGCTTCCGCAGCAAGCTTCTTCTCAAATTCTCCCTTTGCCTGCCTTATCAATGCCTTGCATTTAACTTGCCAGTGCTTGTGCTGTTTCCAGTTTTCATCGTTTGGCTCTTTTTTCTATTTCCTGAAAGATGCTTTTTTGGCAACAACCTCTCTGACTTCACCTTTAAACCATGCTGGCAGTTTTTTGGACTTCCTTCCACTTTTCTTAAAGCGTGGAATACAGCTGGTCTAGGCTTCTAAGATAGTATTTTTCAACAACACCCAAGTTTGATGTAAGTCTTTAACCTTTGCAACTGCTCCTTTTAGTGTTTTCTTAACTATTTTCTTCATTTTATCATAGTCTCCCTTTCGAAAGTTAAAAGGTAGTACTGTGGATTTCCGTACCATCCCTCCTCCACTAATTAAATAAAATGCGATCATGCTATGATCACTATTGCCAAGTGGTCCCAACACCCTTATCTCTTGCACCAGATCTGGTGTTCCACTAAGGACTAGGTCCAATATGGCTTCCCCTCTGGTCGGTTCATGAACCAACTGCTCCAAGAAGCAGTCATTTATTTCATTTAGGAACTTTATCTCCCTAGCATGTCCTGCCGTGACAGTGACCCAGTTGATACCAGGGTAATTGAAATCGCCCATTATTATTACTGTGCTGTAACGTTTGTTAGCTTCCTTGATTTCTTTGAGCATTTCATCATCCATTTGTTCATTCTTGCCAGGCGGTCGATAGTACACCCCCACTGCCATCGCCTTCCCCTTTTTACATGGAATTTCAATCCATAGAGATTGTACTGCAAATTTTGTTTCCTGCAAAACTTTAATCCTTTCTGATTCAGTGCTCCCTCTAACATAGAGCGCAACCCTTCCACCAATTTGATCAGCTTTATCATTACGATATAGTTTGTACCCAGGTATCACAGTGTCCCACTAGTTGTCCTCCTTCCATCATGTGTCTGAGATTCCAATCATATCTAACCTCTCACTTAGTGCTATATATTATAACTCTCCCATCTTATTTTTTAGACTTCTAGCATTTGCATACAAGCATTTTGGAGACTGTATTTTATTCATATTACTGTATTTACTCGAGTCTAATGCGCCATCGAATGTAATGCGCACCCCTATTGTGAACGGCTTGAAAGTTAAAAAAATGTTTGCTTGCGATTGTAGTGCGCATCCTGCCGCTGCTTCTGCTTTTCACAGAGCAGCGGCTGCAATAAAGTTAAAAGGGATCCGGTGGCAACGGCGGCAGCAAGGGCGGATACAGCGGCAACGGCGGTGGCAAGAACGCTGGCAGCTTCGGCAAAGGTGTCTACAGCAGCAAAAATGGCTTCAGTAATGGCAGGAAGGGCGCCGGCAGCCTCGGTAACGGCAGCAATGGCAAGGGCGCCGATCGCTGCTGCTGCTGCGACTTCTCTCTCACTTCAGTGGTGCTGAAGATGAGCAAGACACAAGAGTGAGGGGGAATAGGAGACTTCCGCAGCACCAGTTGAAAGGAAAGCCAAATGAAACCTGTTAGAAGCCCTCCTTCCCTGCAGAAGGAGGGCTTCTGACATGTTTCGTTTGGTTTTCATTTTAACTGGCGCGGAAGTCTCCTTTTCTCCTTCACGCTTGTGTCTTGCTCATCTTCCTCACCACTGAAGTGAGCGAGAAGTTGCAGCAGCAGCGATCAGCACCCTTGCCATTGCCGCTTTTACCAAGGCTGCCAGCGCCCTTCCCGCCGTTACTTAAGCTGTTTTTGCCGCTGTAGCCACCTTTGCCGAATCCGCCATTGTTGCCGAAACCACCGGCGTTCTTGCCACCGCCGTTGCTGCTGTATCCGCCCTTGCCACCGCCGTTTCTGCTGCCGTAGCCACCCTTGCCGTTGCCGAAACCGCCTTTCCCACCGGATCCCTTTTAACTTTATTGCAGCCGCTGCTCTGTGAAAAGTAGAAGCAGCGGCTGCACGGGGGATCGGGGATCGCGTTCGCGAGAGAAAAGCTAGAGGTTGGCTGGATCGGGCCGGGCTTGTATAGAGCAGTTTGCCTCTGAATGTAAGGCGTCCTCGAATGTAATGCACACCCTGAGTTTAGAGCCTCTTTTTGGCCAGAAAAGGCGCGCATTACATTCGAGTAAATAAGGTAATTCGGCTATTGGTAGGCATGGGTAATTTGGAATCTTTAAGCTCTGTCTGCTCCATACTCAAGGGCATTTGGGCTACTTTACTCTTTGGTACCTCTCTGCTTTTGGTAGTATCCTTCAAGGATACATTCTTCCGAACCATGCGCTCTTGTGCGACTGTCGACTTTCCCCTATTATATAGTTTAAAAGCTTCTCTATCTCCTTTTTAAAGGTTAATGCCAGCAGCCTGGTTCCATCCCAGTTAAGGTGAAGCCCATCCCTTCGGAAGAGCCCCTCCTTTCCCCAGAATGTTCCCTAGTTCCTAACAAATCCAAAACCCTCATCCTTGCACCATTGTCTCATCCATGCATTGAGACTCTGGAGCTCTGCCTGCCTTTTGGGTCCTGCGTGTGGAACGGGAAGCATTTTGGAGAACGCTACCCTGGAAGTTCTGGATTTCAACTTCCTGCCTAAAAGCCTAAATTTAGCCTCCAGAACCTCCCTACCACATTTTCCTACGTCATTGGTACTGACATGTACCAAGACAGCAGACTCCTCCCCAGCACCTTATCTAGGTGGCGCGTGAGGTCCGCTACCTTCGCACCAGGCAGGCATGTTACCAGGCGATCCTCACGTCCACCAGCCACCCAGTTATCTACATGCCTAATGATCGAATCACCAACTATAATGGCTGTCCTAACCCTTCCCTCATGGGCACATGGCCCTGGAGAAACTTCCTCAGTGCGAGAGGGTTTTACATCACCTGGAGGACAGGTCCTAGTTACAGGATCACTTCCTGCCACACCAGGGTGATGCCTGTCCTGTCACATGACCTCTCTCCTCCATGTCAACAGAGATGCTGCCAGACTGGAGGTGGGACTTCAGGGCTAAATCCCTGCAGGTCTCATCTATGTACCTCTCTGTCTTTCTTATGTCTTCCAAGTCTGCTACTCTAGCCTCTAGAGAATGGACTCGTTCCCTGAGAGCAAAGAGCTCCTTTCACCTAGTGCACACGTAAGACCTCTCACCAGCTGGGAGAAAATCATACATATGACACTCAATGCAAAAGACTGGAAAGCCCCCATGTTGCTGCTGTACTGCTGTCTGCATCTTAGTGTTAAGCTTGTGTTTAGATCTTTAAGTTCTTTACTTAATAAGGGTTGCTGTGGATACTTATACTAATAAAATTGTACCTAATACATTATACGTTGTTCACCTGAAGCTTAATTAATCTCAGGTCCTTAGTGTATGACTGATTTGGATAACGAGCTGCATCTGAGAGCACCTCCTTTACTTTAAGATGTGTAAGTACCTATAAAGCTACGATTATCCCAGGGGTGGGTGGGTGTTGGGGAGGGAGGGAAATAGGACTTATTAAAAGAGGGCTGCTACACAGTACCCTGTCCTGTGCTGCTGAGGTAAGCTGTGACCAACTTCCTGGGTGATTAACAGTCCTTGTTTGGATAGAAGGAGTCTTTCAAAATGGCCTTTTGACCTGCCACCTGGCTTTAACACCTATTGAAAAGGTTTCACAGGTCTCTTGCCCCCTAGGTAGAAGGCCTCTTTGTAAAGGTCTCTAGAAGGCTTTATTTGTTGCTCAAAGGATACTGACCCTGTTTTGCCTTTGATGCTAAGTGATATTCTGATTTGATTTAAATTAAAGCTCTTTGCTGCTGCTAGGTTCTGACTTATTATGAAATTTAAACTAGATGCTCTCTGTTGGGTTCTAAATTTAACCAGAAATATCTCTTCTGTGTTTTAAATTTAAACTAAAATCACTTTGCTGCTACTAGGCCCTGAGTGAATATTAAATTTAAACTATAAGCTCTCTGCTGGGTTTGAAATCTAACCAGAAAGCTCTCTTCTGTGTTTTAAATTTAAACTTAAACTGCTGCTACTAGGCCCTGACTTATTTATTAAATACAGTGGGTTCACAGATTAATCAGCTTTAATCCAAAGAAGTCCGTTCAGAAAAATTCCCAGAAGTATATACTCACAATTGCAGATCTCTCTCCAGAAGTAGCAGTCCCGTTTTCTAGTCCACCTGCATCCTGCAGTTTGTGCCTGCAGAATACGATATGGGGACTGAAGATTGGGAGAAACAGGAAGAGTCTCTCGTTGGCTCATCAGATTCTGCATCCTCGGCCCCGACACCAGCATCAACACTTTCCTAGGTTTTCGCTGAGGCTTTGACAGGGAAGGAAGTCCGTGCTCAATTGGAACGAGCAGGGCCCAAGCAGCAAGAGGAGACTCTCTGGTGAAACCCTGTCGACATTGACGGGTGATCATTGGGATAGGACCCGGGTGCATTGTCATTGCATCCCTTCTCTACACGATGTGGAGAGCGATGTCTGGGAGCGGCTGGACAAGCTTACTCGGTAGGAAGAATCTACCCCTAGAAGGGAGGATTTGGCCCCTTTTGCCCAGATTGGCAGCCAGTTGCTTCCTGATGTACCCATCATCATGAAGTCACCACCCGAAGTGTTGATGACGGTGGACATGGCACTAGCCCCCTCGTGGTGGTGGCATTGGAGGAACGATTTCGAGCCCTCAAAGCTCACTTGGTGGCTCTTCTTACAGAATACAGGCTTTACGACATCGGTGTCGTCATCACCGTTCTCTATCCAGCCCTTCCTGGAGACGCACATGCTGCCCACCAAGGCAGGTACATTGGGCAGGAGGTCTGACGGCCATCTTCCTGTCCAGTGTGTCAGTCCAATGCCCAGGCGCACTAGCATTTGTTCTTAGGGTGGCACGGATCACGCGGACACCCGCCGTCTCCCTGGGCATGGAGCCAGCAGTGGAAGGAGACCTGTCCACTATTTTGACTAAGTCTGAATCAGAAAAGGAATTGGCAGCCTAGGACCTCCAGTCCGATCTGTCGCATCTTCACAAGCAGCACAGATCACCTCTGGAGGACATCCCCTTCTCTCTGGAGTCAGAGGAAGAACCGAGGGTGGAGGAGCTGAAGCTCCTCCAGTACCCCTTGGCCCTTAGAGAGGCAGTGATAATGCCTATGCGCTACGTCCTGCAATGGCTGTTGGTATGTCTCTGGAAGAATCCTCTCATGGTTCCAGTCATCAGATGGAGACTCGACTCCATGTACTGGGTCCAGAAGGCTCTGGGCTTTGAGAAACCTCAACTTCGTGGAACTCAGTTGTAGAATTAGCCTTGAAGCAGGTCAAGAACGCCAAGACTTGTTCTTTGGTGCCCCTGGGCTGGGAGGCTCAAACCCTGGACTCCTTTGGGAGAAAATGCTATCAAGGTTCCATTCTGGTGGCCAAGGTGCTGGCCTGCCATATCTATAAGAAACCTATATGAGTATGTTCCTGAAAGACATCATGGTGGACCTGGCGGAATTTGCCGCCCATGTCCCCACTGACCATCTCAAGGCCTTTCAGGCTCTAATGGGCCATGGCAAGGACTGCTCTAAGTTTATGGTGCTTGGCACATATGATCTTGAGTCTGCCTGCAGATTAGCAGTGGTGGGCATGGCTGCAGTCCTCTGCCCTTAAACAGTAGGTCCAGGACAAGCTGGCCAATGTCCCCTGCTGGGGTGAAAACCTCTTTGGGAAGCCGATGGAGGAGAAGACAGAGGAGCTCAAGAAGGAGCATTTGATACTCTCTAGACTCTCAAAATAGACTGCAGATCCCTCATGTTAGAAACATCAGGTTAAAAAGGCTGCCTACCTGTGCCTGCACTGGTATTACCTGGCCCAGCCGCTGGATAGTCGAGGGTGCAAGCCCCCTGCCAACAGCAGAGGGAGAAAGCTCTGAAGGTTCATCCGACCTCGCAGCCCAAGCTGGTGGTGGGCTTTTGACTCGTTCTTCAGGAGCATAGCCAGCCCGCCACTGCCAGCCAGGGTACCTCCTCAGGTAGGGGGCGGCTCATCCACCTTACCCGCAGGTGGTCCCTCAGCAACTCGGATGCCTGAGTGTTGCAAATTGTCCAAAGCAGATATCAGCTGCACCTCACCCACCTGCTGCCTCTATACAGCCCAAGGGAGTACCCCATGGACCTGTTGCACTGGAGCCTGCTACAGGAAGAAGTCTCCATTCTGTTAAATGATCTTGCCATTGAGCCATTCCCCCTGGCTCTGGTCGGATGGGGCTTCTACTCCATACACTTCCTGGTTCCCAAGAAGACCAGTGGGTTCAGGCCAATCCTGGACCTGTGGAACCTCAACAGGTTCCAGGTGTGCAAGAAGTTCAAGATGGTCTCTCTGGGGACGCTGCTTCCATTCCTTTTACAGGATGATTGGCTATGCTCCATGGGTCTAAAGGATGCACACACACACATCCTGATCCACCCAAATCACAAACAGTACCTATGGTTCATGCTGGGAGGCCAGCACTCTCAGGACTGGGTGCTTCCCTTCGGGCTGGCCTCAGCTCCATGTATCTTCATGAAATGGCAATCGTTGTCTCCTACCTCCATAGCATGGAGGTCGTTATCTTTCCCGTACCTGGCAATTGGCTTATTAAAGGTCCCACTCCTAATGGCATCTGGCAGTCTACCGACTTCACTATTCAGGTGCTCGAGCATCTGGGATTTGTGATCAACTAAAGGCTCAACCAGAAAGCAGAATCACACTCACAGGGGAACATCAAAAAAACAGCCAGGAATGAGATGTGAACCAAAGGGCAATCTTTATTAGGAAGAACTTCTGTGGGTCTTAGAACCCGTCATGGCTGTGTTTCTGCACTAACTTTCGTCAGAAGTATGGGCCTCTATACATAAAAGAAGAATAAATAATTAAAATATTACGCATACCTATATTAAAAGTAAACTTAAGCAATAAATAGATATTCAAAAATACATAGAAACTATAAAGGAAGGTATTCTGAACATAAAATTACGTAATACCATAAATAACTAAAATATTTCATAAACAAGAGGGGAATAAAATCTTTGTAAACCTATATAAATAATTGCACAAACGTAATAAACCCAAATATTGAACCATTATATGAAAATAAACAGTGAGGGACATACTGAGCCAGTGTAGAAGACTGAGTCACACAAATAAACCATACAGGGACTCATTGTAAATGACATCAAGTAAATAATCAGCATTTGTCAATGTGCATATAGTGACTCAGGGAAGGTTCGATTGTCTTTGAGTAGTCTGAAGTGGTCCAATTCATTACTAACTTAAGGAAGACAAATCAGAAGGAAACACATGTTATAAAGGGGAGGGATGTCATATTGTAAATAAGGCATTTACTCAAAAAAGATCCTACCTCAATTCGCCAGCCGGTGCAGGATACAAGTATGTAGAGTGCACTGCACA
Organism: Ichthyophis bannanicus; assembly: GCA_033557465.1. Lineage (NCBI taxonomy): Eukaryota > Metazoa > Chordata > Amphibia > Gymnophiona > Ichthyophiidae > Ichthyophis > Ichthyophis bannanicus. The sequence goes on from CM066032.1 coordinate 683,128,823, forward strand.
AGAATGTAAAGAGAATGAATACAGTCATGTGACTTACATTAAAACAAGAAACGGAGTATGCTACTAAAGTCTAACTAAACCTTGTGTCTTATAAAACGCAGAGAGATTGTAAATCCTGAGAAAACTTTGTGGTACTAATAAAACAGTGCAGAGAATCTTACCTCCTCTTGATTTAGAAATTTGGATTTACTGTTGAGATTGGGAAAAGCAAACATTCATTGCTACCGGCATTTTATGGTAAAGTTTGGCAGGAACAGCTCAGTTACCATGGTGCCCAAAATAAACAAAGCAGCATTAAAACATTGCTTCTAGAATTTAAAATAGTACTTAAGAGTTAATAAAAATATTTAGAAAAAGGTTGTTTATTTTAAAAGAATATATGAATATGAAACAATGTATATGAGCAAAAAAAGCCATCAGGTTGTACAAGTATCGTCTATGGAGGCAATAGTAAAGGAGGAACCAAGCGATTTTTGTATAATACCAAAAATATAAACTTGATTGGAAAGTCTATGTGTAAGGATAAAATAGGACCCATTATTTACCCAAAATCAATAAATGACCGTCTTCAAACTCATGGAGGAACTCGAGATAAATAAAAAGGGCTGGAAGATAAAAACATAAGAACAGAAGTGTCAAGCACCACCTTAAAATATATGGCTTCCCTCTAAAAATAATGCCACTTAAAAAGTGGGGTGATTAAAAAACAAAGAACACGAAGGTAATCAAGATGACGACAGGACGCTCTGACCTGTTGAGCCACGTCTGTTGAAGCTCCTGTGTGTCCGTGGCTGGCCCCGTTTGGATCCTGATGGGGCGGAAGAAACGGAAGCAGGCAGCCCTTCCTCCTGGGGCTGGCTTGCCGGTGCCATCGACACAGCGAACTTTGCCTGACTGCGGCTTTGGGGTCGGAGGACAGGCTGCATCTTGGGCAGCGGCGAAAGTGGAGGATCCGTCGCTGGGTGCATCGGGTATTCTTTTCTCTTCGGAGGAACGTACCCCCCTACCGTGCCCCGGAAGTGTTTTCTCACCAGAGACTGCCTTTCCCACTGGTTTGCTGGGGAATACACTGGTGGATGGGGTGGCAGGAGGTACTCTGGTTGTTGGAAATTGCCCTGTAGAGGCTGGGAGGCAGAAAGGATCTGCGAAGTCGGCGAGTCCCGGGCAAAGAAGTTTACCTGGGACGCCCAGTCGAGTAGAGGCTCTTTCGGGGCTTCCTGCTTTGGAGAGGACCTGCAGTGATATCTTTGGAGGCACTCTGGGATGGTCTCGCAGCGCTTAATGCTTCCCTAAAGGACATTTTTCGTCATGTGAGTACTGAGATGGTAGAGATTCGAGCTTCATGTGGAACTCTTTCTGGTGTACAAGTGCAGCAGGCAGAGAGACTCGCTACAGTGGAGCATGAACTTGGACAGCGGCCCAAGTAAAAGACAGAGCTGTAACCGCTAAGAAACTAGAGTACTTGGAGAATCAAGTTCGGCGTTGTAATTTACGCTTTTGAACTTTCCACGATCTCCTATAATGTCACCGATGGAGATGGTAAAAAAATATTTTGGAGAGATCTTGCAGATCCCTTTGGATCAGTTACCACCTATGGTGCGTGTACAGTATTTGTCTAGGGGTCAGGGGGCCGTTAGGTCCAATGACACTGAGGCTGCCCGTGTTAGAGATGATCTTACGAGGTTTTTAGAATCTTGATAAATTGGAAGACTGGGCATTAAAATGGCAGATGAAATTTAATGTGGACAAGTGCAAAGTTATGCACCTAGGGAAGAACAACCCAAACTATGGTTACACGATGCAAGGTTCCACTTTAGGAACCACCACACAGGAAAAAGATTTAGGCGTCATTGTGGATAACATGTTAAAACCCTCGGCCCAGTGTGCAGCGGCAGCCAAGAGAGCAAATAGAATGCTTGGTATGATAAGGAAAGGAATGGAAAATAAAACAAAAGATATTATAATGCCTCTATATCGTTCCATGGTGAGACCGCACCTTGAATATTGTGTGCAATTCTGATCACCGTATCTTAAAAAGGATATAGCGTTATTAGAAAAGGTTCAGAGAAGAGCCACCAAAATGGTAAAGGGGATGGAAGGATACTCCTATGAAGAAAGACTAAAAAGGTTAGGGCTCTTTAACCTGGAAAAGAGACGGCTGAGGGGAGATATAATAGAAGTCTATAAATTAATGAACGGAGTGGAGCGGGTAAACGTAGATCGATTGTTTACGTTATCAGAATATAGACAGACTAGGGGACATGCAATGAAGCTACAGGGTAAACTATTTAAGACTAATAAAAGAAAATATTTTTTCACTCAACGTGTAATCAAACTCTGGATGTAGTAAAGGCTGTTAGTGTAGCTGGGTTTAAAAAAGGTTTGGACAAGTTCCTGGAGGAAAAGTCCATAAACCATTATTAAGAAGGGACCCAGGATATCAATGCTTGACCCAGTACAAGCATTGTGGAACCTGTGTCTTTTGGGGAAACTGCTAGGTACGCATGACCTAGATTGGCCACTGTTGGAAACAGGATACTGGGCTTGATGGACCTTGGTCTGACCCAGTATGGCATATCTTATGTTCTTATGTTCTTAATCTTCCCTAGAGGTTATCTCAGAGAAGTCTACTCTACTTGTTACCTTTGCACTAGAATCTGATAAATTTTTTATCCTTAGATTGTACTTTAGGAACCTCAATGAGGAATTTCTGGGGTCTAAAATACGTATTTTTCCTGATATAGCCCGGAATACGCAGCTGAGAAGGCAGGCGTTTCTAGTGCTGCGCCCTAGGGTGGTGGCATTGGGAGCCTCCTTCCAGCTTAAATTTCCTGCAAAGTGTTTTGTGATGTTTAAACAAAAATGTTTTTTGTTTTTTGACCCTGGGCAGTTGTTGGAGTTCCTGGAGGCTAGGGAAGTTGTTAATGTTGCTTTGTCGGGACCCCCGGTACTGGCTGATGCTTAAGTTCCTACCTGTCGCATATGGTTAAATTTCCTGTGAATTTTAGGTAGTTCAGGTCTTGGTTTCAGACCTTACTTTCTTGGTTTTCCTAGAACCTCCCCATATTTCCTTTTTTTTTTTGTGGTCTATAATATGAGCGTTAGTTATGTTTAGGTTGTTGTGTATAGCCTTGGGGGGTTGCTGATCACCTTTGTACAGTCTATTTCTTTTGATAACTATGCTCATGTCTGTATCATTCAGTGATGTTTCTTGGATGTAATAATTGTTAAAATTGAATAAAAATTTAAATGAAAAAAACAACAAAGCACACAAATACAGTTTGCGCTTAGCAGACCTCTTACATCAAAAATTATATAACAATCAAAGGGATCCCCATTATATAGCTATATTGATTAGATATTAAAAGCTTTGCCTAAGTAAATAAATAGGAGCATCCTCTTTTCAAAATGTGCTGTAAAAATCAAAATCAAAACAGTATTGAGGGCACTGTTGAGAATCGGGTGCTAAAAATCATCCAATTAATCCCTAGTTACTACAGAAAACTCATCCCATGGCTCGTCGGTCACATTTGGTATTGAAAATATAATGGAGAGCTTGGTTACATGTAAAAAAACAAAGTGAAGCTGGACACTATTTTGGATACCATTGAAAACTAAAAATCATGAAAAACAAACTGATTCAATAAAAGGAGAGACTATAATAAAACAAAGAATGTATGGGGGTAATCCCACCCTCAAAACAATGAGGGCCGTATTCTGTCCCGGACATAGATCCTCTCTGTACGTCCGATCTGAACCAGATGTACAGAGGGGATCGCGATTCTGATCCTGCGGGGCACATCTAGCAGCTAACTCAGTTAAGGCTCTTCAATGGAGCCATGGCGTCGTGTTGTCATGGCATCACGACTCCATTGAAGAGCTGCGATGCCGGTCGCCTGCAAAAAGTGGTTATTCCCTGCAAGCCTGACCCTCGATCTGGCCTCCTAAGGCCAGGGTCGGACTGTGGGGAATGTCCCCTGGTACGGTTAAAAAAAAAAAAAACAAAAAACAAAAAAAACACGTCCAGGGAAGTTATTCCACCTCTGAGGTGGAATAACTTCCCTGAGCATGTTGCCAGCCCTGGACGTACAGGGCTGACATTAGAATCAACCCTGTATATCCAGGGCCGGTGACCGCCCAGACTCCACCCCCGGTCCGCCCATTCCCTGCCTCCGTCTAACTTCCCCACACAATTGGCAGGGAAGTTATTCGGGGGCAGGAGAAGCAACAATGGGACATCCATCCCCGCTATTTGTGGCTCAGAATTAACCCCCTGATTGTATGGGGATGTAGTACCCGGTGAAAAGCGGTATATAAATACAGCTAAATAAATAAATAAATAAATATAATAATGTTATAAAGTAGATATAGAAGGAGGGGGGGACCAAACAATAAAAATAAAATAAAAAGAGGCAATAAAAAGGACATTAAAATGTAAAAATATTGAATAAATAAAAAAACTAATGTGCCATATATTTATGCTATGCAGGTACCGGCAGAATTGATAAAAATGGGAGGGGGGGAGGGAAGAGGGGAGGGGGGGAGAGAGGGAGGGAACGGAGAGGAACAAGAGGGGAGACAAAAGGAGGGAAGAGATGGGGAGGGAAAAGGGAAGGGGGAAGAAGGTGGTAGGGTGCGGAGAAGAGGGGCAGAGGAGGAGGGAATGGGGAGGGGGAGGAAAGGGAGGAATTCTTTGAGATACTTCACACTCTGTATCGTTGTGTGGGGACTCCTCAGTTCTTGTGTTTTTCTGCAGAGCTGAGAAGATGTGCTTCTATTCATGGTTTTTCTCAAGGTGAAATTTTAACATTGTCACCTACAAGGGCCTTCATTACCTTTTTTTTTCCATGAGCAAGCAGAAAGATGTCCTTGCATGTGGATGACTTCCCCTGATGGAGGCCCACACAGGAACGCTTTGCAGCTTCCACCAGAAACCTTTGGGAGCCTGCCTTCCTGTCTATCATGGTGCCATCTTATCCTGAGTCTGTTTTTTACGCAGAGCCCCACGGACGTATTTCTGATTGCCATCCAAAAAAGTTGTGCTTTTGAGCCCTTTGGGTTATCAATTTTTTGTTTTCTGCTAGTCTAACCGCCTGTCATCGGTGAGTTAGCTGTTGCCGGTGCTGGTCCATCTTTTTTGGGATTTGTTTTTTTTGTACCTTGGGAAGTTTTCACCTTTTTTCCCCGAGTTTTTTTCGATGGTTGGTATTGAGCCGTTTGATTTGGCAATGGCCGTTTTTCTGAAGACCCACTCTTTGGTATCCCCTAGCTGGGAGCAGAGGACCCTCGATGACTTTGGAAGGCAGTGCTTCCAGGGCTCGATGCTGGTCGCATGCATCCTGTCCTACCAGCTCTACATGGGGATGTTCTTAAAAGACACTATGGAGGATCTCAATGAGTTTAGATCCCTCATTTCGGCGGAGCACTTGGAGGCCTTCCACGTCCTATTGGACCATGGGAAGGACGTTTCCAAATACATGGTGCGAGCCACCTACAATGCCTTTGAGTCATTGGGCAGGGTGGCTGCAGTGGGCATCGGGGCTCACTGGCTGGCCTGGATCATCCACTTTGCACACAGGTGGCCTCTAATCGCCATGGATGCCTGAGTGCAACAGATCGTACAGGACGGGTATCTGTTGCATTTTGGCCAGCTCCCTCCTTGATTCTTCGCGAGGGAGTATCCTGTAGACCTGCACCACCACAGTCTCCTCCATTCAGAGATCGCCACCCCTGCTGGCCATTGGCCATCGAGCTGCTGCCCCCATCACAGATAGGGCAAGGGTTCTACTCCCGATACTTCTTGTCCCCAAGGAGACGGGCGGTGGGGGTTCTTGCCCATACTGGACCACAGGGACCCTAACTCTTTCTAGGTTGAAAAACGTTCAAGACAATCTACCTTGGTACTTTACTCCCATATCTCCTTAAGGATGATTGGCTATGTTCCTTGGATCTGAAGATGTGTACACACACATCCTGATCCATCCTCTTCACAGGAAATACCTGCACTTTTTGCAGGGCAACCAGCACTTCTAGTGCCAAGTATTTCCCTTCGGGCTGCCGTTGGCTCCCAGAGTCTTCACAAAGTGTCTAGCAGTTGTCACCACTTACCTCTGGACCCTGGGGGTCTTCATCTTCCCCTACTTAGATGATTGGCTTATAAAGGCCTCCATGCCGACGGTGTGCGCTACTTAGCCGACCTAACGATTCAGGTGCTGAAGTGACTTGGGTTTGTTCTAAACTACCCCAGGTCTCAGCTCCAACTATCGCAGCAGCTCAAATTCGTTGGGGCCCAGGCCTTTCTCCCAATAGACCACCTACAGCAGCTCATGGAGGTAGTTTCTGCTGTCTGTCATTAGTGACACACGATGCGAGGGATGCTTCGGATATTGGGCCACATGGCCTCCATAGTGCAAGTGATCCTGCTAGCCAGTCTCAAGATGCACCAGGCTTAGTGAACTCTGAGCACTTGGTGGCGACAGGCCATGGACTACCTTAGGGACAGGGTGGCGGTTATTGCGCCCTTCATGGACTCCCTACAGTTGTGACTGGAGCCACAACACTTGCTTTAGGGTCTCCCCTTTCAGTCTATGCTGTCCCACTGGATACTCGCAACCGACGTACCAAAATTGGGCTGGGGCATGCACGTGAACGGCTTGTGGTCGGAGCAGGAGAGCCTGCACCAGATAAACATCCTGGAGCTGCCAGTGATCATGAATGCCCTCAAGACATTTCAGGCACACTTGGCCAACCAGATTGTCCTGATTCAGATGGACAGACAAGTGGCAACGTTCTATGTCAAGAAGCAGGGGGGCATGGGATCGTACCTCTTATGCTGGGAGGCAGTCCGCCTCTGGAAGTTCACCATTGTTCATTGCATAGAGCTGAGGGTAACTTACCTGCCTGGAGAACTCAGTCAATCTCAGCTGGGTCCTCCAGCCCAATGAATGGACCCTCACCAACAAGGTGGTGGAGCTCATCTTTCAGGAGTGGGGCACTCTGACAGTCGACCACTCCTGCACAGTGCTCAAGTGCATTGTGCACTTTTGCTCCCTCATGACTTCCAAGGACAGGCTGACCTCAGATGCCTTCCTCTTGACTTGGGGCATGGGTCTGCTCTACGCGTACCCCACATTCCCACAGATGGTGATTGCTCAAGGGGACCATGATACTCATAACCCCTTACTGGCCAAGGCAGCCGTGGTTCTCCCTATTGCTTCATCTCTCTCATTGGGAGCCTCTTCAGCTGGGTTGTGACACAAGACCTCATATCTCTGGCAGTTGGGATCCTGCTGCATCTCAGTGCTAGCTACCTGGCCCTCTCAGCTTGGATGCTGAACGAATAGTTTTGTCAGAGCTTAACCTGCCTCTGGGGAGGTGACTGACGTCCTCCTACCCTCCTTCAGAGATTTGACATGCCACTCCTTCACCTTCAAGTGGCAGAGGTTCTCGCTCTGGTATGCTGATAAGGCACTGGATCCCTTCTCCTGCTCAGTGGAAAGCTTGCTGCAGTACCTCCTACATCTCTCTAATTTGGACCCGTCTCCAACTCAGTGCAAGTCCACCTGAGCACGATCTGTGCCTACCACCATGGCTTGGAGGGAAAAGCCCATCTCCACTCAACCACTGGTGGCTCGTTTCATGCAGAGCCTGCTGCTGTTGAAGCCTCCGATTAAGCCCCGCTGGCAGCATGGGATCTAAATGTGGTGTTGGGGCAGCTCCTGCCCTCTGAAATTTCTGACCTGGAAGATCATTTTTCTTGTGACTCTCTTCCTCTGCTCACCAGGTCAGTGCGCTTCGGGCCTTGGTGGCTCACCTATTGTGTACACGAGGTTCCATCATAACCTGGTGGTATTGTGTACCCATCTGCACATCTTGCCCAATGTAGTCTCTGCTTTCCACCTCAACCAATCAGTGGTATTGTCCACCTTCTTTCCTTGGCCTCATGCCAATAGGGCAAAGGCCCAGCTGCACACAGACTGCAAATGTGTGCTGGCCTTCTATCTTACAAATTAACTGACACTCTATGCTATATAACCAAAAACAAAAATAGAGTGAAACATGTAAACTTATGAGCCAGCGTGTATGTAAATATGTTTGTCGGAAGATTAGCCATGAGGTTTAAACAGCCTCTCGAAGCTACACTTCCATTTTGCTCAAATTTTTATGAGCCCACTTCGGAGCCACATGACATAGGTAAGCCACCATAATAAAGTGCTACCTACATAAAGATAACGTTTGTGATCCTATAAAAACTGTGTAAAAGTCCATCTGGTTGTGATTGGATACTTGTGGCATAAAAATCGTGTATCTTTTCCTGTGTGGTTCTGACTGCTAATGAGCATGCGCCGGCGTCTTGAAGGAGTGGACAAGCCGGGAGACCATCCTATTGTTGCAGTTAAATGAAGCGTTGAGACAGGGCACGGAGTTTGCATTTGCCCGAAACGCAGTACTGTGTACTTTTTTACAACTGCGGTTCATTCTGTGTGAAGTCTGCGAAGAAGTTTGAAACGAACAGTTGAGATAAGTAATCTTCTGATTTTTCTGTCTGGACTTTTACACAGTTTTTATAGGATCACAAACACGTTATCTTTATGTAGGTAGCACTTTATTATGGTGGTTTACCTATGTCATGTGGCTCCGAAGTGGGCTCATAAAAATTTGAGCAAAATGGAAGTGTAGCTTCGAGAGGCTGTTTAAACCTCATGGCTAATCTTCCGACATAAACATATTTACATACACGCTGGCTCATAAGTTTATATGTTTCACTCTATTTTTGTTTTTGGCCTTCTATCTTAAGCAGACAAGTCTGCACCCATTGTTGTACACAGCTTTTCATCTCCTTTGACCCGAGCAAGCTGGGCGTGGCTGTCTCCAAACACATGCTGTCCATTTGGGTAGCGGATTTCATTTCCCTTGCCTATGCTCAGCAGGTCTGAACCTCAAGGGTCATGTCATGGCTCATAGTCTCTGTGCCATGACTGCGTCCATGGCCAATCTGCACTTGGTCTCCTTGAAGGAGGTTTGCAGGGCTGCCATGTTTCCTCTGTCCACACCTTTACAGCCCACTACTGCCTGGATGGGGATTCCCAGCTTGACAGTAACTTTGGCCAAGTATTCTCCGGCATCTGTTTGGCACAAGTTCAATTCCTTCCCACCCTCCCTTCTTTCCATCCAGGCTACCAAAAAAGTTGTCCTGATATAGGTGTCTGCTGTGGATGTTGAATCGGACTATACATTCTCTTTGTTCTGGTGATTGTTGTCCTGGTTGGGTTGTTTTCATGTTCGGTAGCCCGTAGCTTGGGAGTCCTATATGTGAGGACGACTTCCTGCTGCTTCATGGAGAAAGTGCAGTTACTCACCTCTAGCAGGTCTTCTCCGTGAACAGCAGGAATAAGTTCTCACAATCCTCCCACCTCCCCATGGAGTTGTTTTTGGCTACTAGCTTTTGTATTTTACTGAGGATAAAATGGTGCAGCAGCAGGCTGGAAGGCAGGCATGCATGTGCGATGGAGGCTCCCAAAAGCTGGAGAACATTACCACATGGGGCTCCATTGAGGGATGTCACCCATACATGAGGACTTATTCCTGCTGTTCTTGGAGAACACTTGCTATAGGTAAGTAACTATACTGCTAATTAGATTTGTCAGCTGTTTAAAAGTTTTTTCTATTTTTCCACATTTGCCTTTGTCATTTCTTTTTTGTGCTTTGGCCAGGGCTTCTATTTTGAAATCCTCAAATGACAGATACAGCCTCACCTACTGTGTCCTCTTCAATTTTGTCATTGGCATTCTTTGAGGAGGAGCTTGACTTGCTTGATACTTTGCTTGACGCAAAGATTTGGAGGCATCAAGGTTGATTCCTGAGATAAATACTTGCCTGAAATGTTTCATCACTGCTGGGGTCTGGTCCATTTTGAGTACATTGGAGAGCAAGCTTCCCCGAGGTATCAAATGATATTGAAGTGTAGAATCCCACAGTCAAGAGCTATCTTCATTGAAGCCATGACTGACAGCCAACTACAGACCCAGACTTCTTCCCTGGTGTAGTACTCTGAATCAGAATCGGAGCATTCCTGGGGTTCAGATCATGAGTCAGCAGAGCTCTCTGAAAAGGAGAGCTCAACGGGATTACAGTCAGACCCTTCTCCTCCACAAGAAGGTAAACTGTCCCCCATGGAAGATCTCTCATTCACAGATTTTATTAAGGAAATGGCTAACATTCCATTTAAGAGATGGAGGTGGCACCCAGGGCTGAAATGATGGATATCCTTCAATTCCTCTACCTCTTCCCATTCCCCTCTCTGAGGACTTGAGCCTCACAGCAGGAGATGATATTCATGTGCTTTTCTGGCTGGCAGGTAGGACTGAGTCATTTAATTGAATAAAGGTATTGAGAGGTAGTACAGCAACATTGTTAAAGATAGGCATAGCATTTGCCATGCTCTTCTTCTGTCCCTGCAGTGAGAGGGTTGTTGAGGCCCCTTCTTGACTGGGCCTCCCTCTGCCACTGTGGGGACTGCTTGATTGGTATTTGTGACTCTACTGTTACGATAAGTAATGCTATTTAAAAAATGACATCATAGCATCTTGCACCTCTAACGTTTGACTTGGCTGTGTTTGAAATACGGCTTTAATTTAACATGATTCTGCCATGTAAATATTTTATAGTTATGTGAGATAGGTGAGTAACTACGCTTTTCAGGTGATGTCAGAGGGGCCAGAGAAGTAAGAGGCTGGTATCTCTTGCAAGATTAGGAAGTTGCTTAGATTGACAGCTGCCATGGGACAGCAATCAAAATAAACACATTATAGTAGGTCCAGACAGTCAACCATCAGTATATACATTTTTCTGGGAACAAGCAGGAAGTCAGTCCTCGCATATGGGTAACGTTGGCGCTGATGGAGCCCTCTTGTGGAAGCATCCCCCCAGCTTTCAAAGAAAGCCTTTGGGTAATGCCACCACAAATGTGTGGTGCCCTTCCTGCCCAAGGGTGCCATCTTGCTCAGTCTCCTTTTTTTCCGCGGAGCCCTTCAGACATCTGTCCCTTGTCATGATGCAGGCACTAATAAAGCTGATTTTATGAAAAGAAATCCTGATTTAGAGGAACTAGAGGTGCAGTTACCTCCTGGCACACATAGAGGGAGCGGGAGCAGATATACTGATCCTAGTGAATCTAATCACAGTAATGACCTGCAGCTGACAGAGAACCAGGAAGTCAGTAACAAAGGTTCTCTTTATAAACCAGAGCAGAACGCTCTTGGAAGGCAGCAGGAGGAGAAGGAAAGGCAAAGGCAGGAGGAGAAGGAGAGGCAAAAGCAGGAGCAGAACCGAAAGACACAGCAATGGAGATGGCAGCAGTTGCAAAGAAAGCCATGGACAAATAAGCAGTGGGAACAACAGCAGGAGCTGAGAAAGGAAGGAACTGGAACCGGAGCTGAACTAGAAGCTGAACCAACAGTAAAGCCTAGAAGCTATCAGAGGTACAAACCTGTTTGCTGTGAAAGAGGCCAAGCTGGAAGTTGGAACAGAAACAGACCACACGAGGTGGGAAGCCATAGAATCCAAACTAAGCCTATTGGGCAAGGAGAGTTTGGTAGAAGGTGCTCCAAGGTAAGAGGCGGTGCCACGCCTAGTTCTTTTACTCTGCCTGTTTATGATACAAGGAGAAGGAAGCTAAGAACCAGAGGGGAAGGTTCTGTAAGGAGTTTATCTCCAGAAAAGCACTGCTCAGTTTTACCCCATCAGAAGGAAAAACAGTTGTATAAACAACAGAGGTTTTTACTCCATGAGCCAAGGTTTGAAACAGTAAGGTTTAACCCTAAGCACTGCACTGCTGGAAGCCGCCCGCAAAGAAAGCTTCTCTCTAAAAACAACCTGAATAAAGATTGGTATTCTAATTTACCACCAGCCATAAGAGTTCCTGCTTACCTAAAGCAAAACTCCCATGCTGAAGATTGTCAGGCTAACATAGACAGGGATAGTGAAACCCCTTTGACCCAATATGAGGAAGAGGATATGATGGAGGTAGATTTCCCCCATACTATTCCCTCATCTTTGCCGGAGGACATGGAGTGCGATTGGTGCACGGCCTACGCTCCCAAGTGTGCCTGCTGTAACGAAGAATGAATGTAAATATACTTTTGGTTGTTTATTGTGAAGAATATTACCTTTAAGAAAAACCTGCTATAAACTGTGAAGTAACAGTTCTCAAGCCAGAGAGCCTTGGCACCTTTTGAAACAAAGGACTATTTTGTTAAGCAACGTATCTCTAATTTGAACCCATGCATTACAACGGGGAATAAAGCCTTTTATTACCCTTCACTCAGGTCTTATTGTTCTTTATAGCGCTACATAATGGCGCGCAATCTTTGTGTCACGACACGTTGTGGCACCCTGGAAAAAAATGATTTTTTTTCTCAACCTGAGTTTCATTCTCTCTCCGGTTGTGCACTGGTACTCTTCCCACCACCCGAGCTTGCTGTGTCTGGCATAGAGTCTAGGTTTCCTTACCTTTTTTTCTCTTTTTGGCATCTTCCTGCCCTTTTTCCCAACTGGCAGCACCATGGGCCTTCGAAATCGCTGGGGTAATTTTTTCCCCCATGGCTACCAGTAGTTTCAAGAAGTGTGATCGGTGTGCCAAAATCATGTCCCTTACTGGCACACATGACTGCTGCCTGCGCTGCATAGGGCCAGACCACGACGTCGCAGCATGCGGTCTTTTAAAAAAGATGTCCACCAAGGCCTTCAAGAGCTGCCAGCAGCAGCATGATAAATTTTTCCTAGAGTCCCCGGTACCTCCGAAGGCCAAAGCCTCATCTGAAGCCACAGAATCCCAGGGTGCCCTTATGGACCCCAACCAACGCTGTGGCTCCTTGGAAAGAGGGTCTTCCTTGAGGGAACATAAGAAGAGGAAAACCTTGAAGGTGCCCTGAGCGAGGTCCTGCAGTCCTAGACACTCGTCTGAGGGATCAGAGCGGGAGTGGCCTACCAAGGTCCCCTGGAAGGAATAGAACACAGATTGGCCTCTGATGCTAGAACTTTTTTTTGTTGAGGAATCCCCCTTGGGGGGAACTGGCACCGGGCCTGAGTTCCTTGGTGCCTGCAACTATGGCTGTGGAGCCTTCTGGACTTGAAATGAAAATGGCGGCCCTGGAGAGCAGTCTGTCTGCCTTCATGGACCAGCAGCGAGCACTTTTGTCTGGTAACACGGTTCCTCTGCCCGGGCCATCGACATTGAGGACGTCCCCAGAGGCCGAGTTGATCCTCAGCCGAGGTCTCGATCCGGCTCCCATTCTACGGGACAGAGGTCTTCCCTGGCTAGCGCACATGACACTAGCCATGGGGCTTCCGAGGGACGCGGGCGCAGCTCAGGCCCAAAGTCACGGGCCACCCTTCCCTCGGGTCTTTGACAGATTATTTGGAGTGGAAGGGCGAGGAGTTACCGAACATTCATTGCCACCGCGATGTCCTCTGACTCGCTTCCTTCTGAGCCCCGGCATCGGAGCCCTCCTGGACTTCATGAGGGATATGTTGAAGGTTCTAGCATTCTCGATGGAGTTTGAGGAGGACCCTCGGACGGAGAAGCTAGAAATCCTCCAATATGAGGCCCCTCCGAGGGAATCGCTCACTGTACCCATCCCACTCATCCTGGAATGGCTAATGCTCTTTATGTGGGAGACACCGGCGTTGGTGCCAGTTGTGAGTAAGCGGCTCGACTCGATATATCGGGTCCACCAGAGCTCTGCATTCCAGAAAGTGCAGCTGCCACATAACGCCATGGTGGTGGAGTCGGACATGCATCAGCTGAAGAGACAGAAGATGCACTCCTCGGTGCCCCCAAGTAGGGAGGCCCACACCTTGGATACCCTCGGCAGAAAGTGCTACCAGGTCTTGATGTTCATCTGCCAGATCCAAGCCTACCAGCTGTACATGGGCATGTACCTGAGAGACATGGCGAAGGAGCACTCCATGTTCTTGGCTGGTGTCTCTGAGTTACCCCTGCAGCAGTTCAAGTGCCTCCTGGCCAAGACCATCCGTGAGTGCTCCAAATTCATGTCTCGGGCAGCCTATGATGACTTTGAGTCGATGACTCTGGGTAGCAGTGACAGGCATTGGGGCCCGACACCAGGCTTGGTTACAGTCTTCCGACCTCGAGCAATGGGTTCAGGACAAATTGGTCGACATCCCATGCCAAGGAAAGAACCTCTTTGGCAAACCCATGACTGAAAAGGCTGCCAAGTTGGAGACTGGGTTCATGATGAGGACCAGATTCTATAAAAAGACCGCTGCCCCTTCCCGATGGAAGGGCCTGGGTAAAACACCCTTTTACCCAAGGAAAGGGTCTGCTTACAAAAACTACCCACATTTTCAGGCCTCCCCAGTTCCTCCAGCAAGGTAAGGGCAAAGGACATAGGCAGGGCCCTCGTAAGCAGAAGGCTCCCAAGCCCCAGGCATCGGCTCCGGCCCAGCCAGAGGGGGAGCTTTTGATTCCTTAGGCATAGCCTCTCTACCCCAAGGAGGCCAGCAGTCCACAGGGAGACGTCTGATCCCCTATGCCCAAAGGTGGCCAGCCGTCACCATTGATTCCTGGGCACACCAGGTGGATAAGGAGGGCTGCTTCCTCCTCTGGCTCAGACACCTCCTCCTTCCTGGGTGAGCCCCCCAGGTCTCCCCTTCACCGGGACATCCTATTGATGGAACTTGCAGGTCTTCTTGAGGGCAGGGCGATAGAACCAGTACCCCAACATCTCAGGGCAAGGGGTTCTATGCCAGGTATTTCCTTGTACCAAAAAGAACAGGGGGCCTAAGGTCCATCTTGGACCTGTGCAACCTGAACAAGTTCCCGGTGAGGGAGAAGTTCAAGATTCTCTCCCTTGAAACATTGCTGCCTTACCTCCAGCAGGGAGACTGGCTATGCTGCTTGGATCTGAAGGATGCCTATACCCACATCCTCATCCATCCCAACCACAGGTAGTACCTGCGCTTCATGGTGTGGGACAGCCACTACCAGTACAGGATACTACCCTTCGGCCTGGCCTCCGCCCATAGGGTCTTCACCAAATACCTGGCAGTAGTGGCCACTTTCCTCCATCTCCGGGGGTATTTGTCTTTCCATACCTGGATGACTGGTTCATAAGAGGAGGCATGGCCATAGAGGTGCAGCAGCCCACCGCACGCTCCATCCAGGTTCTGCAACATCTGGGGTTTGCGACAAACTATCCCAAATCCCATCTCCTCCCAACACAATGGAGTTCACAGGAGCAAGGATGGACACTCCCCAGGAAAATGCCTTCCTCCCCTTGGACCGAGCAGACTGTCTCAAGGCACTGGCCAAATGAAGAAAACAGAAAACAGCACAAGCACTGGCAAGTTAAATGCAAGGCATTGATAAGGCAGGCAAAGAAAGAATTCGAGAAGAAACTTGCTGTGGAAGTAAAAACGCGTAATAAAGACTTTTTCAAGTACATTTGTAGCAAAAAACCTGTGAGAGAGTCAGCTGGGCCATTAGATGATAGAGGGGCAAGAGGGGACAAGACTATAGCGGAGAGACTGAATGAATTCTTTGTTTCGGTCTTTATTGATGAAGATGTAGGGATGTTACCCATGACTGAAGTGGTATTTAAAGGTGATACTGTGGAAGAATTGAAAGAAATATTGATACTCCGGGAAGATGTATTATAACTATTTGATAAACGGGAGTAGCAAATCACCTGGACTGGATGGTATACATCCAAGGGTGTTGAAAGAACTGGAATATGAGATTACAGACCTGCTATTAGTAATCTGTGAACTATCATTAAAATCATTTGTAATACCTGAAGATTGGAGGATCGCCAATGTAACGTCAGTTTTTAAAAAGGGTTCCAGGGGTGATCCGTGAAACTACAGACCAGTGAGCCTGAAGTCAGTACTGGGAAAAATGGTAGGAACCATCATAAAGAATAAAATTATTGAACATGTAGATAGTCATGGCTTAATAGGAGACAGCCAACATGGCTTTAGACAAGGAAGATCTTGTCTTACTAATCTGTTATGTTTTTTTGAAGGTGTGAATAAACAGGTAGACAAAGGTGAGTCAGTAGATATAGTGTATCTGGACTTTCAGAAAGCCTTTGACAAGGTCCCTCATCAGAGACTTTTGGCAAAACTAAAAAGTCATGGGGTAGGAGGCAGTGTACTATTGCGGATCAGAAACTGTTTAAAAGATAGAAAGCAGAGGGTTGGGCTAAATGGCCAATTTTCCCAATGGAAAAAGGTGAATAGTGGAGTACCCCAGGGATCTGTGCTAGGTCTGCTGCTTTTTGACATATTCATAAATGACCTGGAAAAGGGAATAACGAGTGAGGTTATCAAATTTGCAGATGACACAAAACTATTTAAAGTTGTTAAAACCTATGAGGATTGTGGAAAGTTGCAAGAGGATCTTGATAAATTGGAAGACTGGGCATCCAAATGGCAGATGAAATTTAATATGGACAAGTGCAAAGTTATGCACCTAGGAAAGAAAAATCCAAACTATGGTTACACGATGTAAGGTTCCACATTAGGCACCACCACCCAGGAAAAAGATTTAGGTGTCGTCATGGATAACATGTTAAAACCCTCCACCCAATGTGCAGCGGCGGCCAAGAGAGCAAATAGAATGCTAGGTATCATAAGGAAAGGAATGGAAAATAAAACAAAGGATGTTATAATGCCTCTGTATCGTTCCATGGTCCAACCGCACCTTGAGTATTGTGTGCAGTTCTGGTCGCCGTATCTTAAAAAGGATATAGCGTTATTAGAAAAGTTTCAGAGAAGAGCCACCAAAATAGTAAAGGGGGATGGAAGGATGCCACTATGAATAGAGGCTAAAATGTTTAGGGCTCTTCAACCTGGAAAAGAGACCGGCTGAGGGGAGATATGATAGAGGTCTATAAATTAATGAATGGAATGAAACGGGTAAATGTAGATAGATTGTTTACGTCATCAGAATATAGAAAGACTAGGGGGCATGCAATAAGGCTACAGGGCAAACTATTTAAGACTAATAAGAGAATTTTTTTTTCACTCAACGTGTAATCAAACTCTGGAATTTGTTACCGGAGGATGTAGTAAAAGCTGTTAGTGTAGCTGGGTTTAAAAAAGGTTTGGACAAGTTCCTGGAGGAAAGGTTCATAAACCATTATTAAAAGGGAGCTGGGATATCACTACTTGACCCAATACAAGCATTGAGGAACCTGTGTCTTTTGGGGAAACTGCTAGGTACTTATGAACTAAATTGGTCACTGTTGGAAACAGGATACTGGCTTGATGGGCCTTGTCTGACCCAGTATGGCATATCTTTTGTTCTTATGTTCTTAACACTGTCCTTCGGTGTCAGCTCGGCTCCTGCTGCGCTTACTCGGACACATGGCCTCTACGGTTCATGTCACCCCAGATGCTTGTCTGCACATGAGGGCCGCTCAGTGGTGCCTTCGAGACCAGTGGACACAAGCCACGGGCCGTCTCCAGGACAAAGTCTCAGTGACCCACCAGTTGGCGGTATCTCTGACTTGGTGGAAAATCCCCAATACCTCCAGGCAGTGATGCCCTTCTCAACCCTCTAAGGGCCCTCACTATGGACACCTCCCTTCTGGGATGGGTAGCCCACTGCAAAGAACTCCGCAGCCTAGGGCAGCTGATCGCAGGCTGAGAGCAGCCAGCAGATCAAACTCCTGAAGCTTCGGGCACTATATCTAGCCCACTGAGCATTCTGTCACCGCCTGAGGCACCAACCAGTGCTGATCCAAACTATCAGATGGCAGTGTTCTGTGTGAACAAGCAGGGGGGCACGGGTTCTCATACACTCCGCTGTGAAGCGATGACACTCTGCTCCTATGCAGTTCAATAGGGAATACGCCTACTGGGGATATATCTACCAGGCCAGGACAACACCTTAGCAGACAAACTGAGCTGGGTCCTCCAGTCGCTTGAGTGGCAGCTGGACCCTAGAGTAGCCAACCGGCTCTTCTGGCTCTGGGGAACCCCATGGATGGACCTCTTTGCTAGCCCAGTTGTCCCGCTTCTGCTCCTGGCAGCCCCACCCCTCCCGGGTGGCAGCAGATGCGATTCTTATTCTGTGGTCGGAAGGCCTTATGTATGTCTTCCCACCCATGCTGCTGATTGCCAAAACACTTTTCAGGGATCTTCACGACAAAGCCTCACTGATCCTGGTGGCTCCTCAGTGGGTGCATCACCACCCGGTGGAAGGCAAGCCCCTCTCGGTCCAACCTCTGATGACCCACTTCTTGAGAGGGCGTTTGCTCTCAAAACCCTCCATCTTGCTCTCAAAACCCTCCATCTGCCCTCCAATGACCTAATAGGACCTCAACATAGTATTTGTGCAGCTTACTCACCCACCATTTGAGCATCTGGCGACTTGCCATTTGTGATATCTCTCATGGAAGGTCATGTTCCTGGTAGCTCTCACCTCCACTCGCAGGGTCAGTGAGCTCCAAGCCCTAGTGGCAGAGCCGCCGTATACTAGGCTCTATAAGAACAGGGTTGTGCTACGTGCACATCCTAAATTCCTTCCTAAGTTGGTATCTCCTTTCCACCTCAATGAGGAGGTGGTACTACCCACCTTCTTCCAAAAGCCTCACTCCAGCAGGACAGACACAATCCTTCACACCTTGGACTGTAAGAGGGCTCTGTCTTTCTACATTCAGTGTATCCAGGGCCACCGGAAAGCTTCTCAGCTTTCTGTTTCCTGTGAGCCCAATTGGTTGTGGGAGGTGGTAATTAAGCAGACACTGTCCACCTGGATGGCAGACTGCATCGCCTTCGCCTATGACCAGGCTGGGCTCATGCTGTCTGGCTGGGTCATGGCTCACTTTGTCAGGGACATAGTGGCCTCTTTGGCAAACCTGTGCTCTGTCCCTATGCTGGACATTTGCAGAGCTGCCACCTGGTCTTCAGTTCACACCTTTGAAGCTCATTACTGCCTGGAAATGGAGTCTCAATGGGACAGTGCCTTCAGCCAGGCGGTAATCTTTTCGGGGTCTAGGCAACTCCTACCCTCCGACTCTTCTGTTTTCAGGCTGCCAAAGTGCTGGTTTCCATCGGACACACGGGTTCTACAGCAGTCTGTATCTGCAGACTCAATTGCTGCTGCTCATGGCTCTCCTTGAGGGTGGCCATGGTTTTACTCTATGGGCTTGCGGTAGCCTGTAGCAAGGGATTCCCATATGTGAGGAGTGACTTCCTGCTTATTCCGGAGAAAGCATACTTACTCACCCGTAACAGGTGTTCTCCTGGGACAGCAGGAATCAGTCCTCACAACGCTCCCTCCTCCCCTTGGAGTTGCGTCTTTACCACCTTTTAGCTATTTCATTTGACTGAGTAAGATGGCACCCTTCAGCGGGAAGGGCACCATGCATGCGTGGTGGCATCTTCCAAAGGCTTTCTTTGAAAGTTGTGAGGATGCTTCCCCATGGGCTCCGTCGGTGCTGACGTCACCCATATGTGAGAACAGAGTCCTGCTGTCCCTGGAGAACACCTGTTACAAATGAGTAACTATGTTTTACCCACAGGAAGGGAGACAGTTTTCAAATAGACATTTACCTCTTGAAAATTACTCTCATGATGTAAGTTATGCTTTTTTAGAGGACTTCTCTGGGAAGGGTGGTGATAGGGCAGTTATATTTTTTGAGTTTTATTATCAAATATAAGGGGGGAGACCAGAAGCCTGAAAGTTTAATTAATGGGGGTGGAGCCATGGAAGGCTGAAGGTTTGCCTAGGGTACTTAATACTCTTACACCGGCCCTTCTTTTGCGAGCCATATAGGTAGATGCACGCAAGTGCATGTATATTTCAGGAAATAAGTCTCCATTAGTTTTGTGTGGAATTTCTAGCTTTAGTTTGGGCCATTTGGTTTTCTTCTCTTTTGGGTTTCCTGTGGAATTAGAATGGGCCTCTCTTAGGCTGTGGATCCATGAGCCTTCATTTATAGCTATTTGGGGATTTTAACTTATGTTTTGTCTAGTTTATAGTTTGATTCTTTATATACTGCCTCTATTAAAAATTCGAAGTGGTTTACAAAATCCTAAAAGAAAAGATAAAAACATGATGGCAGAAAAAGACCATATGGCCTTCCATATCAACTATTATAGTCCCTTTTTTTCCTTTAGAGATTTTCTGTATTTGTCCCATGCTTTCTTGAATTCAGATTCTGTTCTCATCTCTACTACCTCCACTGGGAGACTATTCCATGCATCTACCACTCTTTCCATAAAGAAATATTTCTGCATATTACTCCTGAGTCTATCTGCTTTAGCCTTCACCCTATGCCCCCTTGTTGCAGAGCTTTCTTTCTGTTGAAAGAGGTTCTCCTGTGTATTTATGCCATGGATGTATTTAAATGTCTTTATCATATCTCTTCTATCCCGCCTTTCCTCTAAAGTATATACATACTGAGATCTTTAAGTTTGTCACCATATGTCTTATAACGAAGTCCACTGAACATTTTGGTAGTGCATAGACTCCATCTTCTTTGCATCCTTTTGCACACAATACTCCAAATGAGGCCTCACCAAAGATTTAAAGAGGCACTGTTACCTCCTTTTTCCTACTAGCCATTCCTCTCTCTTTGCAGCCAAGCATCTTTCTGGCTTTTGCCGTCGCCTTTTCTACATGTTTAACCACTTTAAGATCAACAGAAACTATCACGCCCAAGTCCCACTCTTCTTTTGTGGACAGAATTATTGTACTCCTCCTTGGAATTTGCAGCCCAAACACATGACCCCACGTTTTTTAGCATTAAATCTCAGCTGCCAAATTCTTGATCATTCTTCAAGCTTAGCTAGATCCCTCCTCATTTTATCTACTCCTTACTGGGTGTCTACTCTTGCAAATTTTGGTATCCTCTGCAGAAGCAAACCTTACCCAATAGCCCTTCCACGATATCACTAACAAAAATGTTAAAAAGATGAAATAAATACTGTAAAACAAACAAAATTATAAGTCGCAGAGATAAACACGAAACAAAGAAAAAGGAACGCCATTATTAGACAGGAAAGGAAAGAAAAAAAGACACATTGGAGCTCGTTCTATAACACGAATATGCCGTTTAGACTTCCATGATAGACATTTTTCTAGTGAAAATGTCTACGACCGTATTCTGAAACTGTGGCAGCCGTGTACGTCCATGGCACTAGCACGGGGATCTCAGAACATGGGTGGGAATGGGCGTAACGGGGGCATGGTCAGCCACAGAGACTTATAAAGCGTATTCAGGAAAGGCCCATATATATGTGTTCATGTTTCCCACAGACGTCCCCGTTATTCATGCAGAAACGTGGAATAAGGACAGGACTTAGAAAATTTTCTGCTGTGCTCATCAATGCATCCCATAGTGAAGAATAGTTGTGACCAATATGTTTTGAACTGGTGTGTTTGCAGTCTGGAAGAAAACAAGATGCAGTTTTAAAGGACAGAAAACAGAGGTGAGGGAAGTTTGTAAGGTAAAGAGACATTAATAAACACCCCTACAGAAATATTAAGAAGAGCAATAGTGTTTATTCTGGCTATGTTGTCCTTTGCTGTTTGTGCTCAAGGAGCTATTGTACAGTGCCCTAACAATGCCTATGTTTTAAAAAAAATGGGACTGTTGATGTAGGGATGTATGTGAGTGAGAATGGAAAAAAATTTTGTTTCAGTGAGAAACGTAGATCAGATTTGTAGTACTGGGATGCCATGCTATTATGTTGTACCAGCTGTTGTTGATAGGCACAGGGCATCATTTTGGCAGAAGTGTTTGACTGCAAGTGAGTGTGTGTTTGTGTGTGTGTGGTTTGAGGATTTCACAGGAGGATCTGGTGTGCTCTTCCACAGTTCTGCCTGGCCAGTACGGATGACCGCAGCATCACCAGGTGCTCAACAGCTTTTTCCACGGAGCCCTTCGGACGCACGACCTCGTCCCTCGGAAAAAGTGTTCATTTTTCGTGTCCTTCCCCTGCTCTCCTTGACTTTGGAGCGACCTAGCCGGGAGCCCTTCCTTATCGTTCCTCCAGTTTAGTCCTCAACCTCTGGGTAGTGAACTCCTCCTGCAGCCTGGAGACTGGGCATGTCAAACTCATGACATCACTGGATATAGCCTGCTGGTCTCTCCCATCAGCCCCCAGTGTGTCCAGTCTCCATGCAGCAGGAGGACGTAGTGAGCCTAGCTTCTGGGCTCACTTGGGGGAACAGATAAGGAGCATTTAGTGTGACAAATTCTATTCTGATTTTACTTTTGATTTTTACCTTTAATTTTACTTTTAATTCAGTTACCTTTGGTTAATTGGCAATCAGGGATTAGTTCCCTTTAGTTGTTAGGAGCACATTTCCTTATATTTACAATAATTTTAAATTTGAGCCTGGCTCTTTAAATTAGTAGCAGCTCTTGCCTTCCATCCTTGTCAGTTATTTTCACTTGCTGCAGGCATTCGCCGGTGTGGATCTCTCTCCCTGGACAGTACGGGAGAGAGCTCCGGAACCTGTACAGCCACACTGAAGCTGTGTGAGACGGAGCCTCTCCGTTGCTGTGGGATTTTACTTTTACTCTGTGGAACCGCCTGAGCGGTCTTTGCTGCGGCTGCCGGGCGCGGCAGCGAGGCTTGAGGACCGGATGAATTCAAGGCCGTAGGAGCAGGCTGCGTGGCTTTCGGCTCTGCAGGTAAGGCCTTCGGGCTCTGTCAGTCTGCTGAGGCCTCCTTTTTGCAGCGGCTGTTCTTGGCACCAAAATTAGTTGGCAAAGGGGCGGCTATTTTCTCTCTAGGTATTTGGACCGCGTGACTGGAGTTGCATTGAGCTGCTGGTGTGAGGAAGACGTCAGGCAGAATAGCTAGATTTTTAGGTCTAGTGTTTCTTTCTTTTGTTTGTAGTTTTTTTGAGGCTCGGGGGTTCCTCAGCCTTAAGGGGGCTGTTGTCAGTCCTTTTTTTTTTTAAGTTTATTCTTAGTTTTATAGGACAGCAGTTTTGGCATTGATCTCTGATGCCACATGTTGTCTCCCTCCTAATCATGTCTCTGAGGAGCATCCGTTAAGTCCCGGGATATTAGGCAAATTTCCAGCTCTTAGGTTCTTCAAGGGCAGAGCCCTAACTTGTAGTTGGAAGGAGGGACGGGCTGGAAGTGTGCTTGAGACAATAGCTCTTTTTTGTATTCACAATCGCCTGTGGTTTCACAGGGGCAGGTTTAGGAAACTTTAGGATAAAAAAAAAAACATATATAATCATAATAACAGTTAAACTGTCAACCAAGAAGTGCCTGTGCTATGGTCTATGGCCACCAGAGGGCAGCTGATACACTCAATAGTGCCTTTCTGTGACCGTGTGTATGCAGCCATCATTAGATTGATCATTCTCTGCAAGTCAGGGAAGAAATAACCACAGGACCACCTCATGGGCACTCAGGGGTTAGTGACTAAACAAGCAAATCAAGATTATATGACCAAGATTTAAAGCTCTTAACCTCTGTATCGTTTGTCGAGCTCTGGTGTCCTAAAGGCCACTGGATGGCAGCGCTGCTCATGAATCACACATAGTATTCAGTGCCCCCATCCCTGGGGGGGGGGGTGTAAAATACGAAATTGTATTCTTCATCAGGTTCACAGAGGCTGCAACCTCGAACACCTCCACTTGCAAGGTTGTCGGTGTATCCCACTGCTATTTCTCTGACTGCAGGAAGGCCGCGGGGGGGGGGGGAGGGGCCTGTGTTTTTCATAGCTCCACTTAGCATGCCCTTCCCAGGAAATTCTCATCTATTTCTAGAGCCTGTGCTGTCAGAGCAGGGCTTTAAGCACTTAGCAGGGGCACTGACCCGTCTGTGCCATCTTGTTAAAGGGCCCGTGCTGAGGGTGAAGAGAAGGACGTCTAGGTAGCACAGTCTGGGGCTTAGCGCTCCAGGGCACTGGAAGGTTTCATAGAGGAAGTCGGTACTCTGTGTATGCTCCATGCATTCAGCCTATGTTCAAGCGTGCTCACTGCACTGTGTTTGGGTGACAGGTGCTGGGTCACCCTTATATGTAAATGTGCATTTTGTATGTGCTCACAATTGCTTAGGCATGATTTTTGGGTGCACTCTTTGCAGAGTGAGACTGCATTTCTTTGCTCAGACTGTATTATCAGGCTAAGGTAATTTCTCCAGTAATGGGGGGGATGTCGATTGTAATAAAGTGCGTGAGGTTCTCATGGTGTTACATGGGGTTGGAGATGCAGTCGTGGGATCTGCTGTGGAGTGAGCCGTCTGGAGGAGCTACATTGTCACAGTCACCAGTTTCCCTTTCTCTTTGGGCTTTGCTCCCAGATCCTAGCCCCTCTTTCTCTCTGATGTCCAGGACGCAAGCTCCCCGGCAAGCTCCCCGGCCCGCCTTTTCTCAATGCTGGCAGAAGGACTGGGAGAGCGAGAAAGGAAGACCAGGAACGAAGACCAGGAACCAGCACCAGCTCTGATGTCTCTCCACTGCCAGTGTTTGCTATGGTCACATATTCCCAGTCAGTTATTTATTTGAGTATACTGATCCCCTACAGATCGGGGTGGCATACAGTCGATTACAGTATTTCTATTTCCCTTGTCCCTGAAGGGCTCACAATTTATGTTTTGGTACCTGAGGCAAAGGATTAAGTCGCTTAACGAAGGCCAGAAGGACCACCTGTGGGACCAGAAACCCCAGTTTTTTAAGGCCCAAGGTTGGTGGTCTCCATTGGAATTCAAACCCTTGGTTCTCTGGCAATTTGCCTCAACCACTAGGCCGCACTGCTCCGTGTGAGCTAGCCACAGGGCCATAGGGCAAGGCGCAGCCTGTTACTTCCAAGGCAGAGACCTTGGGGAGGTTCCGTTCATAAGGATACGAGAAATGCCGTACTGGGTCAGACCAACCTCTTTCAGGTCCAGTATCCGGTTTCCTAGGGTAGCCAATCCAGGTCTTAAGGACCTGGCTGGTTTCCAAAAAGACGAATAGGCTACTCAATGCTTGCATCGGGGCAAGCGGTGGATTCATGTATGCTCATATTTTAAGGGTTCTGTTGCATGTACAACAGATGTGACGCTCTGTTGGGTTGTGTGCCTTGTAGAACTTCTGGAATTTGTGAAAGTTTATTTATTTTATTTATTTAACACTCATTTATATACCGCATCTTCCAGCGATCAGTTGCGGTGTACAATTAACAACAGTTAACAAAGCGAGGTTTGTTTTACATCGAACACCTTAATTTTTTACATAGAACATCTTAACTTAAACAAAGCAGAGAGTAATAACTAAGCAGAATATTTCAACTAAACCAGTGTGAGTAACAATTTATCTAAGCGAAATGTAATGTCTGTACAACATAAGGCAGTACATAACAGTTGCAACTATATACATGTGGAGGTATTAGGGCATAATAGAATGGAGCGTCATTTCGTTTAATCTATGTGCGTTGTCCGTTATAGTAGGGAGTATATACTTGATGTGGGCAGGTTCCTGTTTAGCCTTTATCTAAGTCGAGTGGAGGGTTTTCCATGGTATTATAGTGTTTAGTGAATAGATACGTTTTCAATTTTTTCCGGAATTCCGTGATCTCTGTTAGTGATCGTAGGTCCTCTGGTAGTGAATTCCAGATGGTTGGAGCTATATGTGAAAAGGCTCTATTGTTTGTTAATTTGTGAGTTTTTATGAATTCTTTTGGAATCTTTAGTTTACTTAATTGTCCTTTTCTGTGAGTAGGCTTAGGTGGTTCTTTGCATATTAGGTTACATAATGTCTTCGGAGCCATGTTGTTTAAGGCTTTGAATGCAGTTATTATTGTTTTGTATATTATCCTGCTTTGTATTGGTAACCAGTGAAGGGATGCTAGTATCGGAGTTATGTTTTGGAGTGAGTTTATTTTTAATATAATTCTAGCTGTTGCATTTTGCGCTAGTTGAATTCTTTTGATGTTTTGTTTTGAAATGCCCATAAGTATTAGGTTAGCGAAATCGAGGTGGGGGGTTATGGTAGCCTGTGTTATATTAATAAAATCTTGTATAAATACGAGGGGGCGTAGTTGTTTGAGGATTTTAAGTTTGAAGTAGATTTTCTTTATGGTATTTCTAATGTGGGTTTCCATTGTAAGGTGTGTATCTAAAATGACACCTAGATATCTTATTTCGTTTTTTATTTTAATTTCTTGGTTTTGTAGTGTTATGTGGGTTGGAGGGATAAATGATTGGTTTTTTGTTACGATTAGGACTTCGGTTTTAGCATGGTTTATATGGAGGTTTTGAGTTTTTAGCCAATTTGTGATTTCGTTATAGCAGTCTGATAGGAGTTGTATCGGTAGGTTAGGGATCGTAAATGGTATGTACATCATAATATCGTCCGCATAGAGGTGATATTGTACTCCAAATTTTTTAAAGATATTGCAGACCGGTTTTATGTAAATATTGAAAAGTAGGGCTGATAATGCTGAACCTTGTGGTAAACCTATTTCTTGTTTGTATGTATTGGAGGTTTGATTACCTATTCTTACATTTTGCGTTCTGTTATTTAAGTATGAGGTGAACCATTTGTGAAAGTTGGTATAAAAAAAATGATAATTTTCCAGCTTCTCTCTAATAAAAGGTTATGGACCTTTCCTCCGGGAGCTTGGCCAAAAACTTTGTTAAACTCCACTACGTTCGGAGATCGTTTCGCGCAAGGCTCTTGGAGTACACAGGAGACCCATTGGTCAATCAACCGACTGGAAATGCGAGCGATATGCCGGGCGTTGCAGGCGTTTGAAGCTACAGTGACAGGTGGAGTGGTGCAACTACTGTCCAACAACTCCGCTGCAGTGGCCTTCATCAATCGGCAGGGTAGAACCGGAAGTGTGACCATAGAGACCGCGGCAGAGGGTCTGTGTGTGTGGATAGAGCTTTGGCTGCCAGCGTTTTCGGTGGCGCATGTTGCGGGTAAGGACATTGTGACGGCGGATTTCCTCAGCTGGGTCCGAGTAGATGCCGGAGAATGGGAGTGGCATCTGGTCGCATATGGGGACAGCCAGTAATGGACCTCATGGCGGCGTTTCACTCTGCGTAAACGGGTCGCTTCTTCAGCAGACAACGCGAAAGGGGGTCGGAAGGCGTCGGTGCACTGTTTCAACGGCGGCCGTCGTCCGGTCTTCTCTGTCTTTCCACCAGGGGCACTCATAGGTCAATTGGTTCTGCATATCGAAGCGCTTCGGGGAAACGTGTGGTTGGGGGCCTCGGGCTGGCCAAGGTGCCCGTGGTATGCCTGCCTCATATGGTTGCTCGACGGGAATCCATGGAGGTTTCCGACATTGGAGATTCTGTTGCTACGGAGTTTCCTTCGAATGCCTCAGGTGCATCGGTTTTTGCTTACGGGGTGGCCATTGAAAGGGCAAGTTTAAGGAAAAAGAGTTTGCTCGGCAGCAGTCTTTGCCACCTTGTCGCAAAAAAAAAAAAGTCTACGTCCCATGCATATGTGCATATATGGTGCATCTTTGAGGACGGGTGCTCGCGGAGGCACGCTCGCGCGACAACAGTGTCAGTTCCCTTGGTTTTAAGTTTTCTGCAGGACGGGTTTGGT
This sequence comes from Ichthyophis bannanicus, assembly GCA_033557465.1. NCBI lineage: Eukaryota > Metazoa > Chordata > Amphibia > Gymnophiona > Ichthyophiidae > Ichthyophis > Ichthyophis bannanicus. Next base: position 683,156,369 of record CM066032.1, read on the forward strand.
AAAGGCAGGTCCTGGAGAGTTCAGTTAGCAGCTCTGTCTTGCTATAGGGGCAAAGGACAGGGAGTGGCTCTCATGCACAGCACTGTTCCCTCTAAGCTGTGCGTGTGTGTGCGTGCACACACCTCGCCAAGCGAGCGCACATGCTTTATTTTATTTTATTTATTTATTTAGCTGCATTTATATCCCGCTTTTCACCAGGCCAAAGCGGTTGGGGGATACATTTAAAACGAGGGGATATGAGACACATGCACTAATACTTACAGGGAACATGGGCAATGGAGGGTTAAGTGGCTTGCCCAAGACCACAAGGAGCACCTGCGGGACTAGAAACCCCAGTCCTTCCGGCCCAAGGTTGCTGTGCTCTAGTGGGATTTGAACCACCGACCTTCCGGCCTGTAGTACCTTGTCCCAACCACTAGGCCACTCCTCCCCCGGAGCGTGCAAAAATCGCGGTTCTGATTCTGATAGAAAACAACACAGACGTCTTAAAATTTAAAAGTTGCGATTGTAATTACTAGAAATTTTCCGCTTTATTTAGTAATCGTCTATTTTCATTTAATTTGATTAAAATCAATGTGGTGTATATACTGTATTCTGACGTGTAGTCAAATTTTAAAGTATATAACTCCGAGTGTCGTTATGTGGCGCACAAAAATTTAACCTTCCTTCAAAAAGCTGCACAGCTGATATTTTATGCGCACACAGCCTACAGAAAATTAGAGGAAACATTGATGCACAGGTCGATGTGGTACTCTTTCTCAGGCGATTACCAGACTGTAGCCCTCTCGTAGTATATTAATTCCACCGGGGAAGCTCAAGTTGGTTTTAGGAGCGTTAGCTAGCATGCCATTGGGGCCCTTGCAACAGGCGTAGGTTAAGGGTTTTGGCTTGAATGCGATATGTTTGATGGTCATCTGTTCGGCGAGGCGATTTTCGGAGTTGCAGGCGTTGACCTGTCAGGAATCGTTTTTTGTCTGTCTCCAGACAGAAGGTGGCCTGGCGGCTGGTTCCATCGTTGTTGACAAAGGTGGGTTCTACGTTCATCTAACTAAAATGGTTTCTCTTCCAGCGCTAGGTGCGGCGGAGGGGAGCATATTGAACCATAGCATGCACGGTTTGGACGTCAAGAGAGCGCTGTGGCAGTGTTTAAAGTTTCAGAAACTTTCGCAAGGCGGATCATCTCTCTTCGGGGTGTTCGGAGGGCCCCGCAAAGGGAAGCGGTGGCGAAGGAGTCCATTTCTGGATGGAATGGAGCGGGCGAGTGCGTCAGCTTATCTTCTACGGGACCGTACAGTCCCAGGGAGCTTACGAGCTCACTCTACCAGAGTGCAAGTGTCTTCTTGAACGGAGCACAATTTGGTTCCGCCAGTGGACATCTGTAGGGAGGTCTCTTGGTTGTCTCTCCATACTTTCAATAAGCACTACCGCCTAGATGTTCTGGCGGCTAAGGATGCCGTTTTCAGGGAGGCGGTGTTGAGATCCGGCTGGAAAGGTCCCTCCCAATGATGACTGCTCTGATACATCCCAGAGGTTGAGGGCTAAACTGGAGGAATGATAAGGAAATAGGAATTATGCTTACCTGGTAATTGTGGTTCCTTGAGTGACTCCAGTTTAGTCCTCATTCCCGCCCAGGGATGGGGTCTTAGCAGTGGTCTTTCTGTTGGGGGAAGTGCAAGGTTAAAAGTGGATATAGGCCTTCACTGGTGTTCAGTCGTTTTGATGCTTCCATTTGTTTTGCGCTATATTGTTATATTATTATATATTGTTATAGATATTGCTATATTGTTCCTGGATTGTTTAGGGCTAGGCATTCGACGGAAAGGAGAGCATGCAGGAAGCAGTCCCTTTCCTTCTGGAAGGGGAGTAGTAGGTAAATAGGTTATATATTCTGTGTGCCCTTGAATATAATGTTAAGTTTAAAAAAAAAAAAAAAGTTACTGAAGTTTTGCTCCTTTGAGTCTGCTTTGTCAATAGTTCACTGGGGGCTGATGGGAGAGACCAGCAGGCTATATCCAGTGATGTCATGAGTTTGACATGCCCAGTCTCCAGGCTGCAGGAGGAGGTTCACTACCCAGAGGTTGAGGACTAAACTGGAGTCACTCAAGGAACCACAATTACCAGATAAGTGTAATTCCTATTTTTTGCCCCAAGGCCACAGGTTTCAAAAAGCGCGACAGATGCTCCAAAGATATGTCGCTCACAGACACCCATGATTGCTATCTTCGGTGTCTGGGGGCCGACCATAACCTAGCGGGAGCCCTCTTTGCCCCAAGGCCACAGGTTTCAAAAAGTGCGACAGATGTTCCAAAAATATGTTGCTCACGGACACCCATGATTGCTGTCTTTGGTGTCTGGGGGCCAACCATAACCCGGAGCTCTGCTCTCTTTGCAAAGCAGAAATCCGATGACATTTTCCATAAAGTGGTCCCGGAATCCCCGGTGGCACCCTCTGTTGTCCCTCCGCTGGTGGGATCCCCTGCTTCGGCCCCGCCTTCAAGGCAGTACTCCGACCAGGGGGTCCCCTGAGGTGGAGAGGCGCAAGAAGAAGACGACCTTGAAGTCGCTGTTGGGGGCTCTAGACAAGCACTCCCGCTCCCGCGCTCGGTCGCTCAGCCCTCCCGCTCCCGCGCTCGGTCGCTCAGCCCTCCCCTGTATTCCCAAGAGTTGGACAAGGAGCGGCCTTGAAAGGTACCTCGTACAGACATGGAGGCCTCCGGCCACAGCGCCCAATCTCCTGAGGTGGTCATCCCAGTGAGGACCCCCTCTCCTCATCTACACCCGACACGGTGACCCTGATGTCGATGGCGCAGGGACCCACGCCCCGTGGGAATCCCACATGCTGGCATTAGAGCACAGCATTTCTGCCTTCTTAGTTGCCCAGCAGGTGCTCGTGCCCAGCATGACTGGCCTGCGCCTCGAGACCTCGGTTCCCCCGAGAGGGATACCTGAACCTGCCCTGGACACCCCTAAGAGCCGTGGGCCTTTTGAGGGTCATAGACATCGATCTTGCTCGCCTTCCCGTTCCTCGGGAGTGAGATCCTCCAAGGCCTCTGGTTTCAAGTGGGTCTCATTGTGAGGACCCTCCACAAGATTCAGTGGGAATGTGCTTCAATGCTTCTCGTAGCCCCCTCGTGGCCTTGACAGCCTTGGTTCCCACTCCTGCTCCGTCTCTTATCAGAGCCTCCAGTCCCCCTGGGCTGTGTCCCGGACCTGTTGACACAGGAAGAGGGACAGGTGCTTCACCCAAACCTGGACTCGCTGTCCCTTACGGCCTGGCGGCTGAATGGGTCTCCTTAGCCCCACTGCACCTCCCGGGGGAGGTCGAAGAGTTCCTTCTCGCATTGGAGGAGGACTCGATGCGATGGACCTGTGCCTAAGTGGCACCACTTCTCAGTCTGGTGCTCTGAGCTCCAGATTGACCCATTTTCCTGTTCTACCAGGTGGGTCCTCCAATACCTCCTCCACCTCTTGAAGAAGGGGCTGAAATCCAACTCAGTCAGGGTCCACCTGAGCGCCATCTTGGCGCATCACCTCCCCATCGAGGGTAAATCCCTCTCGGGGCAGCCCCTGATCTCCCGCGTCATGCAGGGCCTCTTACTTTCCAAGCTCCCCATCCGGCCACCGCCGGCGGAGTGAGACCCGAACATCATGCTGATGCAGATTTCGCGATCACCCTTCGAGCCGATGGCGATGTGCTCGCTTCGGCATCTCTCTTGGAAGGTAGTCTTCCTGGTGGCGCTGACCTTGGTTCAGCGAGTCAGCGAACTCCAGGCCTTCATGGCTGAGGCTCCCTACACCAGGTTCTACGTTACAGGGTGGTCCTTCATATCCATCCCAAGTTCCTACCAAAGGTGGTCTCAGATTTTCATCTCAATCAGGAGATAGTCTTATTGACCTTCTTCCCGAGACCGCATGCCGATCAGGCATCAGCAGTGTTGCATACACTTGACTCCAAGAGGGCTCTTGCCTTCTACCTGCAGCGTACCCAGGTTCATCGCAAGTCCGACTGGCTCTTTGTCACCTATGATCCCAATTGCCTGGGGCAGGCAGTCACCAAACGCACCATCTCCGTCTGGGTGGTGGACTGCATTGCCTTCACCCAAGCAAAGACGGGCAGCCCACTGGATCGACGGGTCACAGTGTGCAGGTCTGGGCCAAGGCGGCTTTAGTGGCCTCCCTGCGCTCAGTTCCTCTAACAGACATCTGCCAGGCTGCGACCTGGTCTTCAGTGAACACTTTTGCTTCTCACTACTGCCTGGAGAGGGAGTCCTACCGGGACAGCACCTTCGGCCAGGCTGTACTCCATAATCTGTTTGAAGTATAAGCAACTCCTGCCCTCCGACCCTTTTTTGACAGCTACCGAGAGCTTCGCCCTGGGGATCCGAAGACTCGGGCTCCTTCGGGCATTGAGTTCTGCTTACGGCCTCTGGGAGGTGTTTCTGGGTTACATCGGTAGCCTGTAGCTGGGGAGTCCCATAAGTGAGGACTGACTTCCTGCTTGTTCCTGGAGAAATCGTAGTTACTCACCTGTAACAGGTGTTCGCTAGGACTGCAGGAATCAGTCCTCACTACCCTCCCACCTCCCCTGAATAGTTGCTATTTTTTTCCTTCCCTTGCCATCTTCTTAGTAGGGCTTTAGCTATGGGACCTGATTGAGCAAGATGGCACCTTTGGGCAGGAAGAGGACCACGCATGCGTGGCAGCAATCCTAAAGGCTATCTCCAGGAACAAGCAGGAATGAGTCTTCACATATGGGTACGTCGGTACCGACGGAGCCTGCGCGGGAACGCTTCCCAGCGTCCAAAAAGAAAGCTTTTGGGAGCATCCCACGCGCATGCGCGCTGCCTTCCTGCCCATTTACTTCCCTCTCATCAGTTTTCCATTTTCCGCGGAGCCGGCAGGAAGTATTCCTGTCACCGCAGAAAATTCTTCTTTTTATTCTTAGTTTTTTGTGGTCGCGTCTGCCTTCCCTCGACGCCACCAGTACCGCCGGTGCTTTTCTTTCTTTTTTTCTGAAGAATTTCTTCTTTTCTTAGAATTTTTTTCCTGTTTAGTGCCTGATGATTTCTAGGCTACTAGGCCTCTACCCTTCCATTATGGAAAAGCCAACCACTATCCTTAAGAAATGCTCAAAGTGTGGCGGTACAGATATATTTTCAGACACTCATACTTGGTGTCTAAAATGTTTAGGTCCTGACCATTGCCCTCTGGAATGTCTCTCCTGCTGGAGCTCAAACAGAAGAAGTTTTCAGAATCGAGCACAACTCGATACCTGGTTCACATCGCACTCGATGTCACCAGCTAGAATATCTTCTTCTTCACAGGATCAGGTAACCAAACAAAAGTCTGTAAAGACTAGCCAGTCCTCGAGTGGTAGATCTCCTTCTCAGCATCGAGATGGCTCCGGCCTTGCCCTCGAAGACATCTTGGCAATAAAGCCCCGGCGGAAGTCTTCGGGCTCCAAAGCATTAACGGGGCTCCAGGTTGTTCCCGGGGTTCTTACCTCGATGAACATACCTGGGCCATGCTCGGTGGTTGTGGCCGCTTCGAGCGGTACCGACACCCCGGCATCAGCTATGGTGATGGATGAAACACTCCTCACCAATGAATGTAGTCTAGCACTCTCGGCTACTTCGGTACCGCTAGAGTTGCTGCAGACCGTTCCTCGAGTATTGGTATCGGCTTTGGTACCGGTACCGGTATCGGTGTCGGTACCGTCCATGCTTGCTTCGACAGACTCGCTTCCTTCGATGCCGAGCCTGGAATCGATCTCTAGCATGGAGGATTCGGTACCGACTCGTCTCGGTATGGACCTCGGGCGGTACCGAAGACATCGCTTTAAAGAAAATCCGATGCTTCATCCTTTCAAGTCTTCCGATCCCGAAGACTGGGATGAATCCATCGGTACCAAGGCTGATTTTTTAACAAGTCTAGCCTTTACCCCTCATTTTAGAGGGTCCTCCTCGGGGGGAGATTTCTTTTCAAGCTTTTCTGCTTGATATGGCAAAGTTACTTGCCATTTCTATATCTGGTAAAGAATCCCTACCGGGGGATTCAGAGACACTGCAATTCCCCTGGATTCCAAAGGAGGTGATCATGCTTCCTTTGCATCAGATCTTACAAGATCTACTATTAAGAATGTGGGAAACTCCTTTAACGGTATCCCCACATTCTAAGACACTTGACACTATGTTCAAGGTGCTACCTTCTCCAGGTTTTCAAAAGACTCAACTTCCTCATCATTCTGTTGTTGTAGAATCAGCAATGAGGCGTATTAAGAGTATAAAGAAGCACTCTTCTTATCCGCCAGGTCGTGAGTCTAGGACTTTAGATGCCTTTGGACGTCGATGCTTCCAGGCATCCATGCTTTCAGCAAGAATTATCTCATATATTTTCTATATGGGATTATCTCTTGAAGAGGTCACAAAGAACTTAAAGTTTTTGAACCCTTTTCTTCCAGAGCATAAAAGAGCAGATTATTTCTTATTAGTCAATCATGCTCAAAATATCTCTAGGTTCCTTAATCGTGCTTCCCTGGACTGTTTTGAGTCTATTAGCAGAACTTCTGCTATAGCCATAGGAGCACGACGCATAGCTTGGCTCCAAGCTTCAGACTTGGACAGATGGGTTCAGGAAAGGCTGGGAAATACTCCTTGTACTGGTGAAAATCTCTTCAACAAGGAGGCTTTATTTCAAGCTAATCAGTTAAACACTGATGCTGTTGCTTTCAGAGGATTGTCAAAACTTTCCTCTATCCCAGCTAATAAAAAATCTCCTAAAAAGCTTTATTACCCCAGGGGAAAAAAGTTTTATCCATCTTCTACCCATTCTGTAGATGTTTCCAAAGATGGGCAACATCGCACCAGGCTAAGACAATCAAAACCTCAACAGGCTCAGCAAACCCAGCAATCGCAGGGTTTCTGATATTTTATTCACGTTTTCTGTGTGAGGTTTAGAACTTTTGAGTCTACTTCTTTTCAGCAGAAGCATCTAAAATTCATTTCATCCATGCTGAGATATCAGTCATACATCGAATCAATCCTCGACTCTGGGCATGAATCTCTCGCTACAAGAGAAATCTATCCTTCTAGCTCTAAGAGCTATTAAGGACTTTTATACCCCAGAGATAACAGGTTTCTCCTTTTAAAACAAAAGGAGGACTAACAACTAACAACAGGGTGAGCTATACCCTTCACCTTGTCAGTTTCCTGTACGAGGATATCTCACACTTTTAACTGCAAGTGGACCCTATCTCTTCAAAGACTTACCAAATTGTAAGTCTTCTCAACTCTGTATTACTTTCTATCCCTCTTAGCTCAGATATTCAGTCTCTAAGAGTACTACTAATCAACTGGAGGGCTTATTCTCTAAGCCATAGGATTTCTTCAATACCTACTCCAGTAAGTAGTTTCCGTACAGAGTTTTCTCCCCCTTTGCGGTTCATCTTCTTCTCAGATATTTTTTTAAGGCAGTTTTTCGGACAGAAGTTGGGTATCACTACTCCAAATTATGTCTGTCGGTCCTCTCCAATCTATAGGACCTAACTTTTTATGCTGCCTTAATAAAAGATAATTCCAAAAGAGGTCCAGAACTCATTTGGACTATTTATTGTTGCAGGCATCAGGCCTGTCTACTATTCTTAGCCACCTTCCATTCTCTTTGGCTCCAACAGAATAGATTAGGTTGCACACTGGCAATTCAACAGCCAGATCTAAGCAACTTACAACATGCTCTCTGCAATTCTACAACAAAGCTCTGCAACTGTGGGCCTTTGCCAGAGAGCCTCAGAGCTACTCCTAATAGGTAGCGGCCAGATAGTTAAGAAGGGCTTCAGCTGGTAGACTCTGCCAGTCATGCTCCTACATGACAGGGTTTTTTCCTACTCTTACCATATTCCTTAAAATTTCCTTTTAAGAAAAGGTAACCAGGGTTTAGACCACGTGAAAGCGTAGAAAATTGCACAATTCCCTGGTTTGTTCCACATCTCACTGGAACTTCCACAACAGGGATGCATTTTTTTCACTGCAGTTGGTCCTTATTCACTACTTTCCTTCTAATTTCCTATACTTCATGGTAGCTTATGTTGAACAAGAGAACGCATGATACTCATATTGCCCTCATAAAGAGGCAAACATGGTATCCCCTTATATTGCGTCTTTTTTTCCAGCTACTTTTTGAAATTATAGAAGGATCCAGACTTGCTGTCTTAAGACTAAGGATCTCCTCTGCACTCATTCACGTACGTCTCGAGACCTGGTTATTTCAGGGGCTAGATCTTTTCAAGTAGTCTAGTCCTATCCCTGTATGTGAAGAACATAATACCAGTTTCCACGAAACTTTCTCTATAGTTCTTCCATATTGAACCAGACAGAGATTCTCCATTAATATTCTCAAGTAGGTCTTAATCCTTCTTGTTATTGCGTCAATCTCTATACAACATCTGACTTTGAAAGATTTCTTTACTGTCCATATTAATGCTGCCCCAGCATACCATAAAACTCAGTGGACAACCAATTTGTATGATAAATTAGGAAATACCTTCTTTTACCGTTACCTTTTTAGGTTACGTCACATCTGAAGCTCTACATGTAAGGTCATTATCATAAGTGACATCACTTACGAAAGACTTTTACTGATCTTCAAGAAGTTGGAGGCTCAACGCCTAGTACAAATGTCTTTGTCTTTCATTGGAATAAAGGTGGTCTTAAAGACCTATTCACTTTTTTCTGCAAAGGGTATTTCTTCCTTTTCATCCAAACCAGTCAGTTTATCTCCACTCTTTCCCAGGACCTTATTCTGCTCCAAGGACAAGAAGTTCAATTTTTTGGACTTTACAGAAGCTTTAGCTATTTCTCAAAAGTCCAACCTCATTGAACTTCCCCAGTACTTCTTCTGGGGTTAGTTCTGGCCATGAGGGCTTCTCATCTCTTCTTGTATTGCAAAATTTATTTTTTTTCCCTCTATTTCACATTGAGGGAATTTCTTTGAGGATAATGTGCTAGCTCTCAACCACAGACCCATATTACCCTCAAGTATTTTTGCAATATTTTTGAGTGAGATCCACATTAGAAAATTGGGACCCCATATTTTTCTAATATTCATGATTTACACAAGGACTCCCCTCTGGATACCTTGTTTAGTCAAGCTGTTCCACACCCATATGTGAAGACTCATTCCTGCTTTTTCCTGGAGATAGCACAGTTACTTACCTGTAACAGGTGATCTCTGGGAACAGCAGGAATAAGATATCACAACCCACCAACCTCCCCTAGGAGGAGTTTTCTCTCTCTCTCTTTTTTCTCTCTAATTTGTCTACTTCCCTCCTTCGGTCTCAGCTACAAACCCAACTGATGAGAGAGAAGTAAATGAGCGGGAAGGCAGCGCGCATGCGTGTGGGATGCTCCCAAAAGCTTTCTTTTTGGACGCTGGGGAGCGTTTCCGTGCAGGCTCCGTCGGTACTGACGTACCCATATGTGAAGACTTATTCCTGCTGTTCCCAGAGATCACCTGTTCCAGGTAAGTAACTGTGCTTTCTTTGAAAGCTGGGGAATTGCTCCGCGCGGGCTCCATTGTTGCTGACGTCACCTATAAGTGAGGATTGATTCCTGCTGTCCCTGGAGAACACCTGTTACAGGTGAGTAACTACGCTTTCACCCCAGTCTTTCGTCCCTCACCCTGGCTGAATATCAACTGCACGACTAATAGATCCATAGGACAGCCTTCCTGACAACATCCAGGCCATCGTCAAGGTGTCCCAGAAGCCATCAACTCGACGTGCCTACCAGCACAAATGGTCTTGTTTCTCACTGAGCCAGAATTTGCAGACTCGACCCCATATCTTGCCGCCTCAACCATCTTCTAGCCTACCTCCTGCAGCTTTCCAACTCAAGGTCTGCAGACCTCCTCGGTCTGATACCATCTCTCTGCCATTGCAGCTTCCCACTAGTCCTTGAATGCAAACCCATTTCTCTGCACCCAGTGGCATTTCATGAAAGGTCTGAGGAATACTAAACCCCTGTTTAAGCCACCCTCTCCAGCATGGGATCTCAATATAGTCTTGTCTGAACTCATGAAGCCACCCTTCGAATCACTTGGTTCAGTTTCCCTCAAGCACCTCAATTGGAAAATCACCTTCCTGGTGGCTGTTGCGTCTTCAAGAAGAGTTAGCGAACTCCAGGCACTCGTCCACTATCCCCGGTATATGCAGTTCCTTCATAAGAAGGTCCTCATGCGGACTTATCCAAAGTTCTTGCCCAGAATCGTCTCGGATTTTCATCTCAATGAATCCATTATGCTCCCAACCTTTTTTCCAAAAGCATAGGTAGATTCGCTCCAGCAAATTCTGCATTCTCTGGATTGTTGTTGAGCTCTGTTTTACTACCTGTGTGCAACTTGGCAAATTCAACTCCTCGCAGCTATTTGTAACCATCAACCCCCAACAATCCCAGACAACCCACCTCCAAGCAGATGATTTTTTCCTGGATAAAAGATTGCATCATTTTCTGCTACTCTCAGGGGTCCAGACACCATCAGGCTACATGGGCGCCCATCGCCTTCAGGCCACAGTAACAACCATCGCTGAGTTTGGCCTTCATTCCACCCCAAGAGATCTGCAAAGCCACTGCCTGGTCATCCCTGCACTCCTTTTCGAAACATTACAACTTGGATCGCTCCTCAGCCTGAGACCTTGCCTTTGGCCTGGCCATCCTCTGAAATCTCTTTTCTTGACCTTTGGTCCACCCCTCAAGATCAAATTCAGGCAGCATCAACTTAAGATCACAAAGTGGCCCTCAGCTCTGGACTCACCAATGCGCCTGCATCTCCCTGCATGTCTCCAGAGAAAGTGCAATTGCTTACCTTTAACAAGGGTTCTCTGTAGACAGCAGGGGCAGGCAGCCACACTCACCTGCCCACCTTCCCCTCTTTAAAAAAAAAAAAAAAAAAAAAGGAGAACAAACCATAGATCCATATCTCGAAACCGCAAAAGCAAGTCGCACCGTCCGCGACGTCAACTAACCACACAAGGCTTCACTGCATGCTCGAATCCTACAGTTCTCCACACCATTACATATAGACTGCTCCGGAATTGACTGGAGATGCGTGGGAACTCTGGACGGGAAGACATATGCATCATCAGATAAGTCCAAAAGACTTCTTTGAGCTAGGGGAGAGCCCGACACACTGGTTGTGTCTCAAACATCACCAATCAAGTGTGGCTGCATACCCCTGCTGTCTAGGAAGAACCTCTGTTTACAGGTAAGCAACTACGCTTTCTTCCAAGGCAATGGAGGGTAAAGTGACTTGCCCAAGTCCACAAGCAGTGCCAGTGGGAATCAAACCCTAATCCCTTAGTTCCCAGGCCATTTCTCTAACCACCAAATTATGCCTCCACTCCCAACTCTTTGTGAAACAGCTAATATGTTCTCTAAGGGCTTATGCAAAAACCATGTGCTGGAGCACAGTGCTTAAAGTTCTAGTGTCTGGTTTCACAATTTAAGTTTAACGCTGACTTTTAGTTCTGCGATATTGTAAGCAATCAGCATGCAAATTAACCATGCACAAAAAAGTCAGTGCTAAATAGAGAAAGCAAGCCAAACACAGGCATACAGGAGTCTGCATTAACAGCCCCCATATATTGCACACGTTTTGGCATACTGTCCTGATGAGTCATCAGAGATGAAGTTTGACACGTCACCTCAGATGATCCAGGCATCAGGGAGACCCCCCCCCCCCCGATGCCATCAGAAGAGTGTTTGGGGGGCTGGTGCTCCCCTGGACACTGATCCCCGCTCCCCTGACAGGTACTAAAAATAATTGGTGGCCTGTGACCCCCAACCCTCCCCCCCCATTCACAAAGTCATTGGTGGCCCAGGGCCCCAAAGCCCCCCTTATCTTTCTCATGATCTTTGGTAGCCCATGCAGGGCTGGCCCAAAGGTTTTCTGCTGCCCTAGTCAGAAGCCTCGGCTGCACTGCCCCGCCCTCTGTGCTATGCCTCTGCCCCCCTGTGTTGAGCTACACCACTGCCCCCTCCCCTTTGATGAGCTGTATCACTGCCCCCAGTCCAGCCACCTCTGATACAGTCATCAGAGGGTGGGTGGCAGCAGCAGTGGTGATTTAAAAGTTGCCACACTTGGCCTGCTGCTTCTGACCCCCCCTCCCCTCTGATGCAACTTCCTGTTGGATGGGGGGTCAGAAGCAGCAAGCCATGTGTGCCGAAGCACATGGCCAGCTGTGGGTGCCATGCCGCCCACTGAGGTCTGCCACCTAGCCTGCCTGTTGGATGGCCCGGCCCTGGGCCCAGGAGCCCTAAAGCTCACCCCTCCCCAGCTTCTGTAAGTGTCATTGGTGGCTCCATAAGCCTTCAATAACCCCTCTTCCCTGCCAGTCCACCATTGTACCTTTACGTGAGCAGGAGGCAGGAGTCCCCCCCCCCCCCACTATTCCATAAAGTGGTAGCACTGAACCCTGCATGATCCAGTGGGGAGAGATCAGCCTGACCTTACCACCGCCCCCTCCCCTGTGATGCATCCTGGAATGTAGAGCATGGCGTCAGTCAATCTGCTAACCATGCTCTGTGCATCCCAGGATGCACCACGGGGAACGGTCAGTCTGCCAAATAAGGTGCTTCCCTGGGAGGCATCTTGAGAGGTCAGGTGTCGCTATTTTGATGAATGGCAGCCGGAAGAAGAAGCATGTGGGCATTGCTTCTGCCTCCCGTTCACTTAAAGGTAGCATGGGGAGGGGAAGTGGAGAGGTTATTAGAGGCTCACAGAGCCACCATTGACCTTTTAGAGAGGCTGAGGGAGGAGCTTTGGGGCTTCCGGGCTACCAATGATTTTTTGAAATGGTAGGGGGGGTTGGGGGCCACAGGTAAATGTAGATTTGGATAAATGTAGATAAATTGTTTAAGGCATCAAAATGTAGAAAGACTAGGGGGACACACAATGAAGCTACAATAATAACCCTCTGTAAGACTAATGTTTTTTCACTCAACACGTAATCAAACTCTGGAATTTGTTACCGGAGGATGAAGTAAAAGCTGTTAGTGTAGCTGGGTTTAAAAAAGTTTTTTCCGCAGAGCCCACGGGATGTCTGTCCTGTTTCCCCGGAAAAAGTATCTCTTTTTTAGCTTAAAATTATTCTTTCCAGTGCACGTACCGGTTCCTCTTCCTGCCCCCGAGCCAGCTCGCCTTGGCGTCATTCCTCAGGTTCGTTTTTATTTCTCTCTTCTCGATGTGTCCCTCAACTGGCGCTTTGTGTCCATGGCCTCCAGTGGCTTCAAAAAATGTGATTGGTGCAGTAAGATGATGTCCCTTATGACTGCTGCCTCTGTTACCTCCAGTCAGACCACGACAACTCTGGCTGCGACTTTTGCAAGTCCATGTCCTCAAAGGCCATCAAGAGCCGTCAGCTGCAGCAGATGTTGTTCCATAAATCCGACTCTTCGCCGGAGTCCCCGGTGATGCCAAGCTCCAGAGCCTCCTTCGGTACTTCGGTGCCACGCGATGCCCAGGCTGCCTCAGAGTGCTGTGGCTGTGGCTTCTCAGAGAGGAACTCCCCGGAGGTGGAATGCATGAAGACCTCAAAACTTGAAGACTGTCTCAGAGGACAGGTCTGGAAAAGTGGGTAAATCCCACAGCTGGCCACTGCAGTCCCCGGCGTGAGTCCGAGGGTTTGGAGCAGGAGCGGCCTCACAAGCTGCCCCGGAAGGAAGGAGTTGCCGTTGGGTGACTGGCCTCGGACCCCAAGGCCATCCTTTTCAAGGACTCCCCCTCTCGATGGAACTGACACTGAGCTCCATGCCAGTGGAGCCATCTGGCATGGAGACCAGAATGGCAGCATTGGAGCGCAGTATCTCTGCCCTCCTGGCATAGCAGCAGAGATTTATGTCCAGTTCCTCGGATTCATCTTCCCCAACCCTTGACCTTGAGGGCTTCCCCAGTCGTCGAGCTGATCCTCGAGTGCCACCCACCTTAAGAGACTCATTAGATGAGGTCCTGGTCCCATTAAGAACATAAGAACATAAGATATGCCATACTGGGTCAGACCAAGGTCCATCAAGCCCAGTATTCTGTTTCCAACAGTGGCCAATCTAGGTAATATGTACCTAGCAGTTTCCCCAAGGGACACAGGTTCCACAATGCTTGTATTGGTTCAAGCATTGATATCCTGGGTCCCTTCTTAATAATGGTTTTTAGACCTTTCCTCCAGGAATTTGTCCAAACCTTTTTTAAACCCAGCTACACTAACAGCCTTTACTACATCCTCCGGTAACAAATTCCAGAGTTTGATTACACGTTGAGTGAAAAAATATTTTCTTTTATTAGTCTTAAATAGTTTACCCTGTAGCTTCATTGCATGTCCCCTAGTCTTTCTATATTCTGATAAGGTAAACAACCGATCTACGTTTACCCGTTCCACTCCGTTCATTAATTTATAGACTTCTATCATATCTCCCCTCAGCCGTCTCTTTTCCAGGTTAAAGAGCCCTAACCCTTTTAGCCTTTCTTCATAGGACACCGGTCCTCTTGGGCAAGCTCATGGGTCTCGGACTACAGGTCCCCCAGGGGTCACGGGCCTTCAGGCTTAGGGCCTGATCATGGGAGCCACAGAGCCTTGGATTCTTCCTCTGACTTCGAGTCAGACTGGGATACCGAGGCCAAGGAGTCCCTGGACACCAAGATGTGCTCTCAGACCCATCTCTAAAAGTGTCCCGGCACCATTCCCCGCCTGAGGACATTGCCTTCCTCGACTTTGTGCGGGATATGGCAAAGGCACTCTCGTTCAACACCGAGGTGGAGGAGGATCCCTGCACGGAGGAACTTCAGATCCTTCAGTATGAGGCCCCTCTGAAGGAGGCCCTCACAGTGCCCATCCCTTCAATCCTTGAGCACCACCTCCTCCATTTCTGGGAAACACTGGCATCGGTGCCCATTGTGAGTAGACATCTCGACTCCATGTACCGAATCCGCAGAAGCCTGGAGTTCCAAAAAACCCAGCTCCCTCATAATTCTATGGTCGTCGAGTCGACCATGCAGCGACTCAAGAGTAAAAGACATTTCCTCTGTGTCCCTGGGTAGGGAGGCCCGGACCTTGGATGCCCTCTTCCAGGGTTCGATTCTGCTTTGCCGAGTCCAGTTCTACCAGTTGTACATCGGCATTTACCTAAAAGAACTGGCGAGGGAGCTTGCTGATTTCTCTGCAGGCCTCGATGGGGAACCTCTTCAGCCGTTCAAGTCTCTGGCCTCAGCATTTAAGAAGTGCTCGAAGTTCCTATCTTGAGCAGCATACGATGGCTTTGAATCCTCAGCCACTGTGGGCATCAGTGCCTGACACCAGGCATGGCTGCAGTCGTCCGACATTGAGCAATGGATCCAGGACAAACTCATTGATGTCCCTTGCATTGGAGAGAACCTCTTCGGAAAACCCATTTCAGGCAAGGCTGCTGAGATAGAGACTGAGTTCCTGATTAGGACTACACTCTCGAAGAAGACCTTGGTGCACCCCCGTAGGAAGGCCCTGGTGAAGAAGAAGCCTTTATTCCTGAGAAATAAGGGGGCATTTCCTACCAGGCCTTCTCTGCCCCACAGCAAGGGCAAGGGTATGGCCCCCGCAAGCCTAAGACCCCGGCCCCGGCCCCAGCCCAGCCTGCAGGCAGTTTTTGACTCCTTGGGTATGGCCGCCTCTCCTCCAAGAGGCCCTCAGCAGCCCACAGGGGGGGACGTCTGACTCTGTTTGCCCACAGGTAGTCCTCCATCACCACCAATTCCTGGGTGCTGCAAGTAGTCGAGGAGGGTTACCTCCTCCACCTGCAAAAGACGCCACACTCCTTCCCAGGAGAACCTGTGAGGCCTCTCTTCACCAGACTCTGCTCCTCACTGAGCTTGCAGGCCTCCTCGAAGACAAGGCGGTGGAGCCAGTGCCCAAACATCACTGTGGCAAAGGCTTCCACTCCAGATATTTCCTCATTCCTAAGCAATTTGGCGCCTCAGGCCCATCATGGACCTACAAGACTTTAACAAATTTCTGGTGAGGGGGAAGTTCAAGATGCTCTCCTTTGGAATACTGCTGCCTTACCTCCAGCAGAGAGACTGGCTATGCTCCTTAGATCGGAAGGAAGTTTTATACATGCATCCTGATCCATCCCAACCACCAACAATACTTCCAGTTCATGGTGGGAGGAGTTCACTACCAATAGAGGGTGTTACCCTTCAGGCTGGTGTCATTGCCAAGGGTCTTCGCCAAGTGCCTAGTGGTGGTCGCAGTCCACCTTCATCTCCAAGGGGCCTTCATTTTTCCCTACCTGGATGACTGGCTCATAAGGGGAGGCCCAAATGAAGAGGTGCACCATGCTACCAAGTGCACATTTCACGTCCTGCAGTGTCTGGGGTTCATTATCAATTACCTCAAGTCCCACCTCTCTCCGGTGCAGTGCCTGGAGTTCATAGGGGCTCAGCTGGACACCCCCCAGACCAAGGCCTTCCTCCCTCTGGAGAGGACAGAATGTCTCAGGGCGCTAGCCACATTAGTGCAACACCGCTGGTTGGTACCCGCTAGCCTTCTCCTCAGCCTGCTTTGCCACATGGCCTCCACAGTTTCACGTAACCCCATACGCCTGCCTGCATATGAGGGCAGCTCAATGGTGCCTCCACTCCAAGTGGACACAAGACTTGGGCCTTACTACGGACATCTCCCTGCTGGGATGGGGAGTTCATTGCAAGCACTTCCACAACCAAGGTATGTGATCCCAGACGGAGTGCCATTTGCAGATCAACTTCCTGGAGCTCCGGGCAATATTTCTGGCCCTCCGAGCCTTTTGTCACCAGTTGCAGCACCAGTCTGTGCTGGTACAGACGGACAACCAAGTCGCAGTGTTCTATGTCGTCAAACAAGGGAACATGGGGTTGTACTCCATCTACCAGGAGGCAGTAGCCCTCTGCTCATATGTGACATGCAATTGGATCCTTCTGTGTGCGGTCTACCTCCCGGATCTGGTCAACGCCCTGGCAGACAGGCTGAACAGAGTCCTCCAGCTGCATGAGTGATGACTGGACCCCAGAGTGGCCTCCCAGCTTTTCAGACTCTGGGGCATCCCCCTAGTAGACCTTTTTGCCAGCCTGGACAACGCAAAATTGCCCTGCTTCTGCTTCCGCCAGCCATATGGTGGTGGATGCATTCCTCATCGCATGGACAGAAGGCCTCCTTTATGCTTTCATGCCAATATTGCTGGTCATCAGTACCCTCTTCAAGGTCCAGTGTGACAGGGCATCACAGATTCTGGTAGCCCCCCAGTGGCCCAGGGAACCCTGGTTCCCACTGATTCTTTGTCTGTCAGTGGCACCTCCAATTCCACTGGGCTGCGCTCCAGGACTACTTTCAAAGGAAGAGGGCTCTCTCCTGCACTCCAACCTGGGGTCCCTGTCGCTTATGGCTTGGTTGCTGAAATGGTAGCTCTAGCTCCCTTTTAACCTCCCACATGACATGGAGGAGGTCCTTCTGGCCTCCTGCAAGGCCTCCACGACATGGGCATACGCTTTCAAGTGGCGAATCCGTTCTTCTGCTTGGTGCAGCTGGTGCTCCAGTACCCATCTACCTGTCCCAGGAGGGACTGAAGTCCAACTCAGTCAGTGGCATGAGCGCTATTGCAGCGCACCACCATGCTGTCAAGGGCAAGCCCCTTTCAACTCAGCCCCTTATCTTTCTTTTCCTGTGGGGCCCATACATTGTCCAAGTCCCCTGTCTGACCACATGCGGCGGTGGGATCTCAATGTGATGCTCTCATAGCTCACTAAGCTGCCGTTTGAGCCCCTGGCTACTTGCCACCTGCGGTATCTCTCCTGGAAGGTTGTCTTTCTTGTGGCACTCATGTCGGCTCGCAGGGTCAGCTAGTTCGAGGCTCTGATGGCAGAGCTGCCCTACAGGAGATTCTACAAGAACAGGATGGTGCTCCGCACACACACCAAGTTTATGCCAAAGGTGATGTCCCCTTTCTACCTCAACCAGGAGGTGGTGCTCCCCACCTTCTTCCTGAGGCCTCACGCTGGCAAGACAGAGACCATTCTCCATACTCTGGATTGTAAGAGAGCCCTGTCCTTCTATCTGCAATGGACCCAGGTCCACCACAAAGCGCCTCTGCTGTTTGTCTCCTGTGATTCCAGTCAGCTGGGGCTTCCAGTAACCAAGCAAACTCTGTCCACTTGTGTGACGGACTGCATTGTCCTTGCCTATGAGCAGGCTGGGATCTTACTAGACCACTGGGTCACTGAGCACCATGGCTACCTCTGTAGCAAATCTGCATTCCATACCTGTGACTGAAATCTGCTGTACCACCACCTGGTCTTCAGTCCATACCTTTGCAGTTCATTACTGTCTAGAGAGGGAGTTCCCGACAGGTTACCATCTTCGGGCTGGCTGTGCTCCTTAATCTCTTCGGTGTGTAGGCAACTCCTGCCCTCCAACCCTTCTGTGTTCAGGCTACTGGAGTGCTGCTTCCCCCCTGGACACTTGGGTCTTGTGAGAGTCTCTCAGTTGGGACTCAACTGCTGCAGCTCACGGCACACCACCTCTGGTGACCCTTGACATTTTGTACAGGTTCTCAGTAGCCTGCAGCTGGGGAGTCCTATATATGTGAGGACTGTTCCTGCATGTTCCCGGAGAAAGCATCGTTACTCACCTGTAACAGGTGTTCTCTGGGGACAGCAGGAATCAGTCTTCACAACCCTCCCTCTTCCCCTTGGAGTTGCTTTTTTTTTTTTAAATTTATTTCTTTTGTCACAGGGAAATACATACAGTGGAGTACATCACCTCAATATAAAAACAATATTTATCTCACATAGAATTTTCCCCATTCCACAGAGTAATTTACCATTGCCCCCTTATTCTTTCCCATGACTCAGATTTTTCCCCCCTCTGTTTATGCCAACCCCTCACCCTCCCCACCCGTTCCCCCCCCCCCCCTACAGGCACTGTTTAACAAATAATTACATTCACTCATCACTCCTCTTGCTTCACCTTCCACATTTAAACCATAAGCAGCCAGGCAGAATATTTGGACCATATCCTCTCAAACTGCATCACTCTCTCTTGTTTCAGGGCTGTCAATTTACTCATCAAATATATATGGTGCATTCCTCTTTCCCAGTCACCCAGCAACGGTGGTCCACTTTGCCTCCATTTCTTAGCTATTTCCAACTGAGCTGCCATACAGCCCAAATTAATGAAATTGCTCTCTTCTTTGTTCATTCCCTTTTTATGGGTCCCCAATAGAGCCACCCCTGGTTCAACCCCAACAGCCTTCCCCATCATGATAACCAGAGTCTGGAATACTTCTCTCCAAAATGCCTGTATTTTTGGGCATAGCCACAATATATGGAAAAAAGTTCCTCGACCGCCCCCCCCCCCCCCCACACTCCCGCCAACAAAGACCACTTGTCTCCCCATACATTTTTTGAATTACATCTGGCGTCACATACCACCTATGCATTATCTTATAGTTATGTTCTATTAAATTGCTAGCTAACAGACCTTTATACCTCTGGTGTAAATCCCATTGCAAGCTTGCTCCGACATAACCAGCCCAAGGTCTGCTTCCCATTTCTTTTGGAATAATTCTTTTTCATTCTTCGACGTGACCATGATTTCATATAATTGTGTGATGCTGCCCTTTATCTTATCTTTCAGGAACAGCTGCTCGATTGGAGCAATTTCCTCCCTCAAACCCGGGATAATTCTCTTTTGGATATAGTTAACCACTTGAACATAGTTGTAATAATCTGAATTCTTCAATGCAAATTCTTCCTTAATTTTTTCAATCAATCTAACTTTGCACCCTTCCAGGAACTGACCCACACAGCACAGCTTACTTCTAGCCCATCTCTCAGGAAACCCACCCTTTGTCCCCGGAGGGAATTCACAATTGCCCCTTAGGGGGACACCTGTAGTCACACATCTCTCACCCAACCACTTCGTCCGCCATTGGAACCATAATTGTAAAGTTACTTGCACAAATAGGTTGTCACACCTTGTCACCAGCTTCTGTCCCTGGGGAATCCACAGCGCCTCTCTCAATGACAGTATTCCCAATGCCCTCCTTTCCATCTGAACCCAATCTTGCGTGTCATGTAATCCCCATTCCAAAACCGCCCTTAACCGCCGCACTATAATATTTTCCTAAATCAGGGATCGCCATGCCTCCTTTTGTTTTATTCTTTATCAAAATGTTTGGGGACTCTCGCTCTTTTACCTCCCCAGATAAACTTCCACAACGCACCTTGCATCTTTCTTAGGAATCCCCCTGGTACAGCCCCCGGCAACGTGCTAAACAAGAAGAGCAGCTTAGGTAATATCATTTTTACTGCTGCTATTCTCCTTGACTAGGACAATTTCAGCCCTCCCCAGCCCTCCAACTCTCTTCTTATCTTGCCCTCTAGAGGAATATAGCTTGCTCCAAACAGGTCTGAGATCCGTGTGTTACTTGTACACCCAAATAGCGAATACTTCTCTTAGCCCACTTAAAGGGGAACAATTTCTTCAATTTTTCGCTTGTTCTATCTGGGATGGATACGTTTAAAATCTCAGATTTGGATGCATTCATTTTAAACCCAAAGACTTTCCCAAAACTTTCCAGCTCACACATCAAAGCACTCAACGTTTGCTCTTGGGATGTAATAATAAACAATAAATCATTCCGTAAACAAGGACACCTTACTCTCCCCCATTTCCCATTTTAACCCTTGAATCATCCCCGAGTCTTACTCTTTGGGCTAAGGGCTCTATTGTTAACACAAACAATAAAGGAGACAACGGGCACCCCTGCCTAGTCCCTCACATAAGTTCAAAGGCCTCCGTATATCCTCCATTAATCCTCAGCGCAGCCTGAGGATTCTTATACAAGGCACACACACACTCCAAATATCTACCTTCAATCCCCCCTTTCCCTAGGGTCTGAATCAAAAACGGCCCGGATACCCTATCAAATGCATTCTCAGCATCTATTGCCAATAACAGTTCTTCATTCCTACTCTTACCATTCCATACAAAATTAAGGACCTTCCTTAAATTGTCTGATGCTTGTCTCTTGGGTATGAACCCAGATTAATTTCATATATGCCCCATTTAATTCATATGGATCAATCTATTGGCCAGTACTCTAGAAAAAATTTTCATATCAGATCCCAATTATGAGATTGGTCTATAAGACCCACATTGGTATGATAAGGAAAGGAATGGAAAATAAAACAAAAGATATTGTAATGCCTCTATATCGTTCCATGGTGAGACCGCACCTTGAATATTGTGTGCAATTCTGGTCGCCGTATCTTAAAAAGGATATAGCGATTTTAGAAAAGGTTCAGAGAAGAGCCACCAAAATGGTAAAGGGGATGGAAGGATACTCCTATGAAGAAAGGCTAAAAAGGTTAGGGCTCTTTAACCTGGAAAAGAGACGGCTGAGGGGAGATATGATAGAAGTCTATAAATTAATGAACGGAGTGGAACGGGTAAACGTAGATAGATTGTTTACCTTATCAGAATATAGAAAGACTAGGGGACATGCAATGAAGCTACAGGGTAAACTATTTAAGACTAATAAAAGAAAATATTTTTTCACTCAACGTGTAATCAAACTCTGGAATTTGTTACCAGAGGATGTAGTAAAGGCTGTTAGTGTAGCTGGGTTTAAAAAAGGTTTGGACAAGTTCCTGGAGGAAAGGTCCATAAACCATTATTAAGAAGGGACCCAGGATATCAATGCTTGAACCAATACAAGCATTGTGGAACCTGTGTCCCTTGGGGAAACTGCTAGGTACATATGACCTAGATTGGCCACTGTTGGAAACAGAATACTGGGCTTGATGGACCTTGGTCTGACCCAGTATGGCATATCTTATGTTCTTATGTTCTTATTGTGTGGGGTCTTTCCCCTCTTTAGGTATTAGAGTGACTCCCGCCATCCTCATCGTTGGAGAGTAAGGATTCTTCCCTTCCCACTAGGTTATATAGACGAGCAAAGGGTCCAGCCAAAATCGATGCAAACATCTTGTAGAATCTATTGGGGAATCCATCCCTTCCCGGGGTCTTATGTAATGGCAGCTCCTTAATTGCCAAACAAAGAAAGAGGAGCGCTGTTCTTGCAAAAGTTCACCGGGAGCCACAAAAAGCAAGAAGCCAAGACGTCAGGACGATTCAAATCAATTTTATTAATACAGACCCCAACGCGTTTCGGCAATCAATGCCTTCATCAGGGGGTAGCAGCTACAATAAAATATAATATAATATAAACTTAAAAACATAAAGAGAAGAAAATATCAAAATTAAAAATTAAAAACAAGAACATATATAATATGATCTTATGTAATCAAGAAGGACTGGTGAAATTCTTACCAATATAGTTAAACAAACAAATGTGTATAAACGCAGGACACACACATGTAATGAAAAATAATAATTGATAATATTTAAAATAAATAGCATCAATATCCTAAAAAGGATTATGAAAGGTATTATATAATCAATAATCAATAATTTTGAAACAAAAGTTTTCCAAGAAAGTAAAGAAAATTCTTGTATCAATGTAAACATGAAAGAAAACAAATCAAAAACTATTGTACTCACATGTAACCCTATTTATGGACTGTTAATGTAATCTTAAGTCCAGGGTTGGGCATATTCTGTCTCACAATATTAAAGAGACTCAGTATCGCCTGTCTTAGACTGTAAACATAAAAACAACTAAAGATAATCACACAGAATTGAGCATAGAGCGTAAAATTGAATTAAGGTCAATCATATGGAATAGATTATGCATAAGGGAAAATGACTAATAATAAGTATGAATAATAATAAAGACTGGATTCATGAGCAAATCTTATGCCTTATTATATTATGGATATCTGCTGAACAGCAAACCAAATATAGAAATCTAAATGCACAAAGAATATTAAAATTATGGATAATAGCCAATGAATCATAGGTTGAGAATCTTCATCAAAACAAAAAATCAAGCCAAAGAAATTATAATAATTATTTGAATAATGAGAGGTACATAAAAAAAAAAAAATGAAATATATATAAATGAAATATATATATATGTATGAAATAAATAAAGTAAAACAATAAGGTAAAACAAATTATACATATACACACATTTCATGCCATGAGTATGAAGATAACATCAATGGTCTAAAAATCAAACTAATGAATGTCATAGTTAATTAATAGGGATTTGTACTGAACAAAGGAACCAAACATTGTAAAGTAATGCTTCCCGTTAATTTGTCTATCTTGTATGAACTAAAACTGTGTTTTATATAACGAACTGACAAATAAATTAAGTCGATTATCTTAAATGGTCCTCTATCTTGTAATGAAACAAAGGTGTTTTACTTATAAAAGAAAGATGTTTTACTTATAAAGGAACTATTAAACTGAAAATGGGATATGCATGAATTTTGATAGATGTTAATGTCTTTCTAAGTTAATAGCGTTGCTGCCTTGATGTTGTGGATCATTAGTATTCACCTATAAAATGCATGAGTTACTTAACCATAATCTGGTATCGCGCAATTTAAATATAGAACTAAAGAAATACATGGATCCATAAGGCGGCAAACTCGGAAGCGTATTGTGCCGGTACTTGTTCAAAAATAGACATAATGAGTGAACTCAAAGGATGGAGAATGACACCTTAAATGTACATATAAAGACCTTAAAATACATACAGATGGAAGTAAAGTGAAGGTGATGATAATAAAATAAAAGTAAAATACCTTAAACACATAGATTTATGGTTCTTCCAAGTTCATTGCCTATGTCGTAAGGACACATAAATAGTGTTAAAATTGCCATATATCCTAGCTTTTACTTAAAAAGCATTTTTAAAGGAGAATTGCTGAACTGTAAAGTGACATATGCCAACAGTATAGGAAGGTACACGGAAGATATCAAATAAATATGAAAAATGCGTTTAAGAAGCAAAAATGTGCTTTACGTTCCTATTTTTTAAAAGAGCTCACCTGCGCTAGAAAGGTAGCATCTAGGTTTAAAAAATATATAATAAATGAATGTCTGAACAAAGGCGACCAATAAAAGCCATGACTTACAACTAAAGATAAAATAGGTGTCTTAATAAAGACAAGTTAAATCCATGGCAAATGATTAAATATTGTCGTAGTGCTTGAGTAGCACCCATGCTGTCTAGTAATGTAGAAGTTTTTACTCACGTTGATTTTACGATCGAGTACAAAGATTGTACGCCTTAGAAAGCTGCAAAACGCTAGTACTGCTCACATGAAAGCGAAAGTGAAAGTGTATTGGCTCCGAAGGGTATAGTATAGCCTTTTAAAATTGGCGCCAAAAAATCAAGAAAACTGATTGGAGGAAAAGTGATGAGGCGAAACGCGTAATGGCTCACCATAATGTTAATGAAAACGAAGCACTTAACACCAGTGTATTGTATACGTACGTAAGAACCTTTCTATGATGATGAGGAACTGCGAAACATAAGAGGTAGTGTTGTTTATAGGAAGGAACAATGCCTAAGCAAATTCATATCTAGGTTTAACTGGGTTGATAGAAAAATGCTAAACGGGTCTCTGTACTTCACAAGAAGACGGATAGGTCTATCTCTTGGTTAAGACCATCTGGAGATAAGCTTTTAAACTCATAAATATATCTTTGTTCCAATTTCAATAGTTTGTTGTTTATGTCTCCTCCTCTCCAATATGGTTTGATCCATTTCAAAACTAGATATTTCAGGTCATTGATTTTGTGGTCGGCAGCAATCCAATGAGAAACCAAAGGTTTGTCTATGATTTTCCGGGAAATGCAGCTTTTGTGCTCAGTGATCCGAGTACGAATTTCTCTTTTAGTTTTGCCAATATATATACAAGATGACATGGGCACTGTATAAGATAAATTACATTGGACGTTCTGCAGTTTGTATAATCATTCAGGTATATCTTATGTCCTGATTTCAAATCCGTAAAGCTATTTTTGGATATAATGGTATGTAAACAAACAGAACATTTTCCACAACTATAATGTCCCTTGATTTTGGGGGGAGCATGTGATCTCATAAGGGCTGATGGGACAAGTGTGTTAGCTAGATTAGTATTTCTTTTATAAGCAACCATAATATGTTTTGTATCAAACGCTGGCAATGTGGTAAGTAAATGCCATTCCTGTCTAAGAATGTTCACTATTGACTTCGAATATTGTGAGAATGTTAAAGCACAAACAACCTTGTTCGAATTTGTAGAAATCTTCTTTTTTTGTAACAGAACAGAACGATCAGTAGTACAGGATACCCTAAAGAGAGCATTAAAAAAGCATATTTACGTGCCTGTACTACTGATCGTTCTGTTCTGTTACAAAAAAAGAAGATTTCTACAAATTCGAACAAGGTTGTTTGTGCTTTAACATTCTCACAATATTCGAAGTCAATAGTGAACATTCTTAGACAGGAATGGCATTTACTTACCACATTGCCAGCGTTTGATACAAAACATATTATGGTTGCTTATAAAAGAAATACTAATCTAGCTAACACACTTGTCCCATCAGCCCTTATGAGATCACATGCTCCCCCCAAAATCAAGGGACATTATAGTTGTGGAAAATGTTCTGTTTGTTTACATACCATTATATCCAAAAATAGCTTTACGGATTTGAAATCAGGACATAAGATATACCTGAATGATTATACAAACTGCAGAACGTCCAATGTAATTTATCTTATACAGTGCCCATGTCATCTTGTATATATTGGCAAAACTAAAAGAGAAATTCGTACTCGGATCACTGAGCACAAAAGCTGCATTTCCCGGAAAATCATAGACAAACCTTTGGTTTCTCATTGGATTGCCGCCGACCACAAAATCAATGACCTGAAATATCTAGTTTTGAAATGGATCAAACCATATTGGAGAGGAGGAGACATAAACAACAAACTATTGAAATTGGAACAAAGATATATTTATGAGTTTAAAAGCTTATCTCCAGATGGTCTTAACCAAGAGATAGACCTATCCGTCTTCTTGTGAAGTACAGAGACCCGTTTAGCATTTTTCTATCAACCCAGTTAAACCTAGATATGAATTTGCTTAGGCATTGTTCCTTCCTATAAACAACACTACCTCTTATGTTTCGCAGTTCCTCATCATCATAGAAAGGTTCTTACGTACGTATACAATACACTGGTGTTAAGTGCTTCGTTTTCATTAACATTATGGTGAGCCATTACGCGTTTCGCCTCATCACTTTTCCTCCAATCAGTTTTCTTGATTTTTTGGCGCCAATTTTAAAAGGCTATACTATACCCTTCGGAGCCAGTACACTTTCACTTTCGCTTTCATGTGAGCAGTACTAGCGTTTTGCAGCTTTCTAAGGCGTACAATCTTTGTACTCGATCGTAAAATCAACGTGAGTAAAAACTTCTACATTACTAGACAGCATGGGTGCTACTCAAGCACTACGACAATATTTAATCATTTGCCATGGATTTAACTTGTCTTTATTAAGACACCTATTTTATCTTTAGTTGTAAGTCATGGCTTTTATTGGTCGCCTTTGTTCAGACATTCATTTATTATATTTTTTAAACCTAGATGCTACCTTTCTAGCGCAGGTGAGCTCTTTTAAAAAATAGGAACGTAAAGCACATTTTTGCTTCTTAAACGCATTTTTCATATTTATTTGATATCTTCCGTGTACCTTCCTATACTGTTGGCATATGTCACTTTACAGTTCAGCAATTCTCCTTTAAAAATGCTTTTTAAGTAAAAGCTAGGATATATGGCAATTTTAACACTATTTATGTGTCCTTACGACATAGGCAATGAACTTGGAAGAACCATAAATCTATGTGTTTAAGGTATTTTACTTTTATTTTATTATCATCACCTTCACTTTACTTCCATCTGTATGTATTTTAAGGTCTTTATATGTACATTTAAGGTGTCATTCTCCATCCTTTGAGTTCACTCATTATGTCTATTTTTGAACAAGTACCGGCACAATACGCTTCCGAGTTTGCCGCCTTATGGATCCATGTATTTCTTTAGTTCTATATTTAAATTGCGCGATACCAGATTATGGTTAAGTAACTCATGCATTTTATAGGTGAATACTAATGATCCACAACATCAAGGCAGCAACGCTATTAACTTAGAAAGACATTAACATCTATCAAAATTCATGCATATCCCATTTTCAGTTTAATAGTTCCTTTATAAGTAAAACATCTTTCTTTTATAAGTAAAACACCTTTGTTTCATTACAGGATAGAGGACCATTTAAGATAATCGACTTAATTTATTTGTCAGTTCGTTATATAAAACACAGTTTTAGTTCATACAAGATAGACAAATTAACGGGAAGCATTACTTTACAATGTTTGGTTCCTTTGTTCAGTACAAATCCCTATTAATTAACTATGACATTCATTAGTTTGATTTTTAGACCATTGATGTTATCTTCATACTCATGGCATGAAATGTGTGTATATGTATAATTTGTTTTACCTTATTGTTTTACTTTATTTATTTCATACATATATATATATTTCATTTATATATATTTCATTTTTTTTTTTTATGTACCTCTCATTATTCAAATAATTATTATAATTTCTTTGGCTTGATTTTTTGTTTTGATGAAGATTCTCAACCTATGATTCATTGGCTATTATCCATAATTTTAATATTCTTTGTGCATTTAGATTTCTATATTTGGTTTGCTGTTCAGCAGATATCCATAATATAATAAGGCATAAGATTTGCTCATGAATCCAGTCTTTATTATTATTCATACTTATTATTAGTCATTTTCCCTTATGCATAATCTATTCCATATGATTGACCTTAATTCAATTTTACGCTCTATGCTCAATTCTGTGTGATTATCTTTAGTTGTTTTTATGTTTACAGTCTAAGACAGGCGATACTGAGTCTCTTTAATATTGTGAGACAGAATATGCCCAACCCTGGACTTAAGATTACATTAACAGTCCATAAATAGGGTTACATGTGAGTACAATAGTTTTTTATTTGTTTTCTTTCATGTTTACATTGATACAAGAATTTTCTTTACTTTCTTGGAAAACTTTTGTTTCAAAATTATTGATTATTGATTATATAATACCTTTCATAATCCTTTTTAGGATATTGATGCTATTTATTTTAAATATTATCAATTATTATTTTTCATTACATGTGTGTGTCCTGCGTTTATACACATTTGTTTGTTTAACTATATTGGTAAGAATTTCACCAGTCCTTCTTGATTACATAAGATCATATTATATATGTTCTTGTTTTTAATTT
This sequence comes from Ichthyophis bannanicus, assembly GCA_033557465.1. Classification (NCBI taxonomy): domain Eukaryota; kingdom Metazoa; phylum Chordata; class Amphibia; order Gymnophiona; family Ichthyophiidae; genus Ichthyophis; species Ichthyophis bannanicus. The sequence goes on from CM066032.1 coordinate 683,184,689, forward strand.
TTAATTTTGATATTTTCTTCTCTTTATGTTTTTAAGTTTATATTATATTATATTTTATTGTAGCTGCTACCCCCTGATGAAGGCATTGATTGCCGAAACGCGTTGGGGTCTGTATTAATAAAATTGATTTGAATCGTCCTGACGTCTTGGCTTCTTGCTTTTTGTGGCTCCCAGCTCCTTAATTGCCCCCAGTACTTAGGCTCTCCTGTTCTCCAATTTTAGGCATTGTATTCCCTCTAAATATTTTTGTATCTTCTCCTGAGTTACTGGCTCTTTTGGTGTATACAGTTCCCTATAGAACTCCACAAACCTCGCCTTAATCTCTTCTTTTTGCCTCAGCTCCTTCCCATACCTATCTCTTGTTTTATGAATACAATTCCTCACCTGCATTTTTTTCAGCTGATATGCTAGTAATCTGCTTGGTTTATTTCCATACTCAAAATTCATTTGCCGAAGCTTCTCCTGCGCAAATTTAATTTCCCCAAGATCCATTTCATTTAGCTGTTTAATGCTCGTTAATTTTTTATTATCCTCTTTATTTAACTGCCCCTGCTTGCGTTGTTTCTCTAATATTCTCATATTTTCCCTCACCTTCTTTTTTCACCTCTTTTTCTTTCATTACTTGAGATCCTAATGCTATAAATTTCCCTCTGACCACCGCTTTTAAACAGTCCCATACAACCCCCTTTGAGCATTGACCATTATCATTAAACTGCAGATATTCCAAAATGGTATCCAAGATCTGTTGCACAGCCCCTGATGTTTCTAACAAAGCCTCATTTAACTGCCATTGACCCCTCCCCCTACTAGCAGCTGGGTCTCTAAAATCCCCCCACACTGTTGCATGATCAGACTAGGAGCTTTCATCAATATTACTTCCCATCACCCAGGTCATCAGATCCTTATGTACCAGCAACATATCAATCCTACTATAGGACCCATGCACCGAAGAATAAAACGTGTAATCCTTCTCCCTCCCATGCATATCCCTCCATGCGTCAATTAAACCTAACTCCCTCATAAAAGTTTTTAATTTTTTCCTCTGCCGCGCTAAACTCCCACTTGTCCCCTTGAGGGTCTAATTCGGGGTTGACTGTTAGATTAAAGTCCCCCCTCACAATCAAATGCCCTTCATTGAAGTTAATTAGAATGGATCTCAACCCTTCATAAAAATCACCTTGTGTATAATTAGGGCCATACACATTCACTATTGTATATACCTGCTCTGACATCTTAATTTTTAATAACAGGTATCTGCCACTCTTATCTTTTTTTACTTCCAGACATTGGCACTAAATTCTCGCACTTATTAATATTCCAACCCCTCCTTTCTTCTTTTCATGGTGGTTAGATATAAACCATTGGTTTGGAAATTTTTTATTTACCATCCTCCGCTCTCTCACGCCCATTAGGTGCATTTCTTGTATTAAAATAATATCACCATTCAGCCTAAGCGCTTCTTTATAACATAATTGCCGCTTTCTGAGTTGAGGCCCCTTACATTCAAGGATACCACTCTAAAGTCATGTTTTGTATGACCTGCCATACTTTCCCAAGAAGATTACTCTTTCCAGCCTGCAAGGCCCCCCCCCTCCTCCCCCCTCTCACCACCCTTCAATTTTCCAGAAGATTCCACTCCTCTCCACTCCAATGAGGCGTGAGTCGCTACCAAGATCGACATTGCCCCTTCCTCCCCCGTTAATACACATTCTTCTGCCCTTAGTATACAAAGCACAAAAAGCCCGACATTTCCCCTCCACTTCATCCCCCACCAAACACCCCCTTTACATTATCTTCAAAGTCCATGATCAGGTATCTCCCGGGTGTTTGGCATTTTTGGGCTTCTGGCATCTCAAGCGTCGGCTCACCTGCGTCGCTCACTGCCACTCTGTACTCACAAGCCCCATCCTCTTCTGCTCTGCTTCTTTCCCCACTGGGACTTCCGGCAGCTCCAACCACCCTGCCATCTCTATTCCTTTGATAGCTTCCTCTATGATGCGCGAAGTAGTGGTCTTTCCCACAATATTGAATTGCAGCCCAAAGGGAAACAGCCACTTATAACGAATACGTTCTTCTCTTAGTCGTATTGTAATTTCTTTAAAGGTTCTTCTCTTTCTTATGGTAATGATTGAAATATCCACATACAATTCCACTGGTTGATCCTCCCAAAGCACTTTGCCCACTTTCCGCGCCGCTTGCATTACCGCCTCCTTTGTACTGACATCATGAAAACACGCTACAATGTCTCTTGGCAAGCTATCCCGCTTTGGGCCTAAAGCTCTATGTGCTCTGTCTATATCAAAACATAAGTTCTCCATTGGTGCTTCAGCTTGTCTTAATATGGCCTTACACAGTTGTTCCACCAGCACTTTGTAGTTGAAAGTTCCCTCCTCTTGGATGCGCCTCAAGCAAATATTTGAGCGACGCGTCCTGTTCTCTAAATCCTCCAATTTTGACCATAGCTCTCCCATTTCTGGTTTCACCAAATCATTGTTCTCTTTCACAGTATTTAGAAGCCCCTCATGCTCCTCCATTCTCTGCTCCACAGACTCAACCCGTTGCCCAAGCTCATGGATATCATCGCTCAGGCCTCTAATCCACTCTTTTGCTTCTGCTTTGAAATTGGCCAGGTCTTGTCGGATCTTTTCAAACCACTCTTTCAGCTCTTCCTTCAATGAGCTCAGCTCACCATCCCCCGGCACGCGGACTCCTGTCGAGGAATTTTTCTTTTCCCCTGCCATGCCATTCTGCGCCATCTTTGCTCTGACTCCCGCTGCCCCTGGGGTCGCCTTAAAAAAACCCCAAAGGTTTTCAGATCTGGGCTTGTTTTTTTTTGCGCCATCACTCGCTAGTTCGCTCTTCAGGAAAACGCCGATACCTTTTACAGCTCAATTCGGGCATTCAAGCTGCTGACTGGGGATCTTATCTTCCCGACCTCGGGAGCGTCACTTAGTTGCTGCCATCTTAGATGGTGACATCACCAGACCCCCTGGAGTTGCTTCTTCATCGTTTTTTATTTTTGCTGTCTTAACTATGTCATTATGTTATGTTACTGTCTTAGCTATGTCTTTATATTGATGCCTGCTGTCCCCTGGAGAACAACTGTTAAAGGTGAATAACTACACTTTATGGCCTATCTTATGTTCTTAATGATTTTTTGGGGGAGAGGAGGTCATTGTCCTGGATGGGAGCTGCAGTTTGAGGAATGAGACACATAATGGTTCTTTCTTACGCTTAGGCAGGCTGGGGCAGGAGAAGTGTTGAAGTCCTGACAGCATTATACTTTGACTAAAAATTGAAGTAGGTAGAATTAAAGTAAAATGAGGGTTTTTTTTTCATAAAATCTTTAAAAATCTGTCAATGGCACATATTGTTTGAAGTAAATATGGTGTAATGATACAGTATGGTTAAGTTTTGGCATCATAGTGTAGTATATTTGTTGTTAATATTTCTTTGCATGTAATGTTTCCAGGGGTTATTGAATAACAGCAAGGAGGAAATGCGTGAGCTGGCAGCACAACTTTATGCCGTAGTGGTGTCGTCAATGTCTGGTGATGAAATGAAATCGGCCATCCAGAGCCTTCTCAAAACCACTAAAGACAGTCATGTAATTTCATGCTATTTTGTTTACTCTGTCTTACTGTTTCACCTGATTTCAGTGCAGAGGTATTACTTTTATTTTGGTTTTGCCAATTATATACTTTTATTTTTCTTATGAATTAAGCCTTTAAAAGACATCTTAGTGGTATTTTATGTTACCTGTAAGGTTGATACCCATGTTCGTGACATAAAAAGCCCATAAAGCTTTCAGGAAAGTTGGGACCAGAGAACACATACTACAGTGCTTCCTCTTTGACAATGCACTCAGTCTGGTACAATTTATTGCTCATTCTTTTTACCATTTACAATGTATTTGTAAAATGTTTCCATGCATTGAGTCTGCAAAGTCTAGGTTTGCTTCAAGTTTGTTGTTGATTGCAGAACCCAGAGATACAACATGGATCTTTGCTGGCTTTGGGATACATAATTGGGAGGTATTTGTCAAAGAAAAAAACCAGAACTGTGCTACTACATGATCTAGAGCAGCCTAACACTGCTGTGATACCAGAGCAAGAAAATCTTATACAGACCTCTGCAGAAACCATTGGTAAGTTTTTAACATCATAGGCATCTTTGCTCAGTTCATGACCGTGACCATAATTGGCATGCTGTTCAAAAAAATGTAGAGTATGACATCCGATAAAGACCACATGGCCTATCAACACACCTGTTCCTTCCCCTTCTTGTATATGTCAAATTATTTGAACTACAACTTTCAGTTCTCTGAAGCTAGCAGTTCTGTATGCCTCTTCTGTGATTTTTTTTTAAAATACCAATTTTATCTTTTCCACTTCCATTGGCAAGCTCTAATCTATTCACTAACCTTTCTGCAAATAAATATTTCCTTCATTTCCGCTTTCTCCTTTGGACTTCCATCTCAATTGGTGCCCCCTTCTATTTATTTATTTAAGTATTTTTATACCGCACTCTTTGGAATCAGTGCGGTTTACAAATAACAATAAATTGTAGAATGGAACGTACATTGAAACTTCCAAGGAACAGGAGATAAAACTTGGATTTCAGCAGGGATAACTATATACAGGTTCTACAGAGGTGATTATATACAAGTTGTCTAACTGTATCGAAGGCTATGGTTTTGTCAACATGAAAGTTAATGGGTGTGCTGGGTTATGTCATTGTGACAGGTAGAGAGGGTATGCTGGGTTATGTCATGTCACCGGACTGAGGGTAATGCTGGAGGAAAAGGTGGTGCTTTAGAGCCTTCCTGAATTGTGCGAGGTCAGAAATAGACCGGATGGCAGTAGAGAGAGGGCATTCCAAAGAGTGGGTGCGTAAAACACAAAGCTCTGTCCTTTGTCGCGAGGGAGCATTTTGTTATTGCATTGGGGACAGCGAGTGCGTTAGCAGTTGTTGATCTTCTGGATCTATTCTGAGGAGTGGGGTGAACAACGTGTGTGAGGGAGGTGGAGGATAGCCTGTTAAGGGCTTTGAAGGTAATCAGTAGTACTTTGAAGGTGAGTCTGCAGTAGATAGGGAGCCAATGGAAATTTTGCAAAATAGGAGTTATGTGGTCTCTTCTGGAGGCTCCGTGCAGGATACGGGCAGCGGCATTCATTGCCAGTTAAAGTGGGTTAAGTGTTCTCTTAGGGAGACCATGAAGAATAGTGTTGGTGTAGTCAAAGTGGGGGGTTACAAGGGCTTGAAATATCGTCAGGAAGTCAGCAGTCTCCAGTAGGGGGGACATAGGTGGCGAATTGTACGAATCTTGTGGTAGATTGCCTTGATGGTGTTGCTTATATGCGTTTTCATGTTAAGCTGCTGGTCTAGGGTGGTGCCCAAGTAGCGGATGGTGGGCCTACTTGGGAGCTCTGCGTCTCTCACCTTAATTGAAGCAGGAGGGGTGAAGGATTGATTTCTTGTGATGAATAGGACATCTGTGGTCTTTATCTGCCGTCATTTACTATGTTACTATATGTTTTATTGAAGTTAATTCTGAGATTTTGCGTGCAGAGCCAATCGATAACAGCATCAAATCATCTTGTTAGTAGCGAAAAGTCAAGCTTGTCGATAGAGAATGGTGTGAACAGTAGTACATCATCGGCATACACAAGGCAGGAGATGTTAAAGGAGCGGATGATTGAGCAGATGGGCTGTATATAGATGTTAAAAAGGAGGGCAGAGAGAGAGGAGCCTTGGGGGGACGCCTTGCTTTTGTTGAAAAGTCTCAGAGGTGGTGGAGTCAATTCGTACTTGTTGCCATCTATCTGATAGGTAGGACTTGCACCAGCTCAAGGCTGAACCATGGATTTCCTTCTCTTGAAGACGTGTAAGGAGCAGCTCACGGTTGACTGAGTCAAAAGTGGAGGCAGTGTCCATGAAGATTAGTGCATAGCCTTGTTTGATATTATCAGTCCCGGTGAGAAGGGTGCTGAGTAGGGTGGCGAGGAGTGTCTCGACACTGTGGAGTTCTCTAAAGCCGTGCTGGCATGGGTCAAGAGGAGCGGTAGTCTCAATGTGGTGCTGGATTTGGAGTTAAACAACCTTCTCGATTATCTTTGCCAACAGGGGGATGCTGGAGATTGGACGATAAGATTCTGCCTTCTGGGGATTCAGCTTGTTCTTTAGGAGGGGTCGGATGGAGGTTTGCTTTAGAATCTGGGGGAATGCTCCTGTTGAAAAGGACAGCTCCATGATGTTAGCTAAGATTGGGCTGAATTCCGAACGCAGGGATCTTATCCAGAATGCTGGGCAAGGGTCATTGGGGGATGTGGTGGTGTTAATGGATATGATGGTGTCCTTGATGGACCTCTGAAAAGGCCATGTGTCATGAGCTGCTATTTACAACAAACCAAGCATTTCCCCCTATTTATTTCCAGAACATAAGAAATGCCATACTGGGTTAGACCAAGGTCCATCAAGCCCAGTATCCTGTTTTCAACAGTGGCCAGTCCAGGTCCCAAAAAGGCACACGGGTTCCCCAATGCTCGTCCCAGGATAAGCAGTGGATTTCCCAGGTCCTCTTTAATAATGGTTTATGGACCTTTCCTCTAAGAAATTGTCCAAACCTTTTTTAAAACCATCTACACTAAGGAGCACAAGAAGAGGGCCTTCCGCAGATTACCAAATATCCAAAATGCAGGGGAGGGCAATTTACCACGGCCTACCAAGGATATTAGGTAAAAAACTTTGAGGACCCAACTTTACAAGTTTCGGCCAAAGGCCTTCATCAGGGGTCTAAAAAACAGACACATAAAATAAAAATAATAAAAAAGTTGGGTCCTCAATAAAGTTTTTTACCTATTATCCTTGGTAGGCCGTGGTAAATTGCCCTCCACGGCATTTTGGATAAACCCATCTACACTAACTGCTTTTACTATATCCTCCAGTAACGAATTCCAGAGTTTATGCGTTGAGTGAAGAAATATTTTCTCTTATTAGTCTTAAATGGGTTACACTGTAGCTTCATTGAGTGTCCTCTAGTCTTTCTACTTTTTGATGACATAAACAATTGATCTACGTTTACCCGTTCTGCTCCATTCATTAATTTATGGTGTCCCTCCTCAGCCATCTCTTTTCCAAGTTGAAGAGCCCCAACCTTTTAAGCGTCTCCTCATAGGGGTATCCTCCTATCCCCTTTACCATTTTTATTGCTCTTCTCTGTAACTTTTCTAATTCTGCTATATTTCCTTTTTAAGATATGGTGACCAGAATTACACACAATATTCAAGATGCGGTTGCACCATAGAACGATACAGAGGCATTATAATATCTTTGGTTTTATTCTCCATTCCTTTCCTTATGATTTACTAGCATTCTATTTGCTATCTCCAGGAACAAGCAGGAATGTAGTCTTCACATATGGGTATCGTCAGTACCGACGGAGCCTGCATGGGAACGCTCCCCAGCGTCCAATAGGAAAGCTTTTGGGAGCATCCCACTGCGCCTGCGTCTCTGCCTTCCCGTCTTTCCAACTCTCCCTCTTCAGTTTTTCATTTTCCGCGGAGCTGACAGGCAGCAAACCCTGTCACCGCAGAAATTTTTTTTTTTGTGGTCGCGTCTGCCTTCACCGTCGACGCCTATACTGGTACCACCGGTCTTTACTTCTTTAAAAAAAAAAAAAAAAGAATTCTTTTTGGAGGGTGTGTCCCCTCTAGGTGCCAGGCACCATTTTGGGCACTAGGCCCTCTTTTCTTCTAAAATGGAGAAACCATCTAGTGGTTTCAAAAAGTGTTCAAAGTGTAGCGGTACCATTTCTGCTACCGACACCCATGACTGGTGTCTTAAATGTTTAGGTCCTGACCATTTGTCATCGGAGTGTCTCCTCTGTAGAAAGATGACCAAGAGAGGCCTGCAAAACTTGGCACCCTCTGTGCTGCAGATGCGATGTCCGTTGCATCGACTTCCTCCAAGGCTTCATCTTCCTCCCAGGGATCTCCGGTAACTAAACCCAAGTCTTCTAAGACTGGCCGGTCTTCAAAGGGTAGATCTCCTTTGAAGCATCGAGAGGCTACTAGCGTTGCCCTCGAGGAAAACATAATGGCAAAACAGCCCCGGCGGGAGGCTCCAGCTTCCAAAGCATTAATGGGGCTCCAGGATGTTCCCAAAGCTTCCACCTCCGGAGAACTCCTGGTGCCATGTTCTGGTGTCGTGGCCTGTTCCACCGGTACCAACATCCAGGCATCAGCAGGGGCTATGGATCAGCACATCCTGGCCATCGAATGGAGTCTAGCGGCTCTCTTAGCAGCCTCGGTGCCGCTAAGACCGCTTCAGACGGTTCCGCAGTCATCGGTACCGACCGCGCCTGCTTTAACCAATGTGCTTCCCCCCCATGCCGGCTCTTAAATCACTATCTCTCCCACTGATCTCCTTGACCATCTAGCCAACCCTCTAGACAAAGGTCATATTTATTTATCTGTAAGAGCATTATAATTTTATAATATGTACATAGTTTCTCCCTCATTTTTACTCCATGTTTACATTCCCTGTTCAATGTAAAAAACTTGATGTAACTTGCTTACATTCTTGTATGTTCTGTTTCAAATGTAAACCGCACTGATTATAATAGCGCGGTATATAAGAAATATAAATAAATAAATAAATATCCGTTATCGAGGGACCTGTAACGAGACAGTCTGATGCCAACTTTGATCGATACTGGTGTCAAGCAATGCAAGAGCACCCAGCAAGGAGATACTTCAAGTCCTCCGATTCCGATGACTCTGGTGACTCTGCCGGTACCAGAGTGATTCTACCAGAGGATCCCTCTCCTTCCCCTCAACGGAGAATGTCTCCTCCGGAGAATATGTCATTTCAGGATTTCATACGTGATGTAGCCAGAGGACTTTCAATCACAGTGACTCCCGAGAAAGAACCAAGAGCAGAAGAATTAGAAATTCAATACCCGGCAGCTCCTAAAAAAGCTGCAGCTCTTCCCATTCACCGGATCTTGCATGATCTCATGCTAAGAATGTGGGAAGCTCCTTTAACGGTGTCTCCACACTCTCGGAGACTCAATACCATGTACCGAGTTCCACAATGCCCTGGTTTTCAAAAGACTCAACTACCTCACTATTCATTGGTAGTGGAATCGGCGATGTGTAGGATCAAGAGTGCTAAAACGCATTCTTCCAATTCTTCAGGTCATGAATCGAGGACACTCGATGTCTTTGGGCGTCGATGCTTTCAATCCTCGATGCTATCAGCCAGGATCAGCTCTTACATTCTCTAAATGGGAATGTTTCTTAAAGAGGTTACAAGGGATTTAGAGCTCATGGCTCCACTTCTCCCCAGTGACAAAAGAACAGACTTTCTCACTCTGGTCAAACATGCCCAGAATGTGTCTAAGTTCATGAATCGTGCAACCTTTGATTGCTGTGAGTGCATTAGCAGAACCTCTGCTATTTCCATCGGTGCACGTCGCATTGCCTGGCTTCAGGCATCTGATTTAGAACAATGGGTGCAAGATAAATTAGGGAATATTCCTTGTACAGGAGAAAATCTATTTGGCAAGGATTGGCAAGATAAGGCTAATCAGATTGAGTCTGAAAATACCACCCTGAACAGATTGTCAATGGCTACTGCCAACCCAGCAAAAAAGAAGACAATTAAGAAACCCTTTTTCAACAAGAAAAAGAAATTCTACCCATCTTACACCAAGGCTGTCCACTGTCCAGTGTATGCTCCCCAGAAGGGGCAACAGCAACCCAGACAGCAAAGAAAGGCTCAAGTCCCCAGAGCCAGAAGACTCAGCCTCCTCAGGGGCTTTGACTCCTTCCTAGAGAACGTGGTCAACCTGCCCCTGAAGGGTCCAGAACCTCTCACCATCCCCGGCAGATGTTGTCATTTTGCCAGAAGATGGCAACAAATAACATTAGAAAACTGGGCCCTTTCCATTGTACGAGAAGGGTACAAACTTCATTTTCACAGTATGCTACCTCCCACCATAACAAGACAGTTCAATTCTCAGGGCCCATCCACCACTCTCATGTCTCAAGAGGTCACCTCACTACTTGCTCAGGGAGCAATACAAGAGGTACCCATATCCCAAAAGGGCATGGGTTTCTACTCCCCCTACTTCCTTGTTCCAAAGAAAACGGGGATACAGACCCATACTGGACCTCAGAGAGTTGAACAAGTATCTGTTCCGAGAAAAATTCAAACACTCTCTCCTGCACAATGCAGATCCTGCACTACTTGGGATTGGTCATAAACCTTCCAAAATCGCATCTCACCCCTTCTCAATCGCTAGAGTTCATAGGGCTTGTCTAGACACAAGGCAGTCAAAGGCTTTCCTGCCACAGCCGCGTTGTCTTTGAATACTTCAGCTGGCATCTCAAGCAACTGTGAAAACTCTGTTAATTGCTTGAGAAATGCTTCAGTTGTTGGGGCATGTGGCATCCACTGTACATGTGGTTTGCTATGCTCGACTCCACATGCGAGCAGCCCAGTGGACCCTAACTTCTCAGTGGACACAGGCTTCGGGTCGCCTGATGGACAAAATCAGAAATTTGACATGTCTCATTTCGTCCCTACAGTGATGGCAGTCACTAGAAAACCTTCTCGTAGGCGTTCCTTTCCAGCAGCCACTGCACCAAGCCACCTTGATGACAGATGCATCCAAGTTAGGCTGGGGAGCTCACTTGGACAATCTCTCCACACAGGGTCTTTGGACCCAGCAGGAGGCTTGTCTTCATATAAACATCCTGGAACTCAGAGCCATCTTCTATGCTCTTCAGGTTTTCAGGCCCACCTCAGCTATGAGACGGTTTTGGTCCAGACCGACAATCAAGTAGCCATGTTCTACATGAATAAGCAGGGTGGAACAGGTTCTCAAGCGTTATGCAATGAAGCTTTGCGCCTCTGTGCCTTTGCCAGGAATCTTCAAATCCACCTTCTAGCGGTGTATCTTCCAGGCACGCAAAATCTTTTAGCAGACAAACTCATCTGAGTACTGCTGCCACACGAGTGGTCTCTTAATCAAGAGTAAGTTGCTCAAATTTTTCAAATCTGGGGAACTCCAAAGATAGACCTCTTTGCAAGTCCTCAGAATGCCAAACTTCCCCGATTCTGTTCCAGAATTCTGGCTCAGAACTGTCAGGCAAGGGATGTTTTCCACCTCCTCTGGGGATAAGACTTCCTCTATGCCTTCCCACCCATTCCCCATATTCCCAAAACTCTGTTCAAGCTTCAGAGGGACAGGGGCTATATGATCCTCATAGCCCCACGTTGGCCACGGCAAACGTGGTATCCTCTGCTTCTACATCTCTCTCAAGCCAGACATCTGAAATTGGGATATGCTCCAGATCTGCTTTTCCAGGAGAATGGGACGCTACTGCACCTGAATCCTCAGTCTCTACACCTCAGGGCATGGCTCCTGAGAGCCTAGAATTCCAGGATATCAACCTTTCTCAACAGGTAAAGGAGATCCTTTTGGCTTCAAGAAAACCTTCCACAAGGCGAGCCTACGCCTTCAAGTGGAAAAGGTTTTCTATCTGGTGTTCTAAAAAGGAGTTTAACCCCTTTTCACTGCCAGTGGAGGCGTTATTTGAGTATCTGCTCCATTTATCATCTTCAGGTCTTAAGACCAATTCAGTAAGAGTCCACCTTATTGTCATTGCTGCTTTTCACAAGCCCTTAGATGGACAACCTGTTTCCTCTTATCCTCTTGTTATCAAGGTTTATGAGAGGCCTACTCTTAACTAAACCTCCCATTAAGCCACTGCCTGTTGCATGGGATTTGAATCTTGTCCTTGGGCAGCTTATAAAACCGCCCTTCGAACCGCTGGCCACTACATCCCTAAAGTTTCTTTCTTGGAAAGTATTCTTCCTAATTGCTCTCACTTCTGCGAGATGCATCAGTGAGCTCCAGGCTTTAGTGGCTGATCCTCCTTATACAAGGTTCCACCATGATAAGTTAGTTCTTAGAAATCACCCACATTTTATGCCAAAGGTGGTTTCGCCCTTTCATTTAAACCAGTCGGTTTACCTTCCTGTATTTTTCCCTAAGGCTCACGCTTCCAATGCAGAAAGGAATCTGCACACTCTAGATTTGTAAAAGAGCTTTGGCCTTTTACCTTCAGAGAACTAAGCAACATTGAAAGTCTTCCCAGCTCTTTGTTGCCTTTGACTCTAGTCATCATGGACTACCAGTTTCCAAACGAACTTTGTCCAAATGGATTGCAAATTGCATATCCTTTGCTTATAAGAGCAAAGGACTTTCTCTTGAAGGTCATGTCACAGCTCACAATGTGAGAGCAATGGCAGCCTCTATGGCTAACCTTCGCTCAGTGTCCATTGGTGACATCTGTAGAGCAGCCACTTGGGGTTCAGTACACAGCTTTGCAGCCCACTACTGCTTAGACAAGGACTCCCGTCGGGATGCCTCATTTGGTCAAGCTGTTCTCCAGCATTTGTTTCAGACTTAGAACAACTCCTACCCGCCGTCCCGGATTTCGATGCCAGAGATGCATGGGAGAAAGCATGACCCATCTCAACCTGGGTTTCGCAGCTTTCTGTGGTCATCTGCCTGGCATCTTTCAGCTGGGGAGTCCCCTTATGTGAAGACTAAATTCCTGCTTGTTCCTGGATATAGCGTAGTTACTCACCTGTAACAGGTGATCTCTGGGAACAGCAAGAATTAAGTCTTCACAACCCACCCACCTCCCCTAGGAGTTGTCTCTCTCTATCTCTCCTTTGTATCAGCTATAAACCCAACTGAAGAGGGAGAGTTGGAAAGGCGGAATGCAGCGACGCAGTGGGATGCTCTCAAAAGCTTTCCTATTGGACGCTGGGGAGCGTTCCTGCGCAGGCTCCATCTGTACTGACGATACCTATATGTGAAGACTTAATTCCTGCTGTTCCTGGAGATCACCTGTTACAGGTGAGTAACTACGCTTTCTTGGCCGCCACTGCACTTGGCAGAGGGTTTCAATGTATTATCCACAATGATGCCTAAATCTTTATCTCCAGGAACAAGCAGGAATGTAGTCTTCACATATGGGTATCATCGGTATGGACGGAGCCTGCGCGGAACGCTCTCCAGCATCCAATAGGAAAGCCTTTGGGAGCATCCCACAGTGCCTGTGTGCTGCCTTCCCACCTTTCCCAACTGTCCCTCTCCAGTTCTTCGTTTTCTGCGGAGCCGACAGGTAGCACATCCTGTCACCGCAGAATATCTCCCTTCTTATTCATTTTTGTGTTCACGTCTGCCTTCCCTCGACGCGATATCAGTACCGCCAGTGGTTCTTTTCTTTTTTCTAAAAAAACAAACAAAAAACCCTTTCTTTCTGGAGTCTTTCTCCAGTGAATTTCTTCTTGGGTGCCACGCACCATTTTGGGCACTAGGCCCAATTTTTTTCCCTCAAAATGAAAAAACCCGCTTCGGGTTTTAAAAAGTGTTCTAAATGTGGTGGTACCATTTCCGTCACCGACACCCATGAGTGGTGCCTCAAATGTTTAGGTCCTGACCACTCTATCTCAGAGTGTGTTGCCTGTAGTATGATTTCGAAAAGGGGCTGGCAAAACCGAGCTGCTAAACTTAGCATCCTTTTTACCGCGATGCAGCCTCCGTGGCATCGACGTCTTCCAGGGCTTCATCTTCCTCCCATGGATCTCAGGTAACTAAACATAAATCTATCCGGTCCTCAAAGGGTAGATCTCCTTCTAAACATCGAGATGCCTCTGGCGTTGCCCTTGAGGGACTTTCACTGGCAAAATTGCCCTGGCGGGCGGCTTCGGCTTCCAAAGCACTAATGGGGCTCCAGGATGTTCTCGAGGCTTCAACCTCGGCAGAACTACTGGTGCCGTGCTCTGGGTTTCCGGCTGCTTCATCCGGCACCAATACCCAAGCATCGGCAGCGTCGATAGACCAGAGGTTCTTGGCTATTGAACGCAGTCTGGCAGCTCTTCTCATGGCCTCAATGCCCCTGAAACCGCTTCAGACAATTCAACCGGTACCGGCACCAACTGCATCGACAAAGGCAGGTATTTTACCTGGACCGAGTCATGTGTCTCTATCCGGCATCGATATGTCGGTACCGGACCACTTCGATGCTGACTTTGATTGGTACCGGTACCGTGCCTTGCACGATCACCTGGATTGGAGATACTTGAACCTGGGAAGAGTCTGAAGACTCTGAAAGCTCTGCCGATACCAGAGTACTTCTTCCTCAGGATTCGTCTTCTCCTCAGCATAGGATGTCTCCACCAGAGGATATGTCCTTTCAGGATTTTATCCGAGATGTGGCCCAAGGTCTTTCCATCACAGTGGCTCCTGAAAAAGAGCTTAGGGCAAAGGAATTAGAAATCCTACAATACCCTAAAGCTCCCAAGGAGGCAGCTACTTTACCTATTCATGAGATCTTGCATGATCTTATGTTAAGGATGTGGGAAACACCTCTGACCACATCTCCTCACTCTCGAAGACTCGACACCATGTATTGAGTTACTCCTTGTCCTGAGTTTCAGAAGACTCAATTACCACACCATTCCATGGTGGTGGAATTGGCCATGAGACGGATAAAGAGTGCAAAAAGGCATCTAATCCTCCAGGACGAGAGTGTACGACTCTTGATGCCTTTGGACGTCGATCCTTCCAGGCTTCGATGTTTTCTGCTAGGATCAGTTCCTATATCTTGTATATGGGAATGTTCCTTAAAGAGGTCACAGAAGATTTAGAGCTTATGAGCCCTCTCCTCCCTGATGATAAAAGGCAAGATTATCTTGCTCTTGTCAAACATGCTCAGGATGTTTCCAAGTTTGTGAATCATGCAGCCTTTGACTGCTTTGAATGCATAAGCAGAACCTCTGCCATTGCCATAGGTACACATAGAATTGCCTGGCTCCAGGCATCTGACTTGGAAATGTGGGTACAGGACAAACTGGGGAATATACCTTGCACAGGAGAGAATCTCTTTGGCAAGAATTGGCAGGAAAAGGCTAATGAGATAGATGCTGACAATATCACTTTGGATAGATTGTCTAAATCTACAGCTGATTCTGCGATTAAAAGATCCTCTAAGAAACCATTCTTCAGCAAGAAGAAAAAGATTTATCCCTCCTATACTCAGCAGGGACATTGTTTAGGTCAGTCTGCCCAAAAGGGACAGCAGCAACAACCTAGGCAACAAAGGAAGCCAAAAGCAGCTAAGCCTCAACCGGCTCAGCAGACTCAGCCTCCACAGGGGCTTTGACTCCTATCTAGAGAGCTTTGCCTTCCTGGCCCTGAACGGCCAGAGCCCTCCACCATCCCAGGAAGATTGTCATTTTGCCCCCAGATGGGGTCAGATAACAGCAGAAAATTGGAGTCTGTCTATTGTAAGAGAGGGGTACAAGCTTCATTTCCTCAGCATGCCCCCTCCTACAATGGTAAGACAGTTCAATTCTCAGACTTCTCTCAATGACCGGTTAGGTCAAGAAGTCACTATGCTCCTTGCTCAAGGGGCAATAGAAGAGGTACCCATTCCCCAACAGAGTACAGGGTTATCTCCAGGAACAAGCAGGAATACGTCATCACATATGGGTACGTCGGTACCGACGGAGCCCGCGCGGGAAAGCTCCCCAGCTTTTCAGATTAAAAGCCTTTGGGGCCTCCCACTGCACATGCGCGCTGCCTTCCCGCCTTCCTGACCAGCTCTCGTCAGTTTCTTTTTTTTCCGCGGAGCCAGCAGGTCGTGTTCCTGTCACCGCTGAAGAAATTGTTAATTTTATTGTTTTCTTTAGACCGCGTACCTGCCTTCCCCATTCTGAAACCGGTACTGCCGGTCTCTCTTTCTTTCTTTTAAAAAAAAAAAATATATATTTTTCTTTTCTTCAGCACAGCTTGGTACTTTGTTAGGCCTTCAGGCCTACACAATTTCTCCTCATGGAGAAGCCAGTTCCTGGTTTTAAAAAGTGTACCAAGTGCAGTGCTGTCATTCCTCTTACAGACACCCATGAATGGTGTCTTAAATGTTTAGGACCTGACCATTCCATACCGGACTGCCCATCCTGCTCCCAGATGTCGAAACGTGGATTGCAGAACCGGGCCAACAAGTTCCATGTGCTGTTTCCTTCAGAAGCATCACAGTCATCCAGGTCTTCCTCTCCGGATGGATCTCAGGTAACCAAAACTCCAGTGGGCAAATCCTCTAAAAGCAAATCTCTTTCTAAAGATCGAGAGGCTCTCAATTCTGAGTTCGAGGATTCTGCCCAGGCCAAAAAACCCCGGCGGGAGGCTCCGGCCTCCAAAGCAATCATGGGGTCACAGGTTGACATCGATGGCGCGGCCTCGACAGATCACCTGTTGTACTGCTCTGGGGTACCGGCCCATACCGGTACCGACATCCAGGCAGCAGTGGCGTCTATGGGCAATACTGTCCAAGTCATGCAGCAGGCCATTCTGGCTTTTATTAATGCTGCTACGCCCTCGGTACCGCAGCCAGCAGTACCGGGTCCGGTTCCGGTAATGGCTTCCATACCGGAACCGAGGCCATCGTCTTCCAAACGCAGATCGGTTCCGCATGCCGGATCCGGGCTTTTGCCCGGTACCGATCCCATACCCGGTACGCCCGATGTCGATACCGAACGGTATGCGTATCGTGCGTTGGAAGCACATAGAGGATACTCTGCTTCTTCAGAGGATTTTAACTCCTCTGATGATTCTGATGAGTTCTCCCTTGATCTTCCTGAGGAGCCTTCTTCTCCTAACAGGAGAATGTCTCCACCAGAGGATTTGTCCTTTCAGGACTTCATCATAGAAATGGCTAAAGGTCTTTCTATTGCTTCATCCTCTGAAAAGGAACCCAGATCAAAGAAACTGGATATTTTAGGATACTCTAAGTCTCCTAAAGAGGCAGTCACCCTGCCTATCCATGAAATCCTTCAAGAACACTTGATGGACTTATGGGAGGCTCCTCTAACATTGTCTCCTTCTTCTCGCAGGTTGGACACCATGTACCGTGTCCCCCCTTCTCCTGGTTTCCAAAAAACCCAGTTGCCTCACCATTCTATTGTGGTGAAGTCTGCAATGAAGAAGATAAAGAGTACCAAAAGGCACTCTTCTACTCCTCCAGGGCGAGAATGTAAGACTCTAGACTCTTTTGGCAGGAAAATTTTCCAGGCTACTATGCTTATAGCCAGGATTAATTCCTATAGTCTTTACATGGGCATGTTTCTCAGTGAAATCGCTCTAAAGGTTCGGCATTTTGCCCCCTTTCTCCCTGAGGATAAGAGGGAGCAGTTCATTTCCTTGGTGAAACACCTTTTGGATATTTCAAAGTTCTCCAACAGGGCAGCTTTTGATTTCTTTGAGGGTGCTGGTAGGGCTTCGGGCATTGCTATAGCAGCCCGACGTCTTGCTTGGCTCCAGGCTTCTGATCTAGAACCTTGGGTCCTAGATGGCTTACGAAATCTGCCCTGTACAGGTGAGAACTTATTTGGTGAGGAGTGGCAAATTAAGGCCACTCAAATGGATGCAGAAAATGCCACCTTAGATAGACTTTCTAAGTCTACCTCCACTCCTGCCAAGAAGAAGTCTTTTAAGAGGCCTTATTACAAGAAGTCCAGATTTTCTACAAATACTGGCCAACAATCCTCTCAGCTAAACGTCAGCAACCTAAACAGGCAAGGTCAAAGCCTGCGGCGTCTGCTACGCCTCAGCAGGCTCCACCCCCTCAGGGGTTTTGACTTGCCCCTAGAGAACTTAACTTTTCTGGCTCTAGAACAACCAGAGCCCCTCACCATACCCGGAAGGTTAGCTCACTTTGCTCCCAGATGGGAGCAAATTACATCAGAGCAATGGACCCTCTCTATCATCAGAGAGGGTTACAAACTCCATTTTTCCGACCTTCCTCCTTATACTATGGTGAGGCAGTTCAATTCTCCCCCATCTCTCCTGGCCCTCTTGGGTCAGGAAGTCTCCTCCCTCCTTGCCCAGGGGGCAATAGAGGAGGTCCCTCTTCTTCAACAGGGGACGGGATTCTACTCCCCTTATTTTCTAATACCAAAGAAGACAGAGGGCTTCAGACCAATTCTGGATCTGAGAGAATTGAACAAATTTCTTTTCAAGGAGAAATTCAAAATGCTTTCTCTGGGCATTCTCCTTCCATACCTTCAGAGTCAGGATTGGCTTTGTTCTCTAGATCTAAAGGATGCGTATACACACATACTCATCCACCCATCCCACAGAAAATACCTTCGATTTCTGTTTCAGGGAAAACATTTCCAGTACAGAGTACTCCCCTTCGGTCTAGCCTCTGCTCCAAGAGTGTTCACCAAATGCATGGCAGTCGTAGCTGCCTTTCTAAGAGGCCTGGGAATTTTCATATTCCCATACCTGGACGACTGGCTCATCCGAGCTCCCTCTCAGTCCCAGGCCCAAATTTCCCTGGACCGCACAAGGCGTCTTCTGCAGTATCTAGGACTGGTAGTAAACCTTCCCAAGTCTCAACTAATCCCTACTCAGTCTCTCAAGTTCATAGGGGCCCAGTTAGACACCATCACTGCAAGGGCCTACCTGCCTCAGGTCAGGGCCCAACGCCTGCTGAGTTTGGCCTCCCAAGCTCAGTCCAGCAGTCATTTGACAGCCCGGGAAATGCTGCGACTTCTGGGCCACATGGCCTCCACGGTACATGTGGTGCCCTACGCTCGTCTGCATATGAGAGCAGCTCAATGGACCTTGGCCACCCAGTGGACTCAAGCATCTGGAGCGCTCTCCGACCAAATACTCACCTCAAGCCGTCTATTTTGGTCCCTCCAATGGTGGACATCCACCAAGAATCTGTTGTTGGGGGCCCCCTTCCAACCTTTGTTGCCCCAAGCAACCCTCACAACAGATGCCTCCCAAACAGGGTGGGGAGCTCATCTTCAGAACCTCTCCACTCAGGGCACTTGGTCTCCACAGGAGGCCACCCTTCATATCAACCTCCTGGAACTGCGAGCAATTTACCTTGCCCTCAAGGTCTTCTATACCCTCCTTGTCAACCTGACTGTCCTAGTTCAGACAGACAATCAGGTAGCCATGTTCTATATAAACAAACAAGGAGGGACAGGCTCTCTGTCGCTTTGCAACGAAGCTCTCAGAATATGGGCCTTCGCCAGAGAGCATCAAATTCACCTTCTTGCAGTGTATCTTCCAGGAGTTCAAAACTCTCGTGCAGACAGACTCAGTCGAGTTCTGCTTCCACACGAATGGTCCCTACATATGGACCAGATACGCAGAATCTTTCAGGAATGGGGGACCCCGGACATAGACCTCTTTGCAAGTCCGTGGAATGCCAAACTTCCCCGGTTCTGTTCCAGAACTCAGTGTCAGGGAGCTCAGGCCCACGATGCCTTCCTCCTGCATTGGGGTCAGGAATTCCTCTATGCCTTTCCACCCATTCCTCTAATATCCAAGACTCTGTTCAAGCTCCAGAGGGATCACGGGACTATGATCCTCATAGCTCCCCGCTGGCCACGCCAGGTGTGGTTCCCTCTACTTCTGCATCTCTCCCAGGGATCCTCCCTGGACCTGGGAGCTGCGCCAGACCTTCTGTCTCAGGAGGAGGGGACTTTGTGGCACCCAAACCCCAAATCCCTACATCTCAGAGCTTGGTTACTGAAGGCCTAAGTCTTCAAGACTTTAATCTTTCTCAACTTGTGACAGATATCCTTCATGCCTCTAGGAAACCTTCCACGAGGCGTTCTTATGCTTTCAAATGGAAACGTTTTTCCATTTGGTGTGCTCAGCAGGGTCTTGACCCTCTAGCACTTCCTTTGAATTCCCTCTTGGACTATCTCCTGCATCTTTCAAATGCAGGCCTTAAGACGAATTCAGTAAGGGTCCATTTGAGTGCTATTGCAGCATCCTTAAAACCTATAAATGGACAACCTGTCTCCTCTCATCCTCTTGTTTCACGTTTCATGAGAGGCCTGACTCTAACTAAACCTCCCATCCGACCTCCTCCGGTAGCATGGGATTTGAACCTAGTTCTAGGTCAGCTTATGAAGCCACCTTTTGAGCCTTTGGACTCTACCTCCTTCAAATTTCTTTCCTGGAAGGTTGTTTTCCTTATTGCAGTCACTTCGGCTCGCCGCATCAGTGAACTGCAGGCTTTAGTGGCTCATCCACCTTATACTAGGTTTCATCATGATAAGGTGGTCCTTAGGACGAATCCCCACTTTATGCCCAAAGTGGTCTCGCCTTTTCATCTTAATCAAGAGGTATATCTACCTGTCTTTTTCCCGGCTCCTCATGCATCCAGTGCAGAGAGGAACCTTCATACTCTGGATTGTAAAAGAGCTCTTGCCTTTTACCTCAACAGGACTCAACCACATCGAAAGTCTTCCCAACTTTTCGTGGCTTTTGATCCTTCTCATTTGGGACTTCCAGTCACCAAGCGTACACTTTCCAATTGGATCGCTCAGTGTATTTCTTTTGCTTACCAGAGTAAGAACATTTCTATGGAGGGCCATGTCACAGCTCACAATGTGAGGGCCATGGCCACTTCTATGGCTCATCTTCACTCTGTGTCCATAGATCAGATCTGTCGAGCAGCCACTTGGGCCTCGGTTCATACCTTCACAGCCCATTACTGCTTGGACAAGGACTCCCGCCGGGATGCCTTGTTTGGTCAGGCTGTCCTCAAACACCTGTTCCATACTTAAACAACTCCTGCCCACCTTCCCTGGATGGATGCCTGAGATCCATGCGAAGATGGTTTACCCTTGGAGGGGGATCTCCCAGGCATCTTAGCTAGGGAGTCCCCATATGTGATGACGTATTCCTGCTTGTTCCTGGAGATAGCACAGTTACTTACCTGTAACAGGTGATCTCTGGGAACAGCAGGAATTAGTCATCACAACCCACCCACCTCCCCTAGGAGTTGTATCTCTATCTATCTTCCTGTCCTCTCTCTCTATTGTCTCAGCTTTAAACTCGAACTGACGAGAGCTGGTCAGGAAGGCGGGAAGGCAGCGTGCATGTGCAGTGGGAGGCCCCAAAGGCTTTTAATCTGAAAAGCTGGGGAGCTTTCCCGCGCGGGCTCCGTCGGTACCGACGTACCCATATGTGATGACTAATTCCTGCTGTTCCCAGAGATCACCTGTTACAGGTAAGTAACTGTGCTTTACTCCCCCTATTTCCTATTCCAAAGAAAATAGGAGGAGAATTGAACAAATTCCTGTTCAGAGAGAAGTTAAAAATGATTTCTCTAGGAACTCTGCTGCCATACCTTCAGATTCAGGATTGGCTTTGTTCTCTAGATCTCAAGGATGCGTACACTCCTGTTCTCATCCATCCAACTCACCGAAAATTCCTTCGATTCCTGTTTCAAGAGAAGCACTACCAATACAGGGTTCTTCCCTTTGACCTGGCCTCTGCACCAAGGGTGTTCACAAAATGCTTGGCTGTGGTAGCAGCATTTCTCCGCACCCTGGGAATATTAGTCTTCTCCAGGACCAAGCAGGAAGTCAGTCCTCACATGTGGGTGACGTCAGCGCCGACGGAGCCCTCGCGGAGCAATTTTCCCCAGCTTTCAAAGAAAGCCTTTGGGAATTGCAGCGCGCATGCGCGGTCCCCTTCCCGCCCAAAGGTGCCATCTTGGCCAGTCTTCTTTTTTCTGCGGAGCCCTACAGACGTTGTCTCACAGTCACCGCTGAAAAGTTGATTTTTCTTTCTTATTTTAAGTATTTCTTCGGTTCGACGCCGGTCCTTTTTCCGTCCGGCCTCGCGACGCCGGTTGCGAGGCCTCCCCTTCCTTTTTCGGTTTTTCTGTCCTTCGTGACAAATTCGCGTTTTTTCACTTTTTCCCTGGCGACCCGCTCGTTCGACCTCGCAGGGGCCCTTTTTCCCCCGATGGCCGCCAGTGGCTTTAAAAAGTGTGTTAAGTGTAAGAAACTGATGTCTCTTACAGACACACATGATTGCTGCCTCCGTTGCCTGGGCCCAGATCATGAAGAAATGATCTGTGGGGCCTGTAGCAAGATGTCTGCGAAATCTTTGCGGAGTCGGCAGCATCAGCGGGAGAGAATCTTCTCTGACCCCAGCCGTACCCAGACCTCGTCAGAAGTTTCGGTGTCCAGAGAATCTGGCTCTGAACACCGTCGGAGCTCCTCTGAGAGGGGGTCCCCTACCCGGGAACATCACCAGAAGAACAAACCCGCGAGGGCGGCGTCGGTGGACGCTCCTGGCTCCTCGAGGGCCAGGTCGCATAGCCCCGACAGCCGTCCCGGGTCCTTGGAGCTGGAGCGGCTGTCCAAACAGCCTCGTCTGGAGATGGACTCCTCTGCTCACGTAAGTGCTGTTGTCTTCGTGGACTCGCCTCCGAGGGGTCCGACGTCGGGCCCGACGCCGTCGGGGCCCGAGTCGGGGGCTGCTGGGTCTCCTGAGTTCGGACTCAGGTTGACGGCCTTGGAGAGCAGCCTTGCTGCCTTCATGGACCAGCAGCGGGCATTGATCGCTGGCCTCGCCGGCGCTTCTGCCCTGACCGCCGGGTCGTCAACGTCTAAGTCGACCCCGGAGACCGAGCCGATCCTCGAGTCCATGCGGGCTCGAGTCGATCCTCGGTCGCGGTCGCCTTCGGCCTCTCGTTCAGGGCCGAGGTCGTCGATGCCGACCCCCTCGGCATCGGGGCAGACGGCGTCTGTACCCGCCCGGCCGGAGCCGCTCGACTCCTCTTCCGAGGAGTTCGCCTGGGAATCCGAGGTGGATGAGTCGCCTGGTTCTTTTCGGACTCGGTGTGTCCCTTCGGACTCCCCCGAGTCCGAACCTCGGAGACAGTCCCCTCCGGAGGATTCCCGGTTCTCGGACTTCGTGAGGGATATGGCCAAGGCCTTGGCCTTCCCTGCGGATCCCGAGGAGGAGCCTCGAGCCGAAGAGCTCGATGCCCTCCAGTATGACTCTCCTGCAAAGGAGCATTTCACTGTACCGGTTCCTCCGATGCTGGAACGACTTCTCTTCCGCATGTGGGAGAGCCTGGCGTCGTCGCCGGTGTTGAGCAAGCGGGTCGATGCCATCTATCGAGTCCGCAAGAGCCCTGGCTTCCAAAAAGCACAGCTGCCGCACCATTCCATGGTGGTGGAATCGGCCATGCATCGGCTCAAGAGCCAGAAGATGCACTCCTCGGTGCCTCCCGGCAGGGAAGCCCGCAGCCTGGATGGCATCGGTAAGAAGTGTTTTCAGGGCTCTATGCTTGCTTGTCGAGTCCAGACTTACCAGCTCTACATGGGCATGTATCTCCGAGACCTGGTTAAAGAATTAGCCGGATTCTCTGCTGGTCTCTCCGAGGAACCTTTGCGGAGGTTCCTGGCCTTGTCCACCGGTATTCGGGAGTGCTCCAAGTTTATCTCTCGAGCAGCCTATGATGGCTTTGAGGCATCGGCTCGGGTAGCCGCAGCCGGCATCGGGGCCCGCCGACAGGCTTGGCTTCAGTCATCCGACCTTGAGCCCTGGGTGCAGGACAAGTTGGTCGATGTCCCCTGCAGAGGTGAAAACCTCTTTGGCAAACCTATGGACGAGAAGGCTGCACAGCTCGAGACAGAGACTCTCACCAGGACTCGGCTCTCCAGGAAAACCTCTGCCCCTTCGCAGAAGAAGAAGGGCTCGGGGAAAAAGCCCTTTTACCCGAGGAAGGCGGCTGCCTATAAACACTACCCTCATTATCAGGCCTCGGCAGCTCCCCAACAGGGTCAGCAGGCCAAGGGACGGGGTAACGGGTCCCGTAGGCAGCAAGCCCCCAAGCCTGCGCCACCGGCCCCTGCTCCGCAGGGTGGGGGTTTTTGACTCTTTCAGCATAGCCTCTCCCCCTCCGCTGGTGTCTCTCAGCACGGGAGGCCGGCTGGTTCACTTTGCCCACAGGTGGTCCAACATCACGTCAGATACCTGGGTGCTCCACATAGTCCGAGAGGGCTATCTTCTACACTTCCACCAGGTACCTCCCCCCTACTTTCCAGGGGAGCCTCTGCGACCCCCTCTTCACCGGGACTTACTCCTTCAAGAGTTGGCAAGTCTTCTTCGGGAACAGGCGGTGGAACCAGTGCCCCACCACCTGAGAGGTCAAGGCTTTTATTCCAGGTACTTCCTGGTACCAAAGCGAACTGGGGGCCTCAGACCCATCCTGGACTTGCGGAACCTCAACAAGTTCCTGGAAAGGGAAAAGTTCAAGATGCTTACCCTTGGAATCCTGCTGCCCTACCTCCGGCAGGGAGATTGGCTATGCTCCTTGGATCTAAAGGATGCCTACACTCACATCCTCATCCACCCAAGCCACCGACAATACCTGAGGTTTGTGGTGGCAGGCAATCATTACCAGTACAGAGTACTGCCCTTTGGCCTATCCTCCGCACCACGAGTCTTCACAAAATGTCTCGCAGTGGTAGCGGCTTATCTCCGGCTTCAAGGCCTCTTTGTCTTCCCTTACCTAGACGACTGGCTCATCAGAGCACCGTCCTCCACGGAGGCCACTCACGCCACGCAACGTACTGTGACTTTGCTCCAGTACTTGGGCTTTGTCATAAACCTCGAAAAGTCCACTTTGCTCCCCTCTCAGGATCTCGAGTTCATCGGCGCCAGGTTAAACACGCTTCAAGCGCGAGCCTTTCTGCCGCTCGACAGGGCACAACGGCTCATGGCTCTCGCCAGCCTCTTTCGCAGCCATTCCCGGGTCTCGGCCAGGCTCTTTCTGCAACTGCTCGGCCATATGGCTTCCACGGTCCATGTGACCCCCAATGCCCGCCTGAATATGCGGCCTGCTCAATGGTGTCTTCGCTCACAATGGCGTCAGGCCTCGGGGAGACTAGCGGACACGGTACGAATCTCCAGCCCGCTGGTCTCTTCTCTGCGGTGGTGGCTTCATCTGCCCAACCTAGTGCTCGGAATGCCTTTTCAGTCTCCTCCGCCGGTTCAAGTACTGACGACCGACGCTTCTCTCCTGGGTTGGGGAGCACATTGCCAAGGGACATGTACTCAGGGTCTCTGGACCCCGTGGGAATCTGCCCAGCAGATCAACTTCCTGGAGCTCAGAGCGATCCGCCTGGCTCTCCGGGCCTTCTCCCACCTTACCGCTCGCCAGTCCGTCCTCGTCCAGACGGACAATCAAGTGGCCATGTTCTACGTGAACAAACAGGGGGGCACGGGCTCCTTCCTTCTCTGTCGGGAAGCACAAAAGCTCTGCGCTTGGGCCGTCAGCCGAGGGATCCTCCTCAAAGCTGTCTACCTCCCAGGTCAAGAAAATTACCTGGCAGACAAACTGAGCAGAATCCTCCAACCACACGAGTGGCGATTGGACCCGTTGGTGGTTCAAAGGATCTTTCTCCAGTGGGGCCTCCCCACGCTGGATCTATTTGCCAGTCCTCTGAACAGGCAACTTCCTCGATTCTGCTCTCGGGAACCGCATCCCCTCCGAGTAGCGGCGGATGCTTTTCTGCTCTCATGGTCCATGGGCCTTCTGTATGCCTTTCCTCCCATGCCGCTGGTGTCTCGAACACTTTTCAAGGTTCTCCAGGACAAGGCTTCGATGATCCTGATAGCGCCCCGGTGGCCCAGGCAACCGTGGTTCCCGCTTCTGATGCAACTGGCGGTAGATACGCCGTTGCCTCTGGGGTTCCAACCAGATCTCCTGACCCAGGATCAGGGGTCTCTCCTACACCCCATCCTCAGATCTCTTCATCTGATGGCCTGTCTGCTGAAAGGGTAGTCCTTGCTCCCCTCCTGCTGCCTCCGGAGGTGGAAGAGGTCGTGCTGGCTTCCAGGCGACCCTCTACCCGGAAATCCTACGCCCTTAAATGGCGTCGCTTCTCCACCTGGTGTACTCAGCAGTCTCAAGACCCCTTCTGATCGGTGTCGGTGGTCTTGCAGTACTTGCTTTCCCTCTCCAATCTTGGACTTAAGTCCAACTCGGTCAAGGTTCACCTCAGTGCTATTTCTGCACATCATGTGCCGGTGGAAGGCAGGCCTCTTTCCGGCCACCCTCTTGTGGCACGGTTCTCCCGAGGTCTCCTTCTCCTTAAACCACCTTTGCGCCCCCCAGCCCCAGACTGGGACCTTAACGTGGTTTTACAGAAGATCACCTGTCCGCCCTTTGAACCCATGGCTACCTGTCCTCTCCGTTTTCTTTCTTGGAAAACCTTGTTCCTAGTAGCTCTCACTTCCGCTAGACGCGTTAGTGAACTGCAGGCCCTAGTGTCTGATCCCCCTTACACTAGGTTCTACAAGAACAGGGTAGTCCTGCGGACTCACCCTAAGTTTCTTCCAAAAGTGGTCTCCCCTTTTCACATCAATCAGGAGGTGGTGCTTCCGACCTTCTTTCGCAGGCCACACTCCAGCCGAGCTGAGATGGTCTTGCATACCCTGGACTGTAGAAGGGCGCTGAACTTCTACCTTGATCGTACGCGGGAGCACCGTAAGACTGTCCAGCTCTTCCTGTCTTACGACGCTAATAAATTAGGGCTCCCTGTCTCCAAGCGTACTCTGTCCATCTGGGTAGCTGACTGTATCGCTTGGACTTATGGGGCGGCAGGCCTCTCGTTGGAGAGTCGAGTCACGGCTCATCAGGTTCGGGCGAAGGCTGCGTCAGTGGCTTACCTCCGCTCTGTTCCATTGGCAGACATCTGCCGGGCCGCTACTTGGTCTTCGAGCCAGACTTTTGCAACCCATTACTGCCTCGAGAGGGAGTCCCGCAGGGACAGTGCTTTCGGACAGGCGGTCCTCCGTAATTTCTTCGAGGTTTAAGCAACTCCTACCCTCCATCCCGGATGTTGGGCTACCGGTTGGAGAATAGTCAGAGAAGATTCCTTCCTTCTGTACTGCTGAGCTAGAGGGAGCTCATTTTTATGCTTGGGGTCTCCGGTAGCCTTGAGCTTGGGAGTCCCATATGTGAGGACTGACTTCCTGCTTGGTCCTGGAGAAAGCGTAGTTACTCACCTGTAACAGGTGTTCTCCAGGAGCAGCAGGAATCAGTCCTCACAACCCTCCCTCCTCCCCGTGGAGTTGCAATCATATGATTTAGTTTTTGCAAATTTTTTTGCTGTCTTTCGCTATGTCATCAGACTGGCCAAGATGGCACCTTTGGGCGGGAAGGGGACCGCGCATGCGCGCTGCAATTCCCAAAGGCTTTCTTTGAAAGCTGGGGAAAATTGCTCCGCGAGGGCTCCGTCGGCGCCGACGTCACCCATATGTGAGGACTGATTCCTGCTGCTCCTGGAGAACACCTGTTACAGGTGAGTAACTACGCTTTCCCTTACTTAGACGACTGGCTCATTCAAGGCCCTTCAGAGCCAGAGGCCAGGGTTGCTCTGTCTCGCACAATGCGCATCCTTCAGTATTTGGGACTTGTCATAAACTTTCCAAAGTCCAACCTTGCTCCTACTCAATCCCTAGAGTTTATAGGAGCTCTTCTGGATACCAGACAGACAAGGGCCTACCTTCCACAGCCCCGCTGTCTTCACATTGTGCAGTTAGCTTCCCAAGCAGTGCTAAAACCTTACCTCACTGCTCGGGAAATATTATAGTTGCTAGGTCACATGACATCCACCGTGCATGTGTTTCCTTATGCTCGCGTCCATATGAGGGCAGCCCAGTGGACCTTATCCACTCAGTGGACTCAGGCGTCAGGTTGCCTGTCAGACAAAATAGCAAACTCAAATCGACTTATTTTGTCCCTCCAATGGTGGCAGTCACCCCAAAACCTTTTGGTGGGATCTCCTTTTCAGCAACCCCCACCCCAAGCCACTCTAACAACAGATGCTTCACAGGTGGGTTGGGGAGCCCACCTGCAAGGCCTCTCTACCCAGGGTACCTGGACTCCACAGGAGACCTATCCTCCATATCAGTCTCCTGGAGCTCAGAGCTATCTTCCTTACTCTTCGAGATTTCACACCCAGCTCAGCTACAAGACAGTCCTAGTTCAAAAGGACAATCAAGTAGCCATGTTCTATGTGAACAAGCAGGGTGGAACAGGCCCTCGCCAGAGAGCATCAGATTCATCTCCTTTCGGTGTATCTTCCAGGCATTCAAAATTCTTGGGCAGACAGACTCAGTCGAGTTGGGCTTCCTTACGAATGGTCTCTCCATGTAGACCAGGTGGCCAAAACCTTTCAGATTTGGGGAACCCCGGACATAGACCTCTTTGCAAGTCCGCTGAATGCCAAACTTCCCCGGTTCTGTTCCAGAATTCCGACTCAAGGTTGTCAGGCCAGGGATGCTTTCCTCCTTCATTGGGGTCAGGACTTCCTGCATGCCTTTCCACCCATTCCCCTAATTCCCAAAACCCTATTCAAGCTTCAGAGAGACAGAAGTCATATGATCCTCATAGCTCCACATTGGCCACGGCAAATGTGGTACCCTCTGCTCCTACATCTCTCTCAAGCTCCGCCTCTGGAGTTAGTATCTGCTCCAGATCTCCTTTCTCAAGAGGACAGGGTGCTGTGGCATCCCAATCCCCAGTCTCTGCATCTCAGGACCTGGTTGCTGAAAGCCTAGAACTTCATGGTCTTAACCTTTCCCAGCAGGTGAAGGATATCCTTCATGCTTCCAGGAAACCTTCCACAAGATGCTCTTATGCATTTAAGTGGAAAAGGCTTACCATATGGAGCTCGCAGAAGGGTCTTAACTCTCTTGTGTTACCTCTGAAATCATTACTGGAGTACCTCCTTCATTTATCTAATGCAGGGCTTAAGATTAATTCAGTGAGAGTCCATTTGAGTGCTATTGCAGCTTCTTTCAAGCCTCTCAATGGACAACCTATTTCCTCTCATAGCGAGGTTTATGAGAGGCCTTCTTTTAATGAAGCCTCCCATTAAGACACCACTGGTGGCATGGGACTTGAATCTGGTACTTGGGCAGCTCATGAAACCGCCCTTTGAACCATTAGCCACTACCTCTTTGAAATTCCTTTCCTGGAAAGTTATCTTTCTTACTGTAATCACATCAGCATGTCGCATCAGTGAATTGCAAGCCTTGGTGGCTGATCCTCCTAATACAAGGTTCCATCATGATAAGGGAGTCCTTAGGACTCATCCGCACTTTATGTCAAAGGTGGTCTCGTCATTTCATTTGAACCAAGCGGTTTACCTTCCTGTATTCTTTCCAAGGCCTCACGCCTCACCTCAAATGCAGAAAGGAACCTTCATACTTTGGACTGTAAAAGAGCTTTGGCCTTTTACTTGCAAAGGACACAGCAACATAGAAAATTCTCTCAACTCTTTGTTGCTTTTGATCCTTGTCATTTGGGACTTCCAGTCTCCAAAAGGACACTGTCCAGCTGGATTGTACAGTGTATATCTTTTGCCTTTGAGAGTAAGAACCTTCCTCTTGAAGGCCATGTCACAGCTCACAATTTATTTATTATTTATTTATTACATTCTCTTATATACCGCCCTATTCTGCATCAGTGCGGTTTTACATTGAACAAACTGAAATTACATTGAACAGGGCTTTATAACTTGGAGATAACTATTTTAAAGGGAACATGGGCTATGGAGGGTTAAGTGGCTTGCCCAAGACCACAAGGAGCACCTGTGGGACTAGAAACCCTAGTCCTTCCGGCCCAAGGTTGCTGTCCTCTAGTGGGATTTGAACCCCCGACCTTCTGGCCTGAAGTACCTTGCTCCAACCACTAGGCCACTCCTCCACTCCACAATGTGAGAGCCATGGCAGCCTCAATGGCTCATCTTCACTCTGTGCCTATCGACGACATCTGTCTAGCAGCTACTTCATACCTTCACAGCCCATTTCTGCTTAGACAAGGACTCCCGCCGGGATGCCTTGTTTGGTCAGGCTGTTCTTCAACACCTGTTCCACACTTAATCGACTCCTACCCACCATCCCTGGTAGGATGCCAGAGATCCATGGGGGGAAGTGGAGCCCTTTCACAAGGGCACACAACTTTCTGGGGCCATCTCCCTGGCATCTGCAGCTAGGGAGTCCCCCATATGTGAAGACTACATTCCTGCTTGTTCCTGGAGATTGCATAGTTACTCACCTGTAACAGGTGATCTCCGGGAACAGCAGGAATTTAGACTTCACACCCCACCCACCTCCCCTAAGAGTTGTATCTCTCTATCTTTCTCTCTTTCCCTCTCTCTTTTGTCTCAGGTATAAACTCAACTGGAGAGGGACAGTTGGGAAAGGCGGGAAGGCAGCATGCAGGCACTGTGGGATGCTCCCAAAGACTTTCCTATTGGACACTGAGGAGCATTCCCGCACAGGCTCTGTCGGTACCGACGATACCCATATGTGAAGACTAAATTCCTGCTGTTCCCGGAGATCACCTGTTACAGGTGAATAACTATGCTTTCTCGGATGATGATTTCTATGGTGGAACCTTGCATCTTGTAACCAAAGTTTGGGTTGTTTTTTCGTAGGTGCATATCTTTGCACTTGTCCACCTTAAATTGAATCTGCCATTTGTACATCCATTCTTCCAATTCATCAAGGTCCTTTTGCAATTTTTCACAATCCTCTTGTTTTTTAACAAGTTGGGATAATTTTGTCTCATCTGCAGATGTGATCACCTCACTCGTTACTCCCATTTCCAGGTCATTATGGAAATGTTAAAAAGCAGCAGGCCCTGCACAGATCCTTGGGACACTCCACTGTTCACGTTTCTCTATTGAGAAAATTGGCCATTTAACCCTACTCTGTTTTCTATCTTTTTAACCAGTTCCTGATCCACAATACTACACTGCCTCCAATCCCATGATTTTTTAATTTTGCCAAGAGTCTCTCGTGAAAGACCATGTGAAAGGCTTTCTGAAAATCCATATATGCTATATCAACCGGCTCCCCTTTGTCTACCATTTTATTCACATCTTCAAAAAAATATAACAGATGTGTAAAACAAGACTTTCATTGGCTAAATCCATGTTGGCTTTCTTTCATTAAGCCATGACTATCTACTTGTTCAGTAATTTTATTCTTTATAATAGTTTTTACCATTTTGCCCAGTACTGACATCATGCTCACTGGTCTGTGATTTCTTGGATCACCCCTGGAACCCTTTTAAAAAGAATTGGCGTTACATTGGCCATTCTGCAATCTTCTGGTATAATAAATGATTTTGATGATAGTTCACAGATTACTAATAGTAGGTCTACAATCTTATATTTCAATTCTTTGAACACCCTTGGATGTATGCCATCCTTTCCAGGTGATTTGCTCCTCTTCAATTTATCAAATTGTTGTAATACATCTTCTGGTTCATCAATATTTCTTTCAGTTCTTCCGATACATCACCTTTATATACCATTTCAGGCATAGTTAACTTCTCTACCTCTTCTTCAGTAAATTCCGAAGCAAAGAATTCATTCAGTCCCTCCGCTATGGCCTTGTCCTCACTTAGCTCCCCTTTTACCTCTCTACCATCCAATGATCCAACTGACTCTCTCACAGCTTTTTTGCTACGAATGTGCTTGAAAAAAATGTTATACGTTTTTGCTTCCATGGCATGCTTTTTTTTTTCAGTTTCTCTCTTAGATGCAAGGCATTGATAAGGCAGGCAAACATGCCAATGCCTATTTTGTTTCCCATTTTTTTATTTGGCTCCTTTTTTCCATTTCCTGAAAGATGCTTTTTTTGGCAACAGCAGCTTCTCTGACCTCGCCTTTAAACAGTGCGGGCAGTTTTTTGACCACCTTCCACTTTTCTTAAAATGCGGAATATATCCGTTCTGGTCTTCCAAGATAGTACTTTTAAACAATGCCCTGCTTGATCTTTAAACTTTGTTGCTGCTGCTTTTAGTCCTTTATTTCATCTGGAAACTTTATCTCCCTAGCATGTCCTGTTGTGACATTGACCCAGTGGATATCAGGGTAATTAAAATCCTATTGCTGTATTGTAACTTTTGTTAGCTTCCCTGATTTCTTAAAGCATTTCATCATCTATCTGTCCATTCTGACCAGGCGATCTGTAGTACACCCCCACTGTCATCACCTTCCCCTTTTTGCATGGAATTTCTATCCATAGAGATTCTACACTGTATTTTGTTTCTTGCAAAACTTTAATCCTGTGTGACTCAATGCCCTCTCTAACATAGACCACAACCCCTCCACCAATTTGATCTCCACTAAGATTGCGATATAGTTTGTATCCAGGTATCACAGTGTCCCATTGGTTGTCCTCCTTCCACCAGATCTCTGAGATGCCAGTCATATCTGACCTTTCATTTAGTGCTCTCCCATCTTATTTTTTAGACTTCTAGCATTTGGGTACAGGCATTTTAGAGGTTGTATGTTATTTATATTAATCTGGTTATCAGTTGATAGGGGTAATTTGGAATCTTAAACTACAAAGAGGGAAAGGGAGAAGTGAGCAGGGATTTGATAGAAGATATGCAGAGTATTGCCAGGAAAGGAGAAGTGCTGTCTTGATTTGGTTTACAGTTAGCACACCAGTTTGTATCATGTACTACTAACTTTGGTTTTCTGCACGTTCTTGCATTAAATGTTACTTTTTGGTCAGGATGTATGTTTTTCTTGTTTTTATTTTCTGTTTATCAGTTGCTATTTTTCTTCTTTGTGTGCTTCCCATCTTTTTTCTCTCATGGGAAAGTGAAGAGAAGGGATTCTAATGCTGAGTGAGAGATGAGAATGTGCATACTTGATGGACTTTATCTGTATCTGCAGGCATATTCTATGGACCCGATTATTCTTCTGGGATGGCTATGCGCTTCTACGGCGCATAGCTGTTGCTGCCAAACTTTAACCCCAGATATTCAATGCTGGGGTCATATGTGGCTCTGGCATTGAATATCCGGGATTGTCGCACAGCCTCCGCAGCTGCAGTGGTAATATTGAACCGCTGCCTAGTTAGCTCCTACTGGTAAAAGCCCAGCTTTTGCCACGCCAATCTTTTACCCACAAGTTGCTAACAGGGCAGCTTTGCAATATCACCACTATCCAGTTAGCGACTGTCACTGCCCCTGGAGTGCCCACGACACACCCCGATGCTAAGCGGTTAGCATCGGGGTGTGTAGTGGAGATAATCGGGGATATTCAGTGGCACTAATGGTGTCTGTAAACCATGTAAATGCCTTTGAATATTAGGCCCTATGTTTCTTGATGTTAGGTGATCTTCATAGAGGGCATTGACAACTCTTAGATGCTTGTGAGAGTGCTATCAATTTTTCTCTGCTAGTCTTCAAATAGTTATACTGGGCCTAGCATTGTCTTGCTGCTGTTAGGTATAGCTCTTGTGAATATGTTTGTAGGTTGAGTGGAATAGCTTGCTTCCTCTAAAGAAGCTGCAGTAGGAATCTTCATTATGGAAAGGTGTCAGGACTTCTGTCACATATTTTCACTGTGGACAAGCAGGAAGTAAGCCCTCATGTATGGATGATGTCACAGACGGAGCCCCAAATGGGAACGTTCCTCAGCTTCCATTGGAAACTGGGGAGGCTCCACCACGCATGGGTGCCTGCCTTCCCACCTGCACCATCTTCTCTAGTCTTCTTTTTCCACAGAGCCCCAGGACATGTTCCAGTGACCATTGGAAAAATATTTTTTGTTTTTGTCTTTTTTGGGTTATTTTTGACCTTGTTTTCACACCTGTCGTCGGTAGCATCAGCCCTGGTGCCGACACCCTGGTTTTCACTTTTTTGTTAATTTTGTCCCTTTCTTTTTTTCCCATGGCTGGTACCTTCGAGCCCTTTGACCTCACAAGGCCCCTGTTCCCGCACATATCCCAGAAACCAGCCAGCTGTTTCATGACATGCACCTTCAGTGCTTGGGTCCCCGACCACCTCTTTTAATCTGTGCCTGCAAATGACAAGGAGGGTCCTGAAGGGTTAGGAGAAGCAGGAGTCCCTCTTTGTGCGGTCAGATTCAGCATCGTCATCCCTGGCTTCAGTCTTGATGTCCTCATGTGGCCCTGCAGAGGCCTCGTCATTGAAGGGTGCCCAAGAACACTTGGAACCAAAGGGCAACAGAGGTCCGGCACAAAGTCTTTCCATCAACCTTCGCCTGGAATAGAGAATGGACTCTTCATCGACTCTGTCGGTGATGAAGGGGGCATCCAAGCACCAGGCCAAGACCCAGTTACAAAGGCAGATGGCTAAGGATGAGAAGTGTGGCGACACAACTTTTTTCAGGTATATTTGGGAGAGGAGGAAAATCAGAAGTAGAATTGCAGGACTCAAAAATGCTGGGAACGTTTTCATGGAAAGTGACATTGAAAAAGCAAAAATCCTAAACAAATACTTCTGTTCTGTTTTTACTAAAGAAAATCCTGGAGAAGAACCATCTGTGATTGACAGATATACAAATGGGAATGGAGTAGATGTATTTATTTATTTGTTTGTTTTTCTATACTGCCCCTTCCATTATAACAAAACTGAACCTTTACATAGGACAGTATTAATGATGTCTAACAGTTAACTAGATAGTAGACCATTCACAAAAGATCATGTGTTAGAACTTCTTGCAAAACTGAAAGTGGACAAGGCTATGGGACCTAATGGTATACATCCCACGATACTGAAAGAGCTCAGAGAGGTTCTTGCAGAGCCATTTAAAGGATGTTTTTAATAGTTCTTTGGAGACAGGAGACGTTCCACGGGATTGGGCTGATGTGGTACCTCTTCACAAAAGTGGTAGTTGGGAAGAAGTGACAAACTACAGGCCAGTAAGCCTTACCTCTGTGATGGGAAAAGTAATGGAGGCAATCCTGAAAGAGCAAATAGTGGACTTGCTCGAAACCAACAGGTTGCATGATCTAAGGCAACATGGTTTTACCAAAGGATGATCTTGCCAAACAAATCTGATTGAGTTCTTTGACTGGGTGACCAGAGAACTAGATCAAGGGCGTGCGATGGATGTGATCTACCTAGATTTCAGCAAAGCCTTTGATACCATTCCTCGTAGGAGGCTTAGCAGTAAAAGCTTGGGGATGGATCCTATGGTGGTGAACTGGATCAGAAATTGGTTGACTGACGGGCGACAAAAGGTGACAGTAAATGGAACTCACTCGGATGAAAGGAAGGTGATTAGCTGTGTTCCCCAGGGTTCGTTCCTGGGACCAGTACTCTTCAATACATTTGTGAGTAATATTGCTGAAGGACTGAATGAAAAAGTCTGTCTTTTTGCAGATGACACGAAAATTTGCAACAGAGTGGAGGGAGTGGAGAACATGAGGAAAGATTTGCAAAAGCTGAAAGAATGGTCTAATACTGGGCAGTTGAGATTTAATATGAAGATGTGTGGTGTCATGCACTTGGGAAGGAGAAATCCAAGGGAGCGAGAGTTTGGTGTGCATGAACTAGGAGGAGGACCTCGGAGTGATTTTTTCTGAGGATCTCAAGGTAGTGAAACAGTGTGACAAGGCAGTGGCAAAAGCCAAAAGGATGCTGGGTTCCATACAGAGAGGAATTAACTGGAGGCAAGATCATCCAGGGCCTCCGGCACCAGACCACCGGCCAATGGACAGGGCGATCTGCCGGGCTCAGACTCCTCGACGATTTCTTGAAGTGGGAGTCCAATGGGGACACCTCCCTGGAAAACTGTACCTACTGGGATCTTCCGTCGGACCCCTCGAATTCTAGCGGCGCTCACCATCCGAAGACACCTCCTTCCTGGTGTTCATCTGGGACATGGTACGGGCCCTTAACCTGTTCACGCAGGCTGAAGAGGACCCTCGTGCTGAAGAATTCGACATTCTTCAGTACAAGTCCCCGCCCAGGGAATCCCTCACTGTGCCTGTACCTTTGATTCTATCTTGGCTGCTGCTCCGTATGTGGGAGGCCCCGGCCTCGGTCCCCCATCATAAGCAAACACCTTGAAATGCTGTACAAGGTCGAAAGACCCAAATCCCACACACCTCGATGGTGGTGAAATCGGCCATGAGGAAGCAAAAGAGCCCGAAATGGCACTCGTCGGTGCCACTCTGCCGAGAGCCCTTGATGCCCTGGGCCGCAAGGCCTACCAAGGCTCCATACTCTCTTGTCGCATCCAGGCATATCAACTGTACATTGGTATGTTCCTGCGTGATTTGGCTAAGGAACTCGGGGGGTTCTCTGTGGGCCTCGAGGGAGAGCCCCTCGATAAGTTCCACACCCTACTAAAGTCCATCGCGGACTGCTCTAAGTGCTCTCCTGAGCCTCCTATGATAGCTTCGAAACATCAGCTCGGGTGGCGGCCGCAGGCATTGTGGCCCGCCACCAGGCATGGCTCCAATCCTCGTAGCAATGGGTGCAGGAGAAGCTCCTGGACGTGCCCTGTCTCAGTGAGCAGCTCTTCGGCAAACCAATGGTGGAGAAGGCCACGGAAATTGAAACTGAGTTTGTCACTAGAACCCGTCTTTTCCACAATACTTTCACCCTCCTTCGGAAGAAACAGCTGGCCAAGAAGCCCTTCTTTCTTAGAAAGGGTCTCCAGTACTGGGGCTACCCTCCATATTCAGCTATCCCCACGCTGACCACTCTGGCGCAGGATAAAACTGGCTAGGGGCATCGTAAACCAAAAGGCCCACAGACCAAAACGCCAGCTCCCCCACAACCCACTCAGGAGTTTTGACGCCATTGGCAAAGTCCCTTGCCTTCTGGCAATGCAGCAGCCAGTGGGGGGACGCCTGTCCTACTTTGCCCCATTGTGGGCTTCCATCACCTTGGACACTTGGGTCCTCCACGTTGTCCGAGACGGCTATCGCCATCATTTCAACAGGCTTCCGCCTCCTTTCTCCTCGGCGGAGCCTCCTCAACTCCCTGCGCACCAGCTTCTGCTGCAGCGGGAATTACACACTCTCCTCGCCCAGCGGGCAGTCGAGAAGGTCCCTCCGCACCTTCGAAGTCGGGGCTTCTATTCCTGGTACTTCCTTGTCCCGAAAAAGACGGGGGGTCTGCGGCTCATCCTTGACCTCTGCAGGTTAAACAAGTTCCTGGTGCGAGAGAAATTCAAGATGCTGTCTCTTGGTGTTCTGCTGCCCTTCCTCCGGCAGGGCGACTGACTATGCTCCTTGGATCTAAAGGATGCTTACGCACACATCCTAATCCACCCCCAACACAGGCAGTATCTGCATTTCAGGGTGCTCCCCTTCGGCCTCGCCTCTGCCCCACGAGTCTTCACAAAGTGCCTCGTTGTGGTCGCTGCTTACCTTCAGCGTCAGGGGGTGCTGCTCTTCCCTTACCTCGATGATTGGCTTGTTACAGGCTCCTCGGTCGAGGAGGCTTGACGAGCTATGTCGCGCGCTGTCCTCCTCTTGGAGAGCTTGGGGTTTTTGGTCAACTACCCGAAGTCCCACCTCGAGCCGGTGCAGGCTCTCAAGTTTTTCGGGGCGCGCTTCGACACTCAGCAGGCGACCGCCTTCTTGCCGGTGTATCACTCCACCTGCCTCCGAGCTCTGGCGGCTCGAGTCCAAAACGCTTCCCAGGTCACCGCTCGGACCATGCTAGGTCTCCTGGGCCACATGGCCTCGACCATACATGTGGTTTCCCATGCCCACCTGCTAATGCGGACGGCTTAGTGATGTCTCAGTGCCGAATGGAGCCAGTCCCTCGGACACCTCAGGGACCCCGTCAGGGTTCTTCCCAACCTTTATCTTTATTTAAAATTTATTATACCGCCTAAACCAATTAGGCATGCAGCGGTTTACAATAAAATAAAAAACGGAACTACTGATAAAAAAAAAAAAAAACGGAACAGGAACGCCAATTCTTTTAAGATAAAGGGACAGCAAAGAAACAGTACAACAATAATATTAGAAATAAAAAGGGCAAAGGGCAGGTGAACAGTTAGGTAATTGCAGGGGGAGGGGGGAAGAGGAAGATCAAAGGCTGTGCAGAAGAGGTGAGTCTTAAGATTAGCTTTGAAAGTGTGAAAATAAGGTTCCAACCGTAGCGAGAGTGGCAATGAGTTCCAGAGACGGGGGCCAAGAAAAAAGAAAGCAGAAGAACGAGTAGATTCGAGACGAGCCTGGGAGGGAGGTGGTAGAAAGAGACGATTAGCATGAAGGGATCTAAGAACTCTGGAAGGACAGTAAAGCTGAACCAGATTAGAGAGATAGAGTGGAACACCAGTGTGCAAAGACCTGTGAATGAAAATCAGAATCTTGTACTGTATACGAAAAGGGATAGGTAACCAGTGTAGACGAATAAGCAGAGGAATGATGTGAGCGGACTGAGGAGTGTGGGTCAGAAGACGGGCTGCGGTGTGGTGAACACGCTGAAGGCGACGAAGCTGAGTAAGTGGAAGACTGGCCAGAGAAGCATTACAATAATCCAACCGGGAGACAGCCAAAGTGAGAAGAAGTGTGGTCAGAGAAGAGGAGGAAAGAAAAGGCCGAACTGCGCGGAGTTGTCGTAAAGTGTGAAAGGAGCGTTGTACAACACAGGAGATATGGTCTTCGAAGGTTAAAGCAGAATCCAGGGTGACACCGAGATAGCGCAAAGACGTGACCACGGGAATGGGACCAGCAGGAAGAGACGGAGCAAGAGAGGGAATGGAGGCACCAGCAGTGAACCAGATTGCCGAAGTTTTGGACAGGTTGACGTGTAAAAAGTTATCTGAGAACCAGGAAGAAATCGCAGAAAGGCAGACATCAAGAGGACCAATATCCGGCGTGAGTGAACAGGTGTAAAAAAGGAGAAGGATATCATCTGCATAGAAGTATGCATAGATACCGTGCTGCTGTATAGGTAAAGCAAGGGGAGCCAAGAAAATATTGAACAATAGGGGGGCCAAAACAGAACCCTGGGGGACACCACAATGAAGAGGTGTCGGGGAGGAGGAGTCAGAACCGGAAAGGACAGAGAAGGAACGATTAAAGAGAAAAGAATGAAACCAATGAAGAACTGAACCAGAGAGACCGATAGAACTGAGCCTGAGCAGAAGGGTGCGATGATCGACAACATCGAAAGCAGCGGAAAGATCAAGTGCGACAGCTACAGAAATGGAACCCTTGTCGTGAGCGACATGCAACTCATTAAGAAAAGAAATAAGAATAGATTCAGTACTGTGCCCAGGACGGAAACCGGATTGACGGGGGTGAAGAACCAAAGAATCCTCTAAGTGTGCAGAAAGTTGAGAGAAAACCAATCTTTCTAGAAGCTTGGAGAGAAAGGAAAGATTAAATACAGGACGCCAATTAGATAAAGTGGAAGGGTCCAGTGAGGGTTTTTTCAAAAGGGGACGTATCAGGGCGTGTTTCCAAGACGAGGGGAAGGAGCCAGAGGACAGACTAGCGTTGAAAATAGAAAGAACCAAAGGAAGCAGGGCCAGTGAGGGTTCAGAAAGCCATTGCGAAGGGATAGGATCAGACGGACAAGTGGTTTTCCGGGTCGTAGAAAGAACAAGGGACAATTCGGAAAGGGTAATTGGTCGAAAAGCAGACCAGCAGTACGAGAGAGGGGGGATGGAAGGAGAGGACTGGGATGCGGACGGGGCTGGGGAGAGAGGGGGAGGGGACAAGAAGGGAAAAGCCGGCGAATGGTGAGAACCTTGTCGGCAAAGTAGGAGGCCAGGGTAGCTGGGGTGGGATTATTAGAGGAAGGCAAGATAGGAGGTGTGATACTGGGGGATGATGACGTTGCAGAGAGAGAGTGAAGGACGTGGTAGAGTTGATGTGTGGAGTTAGTTGAGGAGGAGATAAGCTTAGAAAAATAATCCCGTTTTGCTGCATTCAGCAAAGAACGATAGCGAGTGTGGCAGTAGTGAAAGTGTGACAGAGAAGCCGGGGAAGGGTGCTTATGCCAACGGCGAATAGAACGCCGAAGGTAAGAGCGATGGAGACGGAGCCCTGGATGATACCAAGGAGAGTTGGGGCGACAACGCCTGATAGGTTGGGGACGAAAGGGTGCAACCTTGTCTAGAGCAGATGTGAGAGTGGTGTCAACTGGGAGCAGATGGAAGTTATCAGGGAAAAGCTTATCCAAGGGGGGGAACTGGTGAAGTGAGTTGGGCGTATAGTGACGACTCAGACGGGTAGAGGGTAGGATGGCAGAGGCGGAGGGGGGGGAGATGGGGCATGAAAGGGTAAAGGATATGCAAAAGTGATCGGACCATGGGAGAGGCTGGGAAGAGAAAGAAGAAAGGGTGGTGAACGAGTGTGAATGGGAGATCACTAAATCCAAAGGTGTGACCGGCCGAATGAGTAGGAATTTGGATATGTTGATGTAAGGAAAGATCAGAAAGCAGGGAAAGAAAGGAAAAATCACGCTGGGAAGAGGGGGAATCAACATGCACATTAAAATCACCGAGAAGCAAAAGATGTTGATACCTAAGGGAAGCTTCAGACAGGGCCAAGAGAACAGAATCCCACAAAGGAGAGGACAGGGCAGGGGGGACATAGAGAAGTAGGATGTGCAAAGGGAATGAGGACTCTAGTAGAAGCAGGAGAGCCTCAGGGTAGGGGAGAGGGAGGGGAAGAACCTTGCGTAGGGGAAGGGAGGAGCGATGGATCACTGCAACCCCCCCACCAGGCCTGCCTCAACGAGATGTTGCAAAAAAGGAGAATCCTGAGGGGAGGCAGCGATTCAAAAGAGGCTCCTCTCTATCCCTAAGCCAGGTTTTAGTCAAAAACAAAATATCCAGGGAATGTTGCAATATGAGATCATGAATGAGCGTGGTCTTAGAACGAAGGGAGCGACAATTTAGCAGAGATAATTGGAGGAGAAGAAGTTGGGAGGGGGAGGGAAGACCAGGAGAGGGCAAAGAAAGCGGCCGGGAAAAAGGACAGGAGATAAGATTCAGAGAGCGGCATGTAGCAATATCGGCTAGAGCGGGAGAGGGAAGGGAGGAAGGAGGCCTCCAACCCCACATAACAGGAATAGCGGACATGAAACAAA
Source organism: Ichthyophis bannanicus (assembly GCA_033557465.1). Lineage (NCBI taxonomy): Eukaryota > Metazoa > Chordata > Amphibia > Gymnophiona > Ichthyophiidae > Ichthyophis > Ichthyophis bannanicus. The sequence continues at coordinate 683,225,473 of CM066032.1, forward strand.
ATGCAATAAGCAAATACAGCGTAGAAAGCAATGAGGACCGGCTGTCGATAGCAGGAGCACCCTTGCGTGAAAACAAGCTGGGAACAGCAGGAACTGGTAGTAGATCTTGCAAAGAGCAGGGTAGACCAAGGGACAGCGAGCTGTAGATCTCGCCCCCAGACTCGCCCCAAGGAGCTCGACCAAGGAGCACGTCCTGCTCCTTGGGCGCGCGCCAGTGGCGCTAAACGCCGCACTAGGTGGGCTTATATGCAGGGCAGCCACTTCGGGAACGCCGAGGATGGGCAATTACCTGGGAGGAGCAAAAGGGAGACATCAGCAACAGCAGGAGAGCAGCAAACAGGCAAGCAATGCAAAGCAAGGCAGGAGACAGACAGCCTCGACCATACATGTGGTTTCCCATGTCTCAGTGCCGAATGGAGCCAGTCCCTCGGACACCTCAGGGACCCTGTCAGGGTTCTTCCCAACCTCCATTTGTCCCTGAGCTGGTGGCAAAATCCCTGCAACCTCTTGCAGGGGTTGCCCTTTCAGGCCCCGCAACACGATGCGGTGCTGGCGACAGACCCTGTTAGGGTGGGGATCCCACTGCTGACCCCTCTGCACGCAGGGACAATGGTCACTCGAGGAGTCTCAACAGCAAATAAACCTGCTCGAGCTCTGGGCGATTTGGTGGGCTCTGAGGGCCTTCGAGGAACACCTTAGCGAGAGGTCCGTTCTAGTGCAGACCGACAACCGTGTAGCTTTGTTCTACATTAACAAGGAGGGGGGCATGGGATCGCGCTCCCTCTGTCGCGAAGCAGTCCTCATCTGCTCTTTCGCTGTCCGACGGGGGATGTCCCTCAGGGCAACATAACTCCCGAGTCAGGAGAACGGCCTGGCAGACAGATTCAGCAGGATCCTTCTCCCCTGCGAATGGTGGCTGTATCCCAGAGTAGCAGACTGGCTGTTTCTTTGTTGGGGGTTGCCGGCGATAGAGCTCTTTGCCAGCCCCCAGAACACACAGCTCCTCCGCTTCTGCGGTCAGGTGCTGCACCCGAGCATTGAGGGCCCCGATGCATTTCTCCTGGACTGGTCATCCAGCCTTCTCTATGCATTCCCTCCTTTCCCCCTCATTGTGAGGACCCTTTTCAAGGCTCAGCAGGACAGAGCGTCACTGATTCTCGTGGCTCGCTCGTGGCCTCAGCTGCCCTGGTTCCCGCTCCTGCTCTGGCTGTCGATGGAGCATCCAGTTCCCCTGGGCTCTGCCAGGGGTATGCTGACGCAGGAGGGGGGTCGGGTGCTGCATCCGAACCTAACCTCCCTATCCCTTGCAGCCTGGCGGCTGAACGGGTCTCCTTAGCCTCTCTGGCCTTTCCGGAGGTGGTCGAGGCAATCTTCCTCGCCTCGAGGAAGGACTGCAATAGGCGAACCTACGCCTTTAAGTGGAGACGCTTCTCCATCTGGTGCTCAGAGTGGCAGATTGACCCCTTCTCATGCCCCGTTCAATGGTTTCTCCAGTACCTCCTCCATCTCTCAAGAGAAGGACTGAAGTCGAACTCTGTCAGGGTTCATTTGAGCGCCATTTCGGCTAATCACTTCCTCATCGAGGAAGTCTCGCGGCAGTCTCCCGCTTCATGCGGGGGTTTCTGCTTTCTAAGCCGCCCATCCGCCCTCCTCCGGCAGAATGGGACCTGAATGTGGTAGTCACACAGCTCACCTGCCCGCCCTTCGAGCCAATGGTGACGTGCTTGCTCCGACACCTGTCCTGGAAGGTGGCCTTCCTGGTGGCACTGACCTCGTCCCACCCAGTCAGTGAGCTCCAGGCTCTCATGGCTGGCGCCCCTTACACCAGGCTTTATTGGAACAGGGTGGTCCTACGTACCCACCCTAAATTCCTGCCTAAAGTCATTTTGGATTTTCATCTCAATCAGGAGATAGTCCTGCCAACTTTCTTCCCGAGGCCCCATGCCAACCAGGCGTCGACGGCACTCCACACCCTTGACTGCAGACGTGCCCTCGCCTTTTACTTGCAGCTTACCCAGAATCATTGCAAGTCTGACCGGCTTTTCGTGACCCATGATCCCAATAGACCGGGGTAGGCAGTCATCAAGCGCACCCTCTCTGTTTGGGTGGCGGACTTCATCTCTATCGCCCAAACGAAAGCGGGCGTCCCGCTAGATCGCCGAGTCACCGCACATGGGGTCTGGGCCAAAGCGGCCTCGGTGGCCTCGCTGCACTCGGTGCCCCTGATGGACATCTGCCGGGTGGCGACCTTGTCTTCTGCGAATACCTTCGCTGTCCCCTATTGGCATGGAGATGGAGTCCTGCCGGGACAGCACCTTCGGCCAGGCTGTACTCCGTAACCTCTTCGGGGTATAAGCAACTCCTGCCCTCTGACCCTACTTCATGGCTACCGAGTGCTTCGCCCCGAGGACTCGGGCTCCTTCGGGCTTCACCTTCTGCTCACGGCCTCGCAGAGGCGTATTTTTGGTTACAGGTTTGGTAGCCTGTAGCTAGGGAGTCCCATAAGTGAGGACTGACTTCCTGCTTGTTCCTGGAGAAAGCGTAGTTACTCACCTATAACAGGTGTTCTCCAGGGACAGCAGGAATCAGTTTTCACTGCCCTCCCGCCTCCCCTGATGAGTTGCTGGATTTTTGTCCTTCCCTTGCCATCTGCTTGGTAGGGCTCGAGCTAAGGGACCTGACTGAGCAAGATGGCACCCTTGGGCAGGAAGAGGACCACGCATGCATGGCAGCAATCCCAAAGGCTTTCTTTGAAAGCTGGGGAATTGCTCCACGCAGGCTCCGTCGGTGCCGACGTCACCCATAAGTGAGGACTGATTCCTGCTGTCCCTGAGAACACCTGTTACAGGTGAGTAACTACGCTTTTCCTACTGAAGGTGGTATCTGCTTCCCACCTCGGTCTCTTGTTCTGACAACTTTCTTTCCCAGGCTTCACTCCAGCAGAGCGAAGACATCGCCGCACATGTTGAGCTGCAAGTGAGCCTTGGCCTTCTCCCTTGAATGGACGAAGGCCCACCATAATTCCACCCAGCTGTCTGTCTCTTTTGACCCTAGCAAACCTGGTGACTGCCATTTCCAAATGCACTCTGTTTGGATAGCAGACTGCATCTCCTTTGCTTATGCCCAGGCAGACCTAAGCTTTGATGGTCATGTCATGGCTTACAACATCCAAGCCATGTCTGCATTGGCACCAACTTACGCTCATGGAGGAGTTCTTCAGGAGTTCTACTGTTGGATGGGGATTCCCAACACGACTGGCTAAGCCATACTCTGGCATCTGTTTGGGAATTAGGTTCCAATTCATTCCCACTGGCCCTTTTGTCCATCCAGGCTACCAGAAAGAAATTCCTCAGTGAAGATGTACCCTGAAGATGCTAAATCAGTTGAGTCCCCTAGGGGGATTGCTCACACTGTTCATTGTCATTTCTCCAGTTCTGTTGCCCCTGTTGGGTTTTTGGCAGCCTGTTTTCAGTAGCCTGTAGCTTGGGGACTCCCATACGTGAGGACTTTACTTCCTGCTTGGCCACAGAGAAAGCATAGTTACTCACCTGTAGCAGGTGTTCTCCATGGACAGCAGGAATAAGTCCTTACAACTCTCCCACCTCCCTGAGGAGGAGGAGTTCTGGCTACAGCTTTGATATTTTACTGGAGAAGATGGCGCCATAGCAGGTGGGAAGGCAGGCATGCATGCGTGGTGGAGCGTCCCAAAAGCTTTTCCAGTGAAAGTTTGGAAATGTTCTGGGGAGAGGGGCTCCTTTCGGTGATATTACCCATACATAAGGGCTTATTTCTGCTGTCCACGGAGAATATCTGCTACAGGTGAGTAACTATGTTTTTTTTTCCTTAAAACTATTTGTGGTTGAAATGGAATGATTTGGGAGCCTGGAAAGTGACTTATTTCTTTTCCTCCCTCCTAGTTGCCAATTCTGTAGCCTATCTCATACATGAAAAGCTCTGGTGTAATTAATGCCATCACATGGACACAGGGCACAGAGTGTCTGTCATGTTGTGGTTTTAGTAAGGTTAGCAATTTCTTGCCCACATTCATATATAGGTCAGCTTGATAGTTTCAATTCTTATTTCAGAAGCAGAAAAAAATCTTCCATAAGTTAATCCTGGGTAGCTTACTTTAAACATGCCTGTCTGTGCATTCCTTGGGTTATAGTCATGTTCTTGTATGAGCTTCAATCTGAGTAAAGGGAAGATATATGGAAGTTATCAGTTAATATCAGGCCAGTCGTTTTCTATCTTCTTTTGGCTTAAGGAACGCATGGGGATGGGGGGAATCTCCTTACTCTCAATCCTTGGAAGCTCTTGAGGATATGCTTACAGAGGGTAATTTTATAAGGGGACATCTAGTTAAAGCGTGTTTTAATGCACCTCTGTTAAGCCTACTTGTCTATAAAAAAAACTTGCATATAAAATGTACACCAAAATGTATATATGCCTATATTTTTCAAATGTGCGTGTATATTATAGAATTTTATAATCTATGTGCCTGATTTTTGAAGGCCATTACACAGGTAACTTCCCTAGTTACCCGTTTAAAGGCGTTATCCAGGATTTTCGAAGGGCACCTACACGGGTAGTGCCCTTCAAAAATCCCAGATATGTCCCTAACGCGCCCAGATGCTATCTGCATAGCATCAGGGCAAGTTGGGGGCGTTCCAGGGCGCAGCAGTGGCGGGCCATGGCACTATCCATGTAGCACAGATTTTTGATGCTACACGGTTAGCGCTCTGCGCTTTAAAGATAGGTGTGGGAAAACCTCGCCTATCTTTAAGGTGCTGGGGCCAACTGTGTAGCAAATTCTACACAGGTAGTTGTGAAGTGACACATGAATTTTCAATACCGGGGCCGCATATGACACCGGCATGGAAAATCTGGGTTAGGTGGGAGGTGGGCGGGCTGTGTGCTGACGTGGTGCATAGCACCGCCCAACTGAAATTCAGGCCCTATGTGCATATTTGCATGCTCTGCCCATTCACCATCCACACTCCACTCATGCCAAAGAATGTATTTTACACTGCTCAATATTTTATAAAAGGTCATTTATGCACACGTGTAGCCACATATGGGAATGACTTTATACAATTTTCTCCATAAGGACCCCCCTGAGCCCTCATTTGCCTTTCCTCAGCAACCATCCTAAGTTATCTCACAGTCACATGTCACCAGGCCAATCATTTCCCATGTCCTTGTTTGTCATTCCTCCCCTCAATTCCTCTCCTCATTTTCTCCTATCTGCCAACTTTACCCCTGGAATAGTTATTTTCAGCACTGCGTGGCTTTTAAAGATGTGAGTTGTGCCGTGATTCAATGCCTGTGGTCTTCTTAACAGACTGTGGCACCTTGAGGCTCAAATATACTGAGAATTGTGTGGCAGCAGAAAGCAGCAGCTGTTGTGAGGGTTGGGACTGGCAGTGCTGTGGAACCCTGATGATAAACTCAGAGAGCCTATGTTGAAAAACGTTTTACTTTCTGCCACTGTACTAGATAGAAAGGTGGAATAGCCAAGTGAGGCTGACTGAAAAGGGAAACCACTCAAAATGAAACTTCAGAAACAAGCCATTGAACAACCCAGCCAGAGTAAGAGTGCTTTTCACAGCAGCTGATGCCCTCTGAGAACTGCTTCAGCTCATTGATAAGGGTTATGATGTGTTGATTCTTTACAGGTTCCATTTGGTCATAGTGGTGGTGTCTAATGCAAATGACTGACTGCCATATTTTAGATGAACAAGAATGTGGGCGGTCTTTTTTTCATTGGGGTGTCTTTCTGTCTGTTAGGCTCCTTTTTGGATGGTTCTTCTGCTCTCCTAACAATAGCTGCTTGCACTGCTCTTGGCGAGATTGGCAGAAATGGTCCTTTACCAATCCCTAATGATGGTACTGGATTTACAAAGTTGCATCTTGTAGAAAATTTACTGGCTCGAATACCCTCTGGCAAGGAGAGTAATAAAGTAAGTGTCTGTGATTACATTTTTTAAATCTTAGATTCAGAACTGCCATCTCTTTCTCATGTGTAGTATATAAAGAATTTGAAATTTTCTGCTTTGTCATTTATTCTATCTTTCTTTGCCTTTAACTGTTCTTATTTACATTCAAAATAATTCATCCTAAAAAACTAAAATCTATAGGACTGATATTCAAAACCCTTATCCGGATGGCCAGCGGGAGACTATCCAGTAAAGAATGCTGACCAAGATACTCAACGACACTATTCGGATAGTGCTGCTGAATATCTCCACAGGCCGTCCTGACACTATCCAGACAACTTATGCCACATGAAAAGCAGGCTTAAGTTGCTATCTGGATAAGTGCCAGCTGAAAATTGTGCTCTCTGGATAAGTGCCAGCACTTATTCAGATAGTGCTGCTCAAACCAGATATTCAGTAGCAACTTCTTTAAGAACATAAGATATGCCATACTGGGTCAGACCAAGGGTCCATCAAGCCCAGTATTCTGTTTCCAGCAGCAGCTCATTCAGGTCACAATTGTCAGGTTCCCAAAAAGGTACACAGATTCCACATTGCTTATCCCATAGTAAGCAGTTAATTTCCCTGGTCCTCTTTGATAATGGTTTATGGACTATTTTTCCAAGAACTTGTCCAAATCTTTTTTTAAACCCATCTACACTAACAGAGTTTACCACATCCTCCAGTAATGAATTCCAGAGTTTGATTACGCATTGAGCGAAAAAATATTTTCTCAGATTAGTCTTAAATGGGTTACATTGTAGCTTCATTGCATGTCTCCTGGTCTTTCTACTTTTTGAAGGAGTAAACAACCGATCTACATTTACCCAGTACACTCCATTCATTATTTTATAGACCTCAGTCATATCTGGGTACTGTTGCTGACTATCCCATGGTGTTTAAATATTGGCTCCTAGGGCCCTATATCTGGTTGGTGGAGCCATGTTACAGTGCCACAAACTTGATTGCGGGGTCACATAGAGAGCTGAGAAATAAAATCTGCTGGCAGTTCACAGTTCTATGAATTTGCACTGGCTTCACAGACAGCTGGACTAACACAATATATTTTTTGCTATTTTTCAGAGGTCCTTCCACAAGGGAAAAGGGGGGGGCACTAATAAGCACTGAACAAGATGGCTGCTTAAGGCTTAATATCTCACAGAACCAGAACAGACCATAGAAACCACAAAAAGTCAGTGTGCTTTGGAAATTGTGTAGGAAATTGTGAGCAGAATAAGTGCTCACATATGAGTGACATCACCGACCAAGCCCTCCTGTGGTAATCTTTTTCAACACCTTCTAGAAGTTTTGCCTGCCCACTGCTTCACTATTCTCTTCAGTTTTCTTTAGTTGCAGAGCCCTTCCAATGCATTCGTCTCTCTGCATCTCTCATTTCTCACTTGCATATTTCAGTGTTTGTAAGGGTATTTTTTTTTGTTTTCCTGGGCTGCTTATCTGCTACATATAGGCCTCTTGGTTTTTTAGTTAGGTTTTTCAGTCTTTTAGGTTTCCTTTATTTTTTTTTGCATTGCTGCTATAGACAGCATTTAGGTCTCAGGCGAAGTTGCCGCGTTGAGTATTTTTTTATACTTTTATCATCAAGTCATTTGATTTTGCAGCGGCTGTTGTTCCAGATGATATGTCCTAGAAGCCTGTCAGCGGATTTAAAAGGTGTATCCAGTGCTGCAGGACCATGTCCATTATGGATACCCACAAATGATGCCTGCAGAGTCTGGGGGCCCCACCATAAGCTGCCGTTTTGTCTTTTGTGCTTACAGATAATAAAAGGAGGGCTTCAGGGTTGAGAAAAACAGTGCAAATATATAATTTGGTGTTGAAGTCTGATTCATCGACATCAGCATTGGTGGTACTAGTTTCCATGACCCTAGTAGCTACATTGGATGCTGGCGGAACATTGGCATCAAGGAACCCTCGAGCTCCATTGGTCTCCCACCAATACCGCCCTGACAAAGAGGAAGGGTTCGTCTTCCTAATCTTCAGAGTCTTTGGCATCAATGACCAAGGACCTCAAGCACTGAATAGAGGCTGTGCCTCATCAGTGCCAAATTTTATCAGTGTGTGATGCTGAGGGTTCACAGTCTTGACCCTCAAAACAGCCCCCATGTGAGGACTGCTCATCCTCCTTGAAGAAAGAGTGGCTGCGCCTGACTCCAGAAGATCGAGGCCAACCTGCTGATGCTCCCTTTCAGATTCAGGGAACATCGGCTGATTCTGCTGTGGGCCCATTGCCTTTAGTGATGGCAGCCCTTGAGAAGTCATCAAAACATTCATAGCTCCGTTCATTAACCACATTTGTAGTACAATTCTATAGGAAAAATAATAATCAGGGAGAAAGGCAAGTCACAGAATTCACAAGGCGACCAGATAGACCACCAAAATGGCCATAGGTCTCTTCCAGTTCATACTGCTAGACCAGTCCAGACAAACGGGTTATGCACCCCTGCCAGCAGATCTTGGAGACAGAGAATTCTACCAGAGCTCTGATAGGCTGGAGCCTGGTGATATAATCCTACCCCTAGGGGTCTCCCTCAGTTTTTCTCTGTCTCCAGCAGATCTGGATGCTTTGTTTTTTTGCTCCTTCAAAAACATTTAAAATGATTTATTTCTTTGTGATTTCTTTTGGAGAGATTATACTCTGTAGTTGCCAGTGTACTTATCTGAGCACCAGGATGGTTTCCAGCTGAGCTCCTGTGTCCTGTCACAGTAGAGATCGCTGATGTGAAGACTTCCCAGCACTAGTCAAGAGGACTATTTAGCTGGATGGTAAGCCTCCTAAAATCCAGTCCCTGGGGCTGATTTTAGTGGTGAGGCAGCTGGCAGTGGGCTGAGCAGCGGTCCGTGGCTTCTCTGCACTTTCGGTACTGTGAGTACAAAGCCTGTCTTTCTCCCACTGATGTCTGGTGGTGACTCAATTTATTTTTCTTGATTTTTCAGCGATTTTAGACATTTCTGTCATGCCTGCAACCCTCCCACCTTGTCCTTTGACTTTTTAAGTTAATTCCTTAGCTTTTGGGGGTTTTAATTCACTCTTTTTGAGGTTTATTTTTGCCGGCGGCCATTTTGAATAGCTAATGAGCCCCGGGTTTTGGCGGGAAGCCAGATTCCTTCTCTACTTGCTTTCTAGCACCTCTATTGCTGTTTAAGTTTTTTCCACAACACTTGCTAGCTGTGAGTTGTGGAGGGGTTCTTTTATCTCCAGGAACAAGCAGGAATGAGTCCTCACATATGGGTACGTCGGTTCCGACGGAGCCTGCGCGGGAAAGCTTCCCAGAAAGAAAGCCTTTGGGGCCTCCCACAGCGCATGCGCGCTGCCTTCCCACCTTCCTGACCAACTCTCCTCCTCTTTTTCCGCGGAGCCAGCAGGTCGTGTTCCTGTCACCGCTGAAGAAGTTCTTATTTTAATTTGTTTCTTTGGCCGCATGTCTGCCTTCCACGACTCCGGACCGGTACCGCCGGTCTTTTTCTTTACTTTTCTTTAAAAAAAAACAAACTCTTTTCCCCACTTGGTGTATTTTCCTCTTAGGCCTTTAGGCCTTGACAAAATTCTCCTCATGGAGAAACCAGCTACTGGTTTTAAAAAATGCACCAAGTGCAGCTGTACTATTTCAATTACAGACACCCATGAATGGTGTCTTAAATGTTTGGGGCCTGACCACTCCATTCCGGACTGCCCATCCTGTTCTCTGATGTCCAAACGTGGCTTACAGAACCGGGCAGCCAAGATTCATATGCTGTTTTCTGATACTCCAGCATCAACATCATCCAGGTCTTCCTCTCCTGATGGATCTCAGGTAACCAAACATTCTTCCGGCAGGTCTTCAAAGGGCAAATCTCCCTCTAAGTATCGAGATGCCTCTGGGCTTGACCCTGAGGACCCTGCCCCAGCCAAACAACCCCGGCGGGAAGCTCCGGCTTCCAAAGCTCCTCCTATGGGGTTACAGGTTGACATCGATGGCACGGCCTCGACCGATCACCTGTTGGACTGCTCTGGGGTACCGGCCCATTCTTCCGGTACCGATATCCAGACAGTCGTGGCATCCATGGATCATACTGTTCAGACCATGCAGCAGGCCATAATGGCTTTTACAAGGGCTTCCGAAGAACACCCTAAGCATCCTGCAAATGGCCCAAAATGTTGCTGCTAGAGTCATCATGGAAAAGAAAGTCACAGACCACATAACCCCAGTACTAATGGAACTGCACTGGCTCCCAGTAGCCGCCCGTATCATCTACAAACTGCTCATCACAACATTTAAACTCATCCATAACATCGCACCATCCTACCTCAATAACCTAATCACTATTCAACCATGCAACAGGAGCAGGAGAACCATGAACCTCAACACCCTATGCATACCGACTAGCATAAGATCTGTCAAGGCCGAAACAAGCAATAGGGCGTTCACATACACAGCACCAATCCATTGGAACTAACTCCCACATGAGTTGAGACTCATAAACAACCTGAGTGAATTTAGACGAAAGCTTAAAACCCACTTGTTTCAAACCCACTACAACTTGAGCTAACTGCTAATCATGTATAGATTGTACTTTTTGGCAAGTAATTCTGTATAAATTGTATATATGGGGCCCCCCCACGCTATTGTAATCAAATGTATACCCAGATCTGTGTGCTCAAATCAAATGTATATTGCACCCAACTGATTCTCCCGTGTTATGTAAATCATTGACTAATCAAAAATGTAAATCTGAAAGATCTCAATGTGCTGTACAAAGCATTATGATTCTGTAGAGTAAACCGCTGCTGATCGTAGGAAGCAGCTGTATACAAATGTTTACTAAATAAATAAATTAAGGCTGCGATGCCCACGGTACCGCAACAAGCGGTACCGACTCCGGTACCGGTACCACAACCGATACCAGTACCCATGACATCCACATCGACCAGGATACCGGTTCCGGTTCCCGGTTCCGGAGCCTTTCCCGATACCGATCCGGTTCCGGGTACGCCCGATGTCGATACCGGTCGATACGCGTATCGATCCCTGGAAGCCAACAAACGATACTTCGAGTCTTCTGATGATTCAGACTCCTCAGATGACTCTGCTGAAGCATCTCTTACTCTTCCTGAGGAGCCCTCTTCTCCAAAGAGGAGAATGTCTCCTCCAGAGGATTTGTCCTTTCAAGATTTCATTCTTGAAGTAGCTAAAGGACTCTCTATTTCAGTAACCACTGAAAAAGAACCTAGAGCAAAAAATTAGATATTTTGGGGTACTCTAAGGTTCCTAAGGAGGCAGTCACCTTGCCCATTCATGAAATTCTTCATGAACACATGATGGACTTATGGGAGACTCCTCTCACCCTCTCTCCACATTCTCGTCGTTTGGACACCATGTATCGTGTCCCCCCTTCTCCTGGTTTTCAAAAAACTCAGCTCCCTCACCACTCTATTGTGGTGCAGTCAGCTATGAAAAGGATAAAGAGTACCAAAAGACACTCTTCTACCCCTCCAGGAAGGGAATGTAGGACTTTGGATGCTTTTGGCAGGAAAATCTTCCAAGCTAGTATGCTGATTGCCAGAATCAATTCATACAGTCTATACATGGGCATGTTTCTGAAGGAGCTTGCACTACAGTGGCGCAATTTTCTCCCCTTTATCCCAGAGGATAAAAAGGATGAGTACCTTCTTTTGCTGAGACATACCCAAGATGTTTCAAAGTTTTCCAACAGGGCAGCTTTTGACTCCTTTGAAGGTGCTAGCAGAGCCTCAGGCATTGCTATAGCTGCTCGCAGAGTTGCTTGGCTCCAGGCTTCTGACTTAGAACCCTGGGTCCAGGATGGCTTGGGAAATTTGCCCTGTACTGGTGAAAATCTGTTTGGGAAAGAGTGGCAAATCAAAGCCACTCAAATGGATGCAGAGAATGCTGCTTTGGATAGACTTTCTAAGTCTACCTCTACCCCTGCCAAGAAAAAGTCTTTTAAAAAGCCTTTCTTCAAGAAGGCCAGATTTTCTACAAATACTGGCCAACAATCTTCTGCAGCCCGCTTTGCTCTTAAGTGTCAGCAATCTAAACAGGCCAGGGCAAAACCTGCAGGGGCTGCTACAGTCCAGCAGTCCCAACCTCCTCAGGGTTTTTTACTTGATTCTAGAGAACTTAACCTTGCTCTGCAACAACCAGAGCCTCTCACCATCCCAGGAAGGTTAACTCATTTTGCTCCCAGATGGGAGCAAATAACATCAGAGCAGTGGACCCTCTCTATCATCAGAGAGGGCTACAAACTGCACTTCTCCAGCCTTCCTCCCCATACCATGGTGAGTCGTCTCAATTCTCCTACGTCTCTCCTACACCTTTTGGGTCAGGAGATCACCACCCTTCTTGCCCAAAGGGCCATAGAAGAAGTGCCTCTTCTTCAACAGGGGTCAGGGTTTTACTCCCCTTATTTTCTCATTCCAAAGAAAACAGGGGGGTACAGGCCCATTTTAGATATCAGAGAATTGAACAAATTCCTCTACAAAGAGAAATTCAAGATGCTTTCTCTAGGAACTCTCCTTCCATACCTGCAGAGTCAAGATTGGCTTTGTTCTCTAGATCTCAAGGATGCGTACACACATATACTCATCCATCCCTCCCACAGAAAATCCTACGGTTTCTGTTCCAGGGAAAACATTACCAATACAGAGTACTTCCCTTCGGTCTAGCCTCTGCTCCCAGGGTGTTCACCAAATGCATGGCGATAGTTGCTGCCTTTCTACGTGCCCTGGGAATCTTTGTCTTTCCATACCTGGACGACTGGCTCATCCGAGCTCCATCTCAGTCTGAAGCCCAGACTTCCCTGGACCGCACCAGACGCATTCTGCACTATCTGGGACTTGTGATCAACCTCCCAAAGTCTCAGCTCACCCCTACTCAGTCCCTGGAATTCATAGGGGCCTGGTTAGATACCACCACTGCAAGGGCCTACCTTCATCAGGCCCGTTGCCAGCGTCTAGTGCACCTCGCCTCCCAGGCTCAGTCCAGAACCCACCTGACAGCCAGGGAGATGCTACAGCTGCTGGGGGGCCTCCACAGTGCATGTGGTACCTTATGCTCGCCTACACATGAGAGCAGCTCAATGGACTTTGTCCACCCAGTGGACTCAAGCATCGGGAGCTCTCTCAGACCAAATAGCAACCTCCAAATGTCTCTTTTGGTCTCTCCATTGGTGGATATCCACCCAAAATCTGTTGTTGGGGGCTCCTTTCCAGCCACTGTTGCCCCAATCAACCCTCACAACAGATGCCTCCCAAACAGGTTGGGGAGCTCATCTTCAAGACCTCTCCACTCAGGGCATTTGGTCTCCACAGGAGGCCACCCTTCATATCAATCTTTTGGAACTCCGAGCAATTTTCCTTGCTCTCAAAGTTTTTCATACCCTCCTCAACAACATGACAGTCCTTGTTCACACGGACAATCAAGTAGCCATGTTTTATATAAACAAACAAGGAGGGACTGGCTCTCTGTCGCTTTGCAACGAAGCTCTAAAATTGTGGGCCTTCGCCAGAGAGCATCAAATCCATCTTCTGGCAGTATACCTTCCAGGAGTTCAAAACTCTTGGGCAGACAGACTCAGTCGAGTCTTGCTCCCATATGAATGGACCCTGCACAAGGATCAGGTACTCCGAATCTTCCAGGAATGGGGGACCCCGGACATAGACCTCTTTGCAAGTCCGTGGAATGCCAAACTTCCCCACTTCTGTTCCAGAATTCCATGTCAGGAGGCTCTGGCCAAGGATGCCTTCCTCCTTCACTGGGGTCAGGCCTTCCTGTATGCCTTTCCACCCATTCCCTTGATTCCCAAGACTCTGTTCAAACTCCATAGGGATCAAGGATCTATGATCCTCATCGCTCCACGCTGGCCACACCAAGTGTGGTATCCTCTACTTCTGCAGCTCTCCCAAGCCCCCTCCCTGGACTTGGGAGCTGCTCCAGACCTTCTGTCCCAGGAGGAGGGAACTTTGTGGCACCCAAACCCCAAGTCCCTTCACCTCAGAGCTTGGTTACTGAAGGCCTAGACCTTCAAGCCTTCAATCTTTCTCAACAAGTGAAGGATATCCTCCATGCCTCCAGGAAACCTTCCACTAGGCATTCTTACGCTTTCAAATGGAAAAGATTTTCCATTTGGTGTGCTCAAAAGAGTCTTGACCCTCTCGCACTACCTGTGAATTCTCTATTAGAATATCTCCTGCATCTCTCCAATGCAGGCCTCAAGACGAATTCAGTACGAGTCCATTTGAGTGCTATTGCAGCATCACTTAAACCCATCAATGGACAACCTATTTCCTCTCATTCTCTTATTGCAAGATTCATGAGAGGCCTAACGTTAACTAAACCTCCCATTAGACCTCCTCCGGTGGCATAGGACTTAAACTTGGTTCTTGGTCAGCTTATGAAGCCACCCTTTGAACCCTTAGCCTCAACCTCCTTGAAATTTCTTTCCTGGAAGGTTATTTTCCTTATTTCAGTCACCTCGGCTCACCGTATCAGTGAACTGCAGGCCCTAGTGGCTAATCCACCTTATACAAGGTTCCATCATGATAAGGTGGTCCTTAGGACCAATCCCCACTTTATGCCTAAAGTGGTCTCCCCTTTTCATCTTAATCAAGAGGTATTTTTACCTATCTTTTTTCCAGCTCCTCGTGCATCTAATGCAGAGAGGGCCCTTCATACTCTGGATTGTAAAAGAGCTCTCGCCTTTTACCTCCACAGGACACAGCAACATAGAAAGTCTTCCCAGCTTTTTGTTGCTTTTGATCCTTCCCATTTGGGACTTCCAGTCACTAAAAGAACGCTGTCCAATTGGATTGCTCAGTGTATCTCTTTTGCTTACCAGAGTAAGAACCTTTCTCTGGAGGGCCATGTCACAGCTCACAATGTGAGAGCCATGGCCACCTCTATGGCTCATCTTCATTCTGTATCCATCGATCAGATCTGTCGAGCAGCCACCTGGGCCTCGGTTCATACCTTTACAGCCCATTACTGCTTGGACAAGGACTCCCGCCGGGATGCCTTATTTGGTCAGGCTGTCCTCAAACACCTGTTCCATTCTTAAACAACTCCTGCCCACCTTCCCTGAATGGATGCCTGAGATCCATAGGAAGGCGAGAAACCCTTCAGGGTCTCATACCCTTACATGAGGGGGATCTCACAGGCATCTTAGCTAGGGAGTCCCCATATGTGAGGACTCATTCCTGCTTGTTCCTGGAGATAGCACAGTTACTTACCTGTAACAGGTGATCTCTGGGAACAGCAGGAATTAGTCCTCACAACCCACCCACCTCCCCTAGGAGTTGTCTCTTTCTCTTTCTCTCTCTTTCCTTTCCTCTCTCTATTGTCTCAGCTTTAAACTCGAACTGAGGAGAGTTGGTCAGGAAGGCGGGAAGGCAGCGCGCATGCGCTGTGGGAGGCCCCAAAGGCTTTCTTTCTGGGAAGCTGGGGAGCTTTCCTGCGCAGGCTCTGTCGGAACCGACGTACCCATATGTGAGGACTAATTCCTGCTGTTCCCAGAGATCACCTGTTACAGGTAAGTAACTGTGCTTTCTCTGCCTATGTATTAACATAATGAATAAAAAGTACGGAAGGCATGAATAGAGAACAGGATGCAATTCAGAGCCACAGTACAATGCTAAGACACTGACCAATGGTGCAGGGCTCATGGGTTCCATCCCCCACTGTGCCCAACAAAGAAGGCTGGCTGAGGCATTTCCTATTATGGGGAAGATTGTTAAATGGCTGTTCCTACAAGGCAGAGTTATTTTTTTTTTAGTTCTCACTATGCCTTATTCAGGTCTACGCTGCATAGGCTGTCAGAAGAGACACAGGGACCTCAAGAATCAGCTGTGCTCTTCCCCCAGCGTCTTGATTCCCCAGATAAACTTGGGAACTCCTGAGCCTGGCTTCAGTGGAGCTCTCCATTGGCTTTACGCTGCGCTGAGTCTTTGCCACGAGGGTTTAGACATCCCCAGGAAGTTCAGGTATCATTTTCTGAAAGAAAACTGTGAGTAGCCTGTTTTTTTCTTACTTGCCTCAGCTGCCCTGGGTTGATTTCAACTGCATCCGGACCGGCTGCCTCTGAGTTTTGAAGTTCCTACTTTAAATTCTTAATCCACAAACTGCAGCCGGGTTACTTTGTACGTCTTACTGGAATATTGTACCTGTCTTATTCAGTATACCATTTGATTGGAATTTTAAGTCAGTGTTTTGTATCCTGACTGTTTTGGGCTCGGCCTAATTAAGCATACTCACTGTAATCTTCAGTACAGCTGGATTTGAGCTTCTACATCCCTCCCCAGAAACACCTTTCAGCCCCTACCATGGAGGTCTGAGTGGCTGCGGAGGGATCAAACTCTAATTTCCCTACTTTCCGTCACCGTAATTGCCTTATCCTGACTTTGAAAGTTTCTCTGTACCAGCACAGTGAATGACTGACAGTTCCCTTCTCAGCTCAGTGAATACCTGACAGTTTTTCTGTGCCAGCAGCCATTTTGTTTTTCTCTTCAGTGTTTCTTTTTGGAGGGAACAGCTCTAGACAGCAGTTTCCACACATTTAAACATGCTGTGGAGGCACGGGGACTTTCAAAATCCTTTTCTTTGAAGAGTCTTCGGTTTCCCTGAGCCTACCTTGATTTTTGTTTTAAATGCTAAAAAAAAAAAAAAAAAGAGGAAAGGTGGTTTAAGTCTCTACAATGCTTGTTTCTCTGGCTGTATTATATGTGATATGTAATCAGCCGAAGGGGGAATTAATAGATTGCTTGTGTTCCACCTGCACGCTGCATCCCGGAGACTCTTTCCCCATTCCCACTGCGCTGCTAGATGGGTTCATCAGCACCTTATTTCCTCCCTCCTCAGAGCCCCTGCTGCAGGATCTTCCTGCAGGAAAGGATTCAGTCAGCTCCCATGTCGCTTCCACAGCCGCTGGAGGCCACAGCAGCCTTGACTGACAGTGCCTTCCTCACACTCTTTCATCTGGCATGACGCCTGTGACTTTTGGAGTCTTTTGGAATATCTCCTACACCTGCCCAGTAGCAGGCAAGCATATGGCGTGGTCTCGCAAGTGGTCCCATAAGTCCTCAGACCTTAGAGCAGTACGTCCTCCTTGGAGCGTTGCATGTGCCTTGCGGGGTACTATGGATATTCAAGAAGACTTTACATCTTCGGAGGTCAGCCCTGACTCGTTGGAGTACGGAGATGGGGAATATTCTCCGTCTGTTTTCTTCGCTGACGGTTCTCAGCCTTTTTCGGAAAGAGGAGTTGCCGGCTCTAATCACACAGGTGATGGAGTCGCTCCCCCTAGCCGACACGCCTGATCCTCCGGATTCTCAAATCGGGTTGCAGCCGGATCCCATTTTCCAGGGCATTCGTACGGCACACGGTATTGGTCAGTTATACCCTTGGTCTCCCTTTCACTTGGACCGTTGGCTGACATACCCGACAGTTGATGCATTCTGACCAGGGTCATCAGGCATACCACACTTCCGGTTGAGGGCGGAGAGGCGCTCCGTGACCAGCAAGACCTAAAGAGTTGGGAGGCTGCTAAAGACGGGTTTTCCTTCGCCCGCTATTTCCTTCTTGCAGGGGTGTGCGGAGGTCTAGCAGCTCGGGCCTCCCTTCGATGGATTCAGCAGCTTCCAGGTGTTCCCGAGTTGGTTCATTTCGAATCCATCGCTGCATTCCGGGCAGAGGCATTCTGTGATCTCTTGCGGCTGTCAGCTCGCTTCCTAGCACCGGTGTCGGTAGCTCGGAGATGGCTCAGCCTGCGTCAATGGGCAGCGGATGTTGCTTCATTTAAAGGCTCCAGCGTTTAGATGCCATTTGTCCCGGTTCACCGTTAGAAGGAGGACTGGGCCGTTCCTCTGTCTATTTTGGGATGCTTCAGGTCCTGGATTTTCTAGGGGCTGGGTGCGACACTCGTCGGGGACGGGTGTTTCTACCTCAGGAACGTTTTCAGAAGATCTCTCTTCAGCTCCGCCGCTGCTTGGATCAAGCGGCGCCTCGGCCTTGGGGCTACCTTCAACTCTTAGGGTCCATGGCAGCAACGAAAGCCCTCATTCCGTGGGCAAGAGCGCACATGTGCTGCTTGCCGACGGCGCTTCTATCTCGTTGGTCGCCGGTATCGGAGAGTTATCGAATCCGGTTGCCTTTGCTTCTGCCGGTGCGCCGCAGCCTCCGCTGGTGGCTTCAGGCACACAATCTTCTACGGGGGGTCCCTCTGGAGTCTCTGCGCTGGATCTTGGTGACGCCAGTCGCCGACCTCTCCGGTTGGGGAGCGCCTTTTGGCTTGGCCTCGGCGCAAGGGAGTTAGTCACCTCGCGAAGCCCGAGGGTCTATCAATCGTCTCGAGACGCGGAAAGTGCGCTTCGCCCTTCTTCAGTTTCAGCCTCTTCTGCGGCGGTGTGCGGTTTGGATCCTGTCCGATGCCACGACGGTTGCTTACCTAAGCCGCCTAGGCGGCACGCAATGTCCGGATGTCTCACAGGTGAGGCGTTTGCTCCTCCCGTGGGCGGAGGAATATCTTCAGGCTATCGCCGCAGCACATCGCAGGCGTGAACAATGTGTAAGCCGATTTTCTCAGCCAGCACTCTCTGGAGCCCGGGGACTGGGCTCTGCAGCCGGATGCGTTCCAGTCCATTGTTCACCTGTGGGGACTACCGACCATGGATCTAATGGCTACGGCGCAGACTGCCAAGGCTTCGCTGTACTTCGGCCATTGGAGGGACGAGGGAGCGCACAGCATAGATGCTCTCTCTCAACCGTGGCCGACTCATCTTCTCCTGTGTGTTTTCCCTCCCTGATCCGTGATATGCATGGTTCTCCAGCGGCTCCGAGACCGTCGCGGCCCTGTGCTCCTGCTGGCTCCGAATTGGGCTCGCGGACCATGGTATGCGGATCTCTTCCATCTGTCTGGGGCATCGCTGCTCCGCCTCGAGGCGTTTCTCGGCCTTCTGATTCAGGGACCGGTGGAGATGGAAGACCCGGCTCCTTACTCGCTTACGACCTGGCTATTAAACGCCGTCGGTTTGCTCGCTACGGTTATTCGCCTTACGTGGTTGTGACGCTTCTCACGGCGCGGCGGTCTACCACGACGCTGACTTGCGCTCGGGTTTGGTTTCTCTTGATGGTTGGTGTTCGCGAAATAACCTCTCACCCTGGTGTTGCGGTGTTCCAGACATCCTGTCCTTTTTACAGGCCGGAGTGGATAAGGGATTAGCGCTCGATTCCTTGCGAGTACAAGTGGTCGCTTTAACTTGTTTTCGGGGTCCTATAGCGGGGCGATCGATAGCTTCGCATTCGGACGTGTCTCGGTTCCTCCGCGGAGTTCGGGCCTTCCGGCCTCCTCTGCGTTTGCCTGTACCGGCGTGGGCTCTCGTGCTTGTCCTCTGTGCCCTCGTTGCTCCTCCCTTTGAGCCTCTGAGGGCCTGTTCTCTTCTAGATTTAACTCTGAAGGCAGTCTTCTTGGTTGCCATAATTTCGGCACGCCGTATTTCTGAGCTCCAGGCTCTCTCGTGTCGAGATCCCTATCTCTCGTTTTCCTCTGAAGGCGTTTTTCT
Organism: Ichthyophis bannanicus; assembly: GCA_033557465.1. NCBI lineage: Eukaryota > Metazoa > Chordata > Amphibia > Gymnophiona > Ichthyophiidae > Ichthyophis > Ichthyophis bannanicus. The sequence goes on from CM066032.1 coordinate 683,245,015, forward strand.
GCGAACTGTCCCTTCCTTTTTTGCCCAAAGTGCTGACGCCGTTCGCTGTTAACCAGCCTCTTTTCTTTCCGTCTTTTCCAAAGGCGCAGTGTGACAGTGGTCGGTCTCCGTTGTGGGCAGTGGACCTTGAGAAGGTTCTTTTTCGGTATCTGGGGGTCGCGAGACCCTTCCATATGACTGTTCCTCTTTTGTCTTGTTCGCAGGTTCTCGTCGGGGATCCGCAGCCTCCGAATCTACCATTTCTAGATGGGTTACGGAGGCCATTGAGGCGGCGTACCTTCTTCTGGGAGAGCCAGCTCCACCGAGACTCCGTGCTCACTCCTCTCGGGCGTAAGCAACTTTGTAGGCCGGGAGGTCTCATGTAGTTCCTCTCGATATTCGCCGGGCGGCGACTTGGTCGTCACTGTCCACCTTTGTCGGTCATTATAGGTTGGACGTTCATGCCCGTCAGGAGGTCCGTTTTGGAGTTGCTGAGCTGTCGGCGGCCTTGCCCCCCCTTGAAAGCAGGTAGCTTGGGTACTGCCCGTTTGTCTGGACTGGTCTAGCAGTATGAACTGGAAGGAGAAATTTCACTTACCGTTAATTTCCTTTCCTGGAATACTGCTAGACCAGTCCAGGACCCACCCTGCTGTTTGTTGGAGTGCCGCTGTTGCGGTGCAGCCGCCGACTGCGGTTCTTCTCTTTGCCGGTATGCCTCGCCATGGGCAGTCCATGGGTTCGTAGGTGGATACTGTTTTCAGCTCTAGGGAGTTCTTCGGCTCCCTTGTATATAGTTCACTTGAGACCCTCTGGGGTGGTGTTACAGTTCCTGTTGCATTAGCTTGTGGACGTAACTGAGGGAGACCCCTAGGGGTAGGATTATATCACCATGCTCCAGCCTATCAGAGCTCTGGTAGAATTCTCTGTCTCCAAGATCTGCTGGCAGGGGTGCATAACCCGTTTGTCTGGACTGGTCTAGCAGTATTCCAGGAAAGGAAATTAACGGTAAGTGAAATTTCTCCTTCCTTGATAATACATCAATAACTTGCCCAAAAACCCTTCCTTTTTATAAACACATGGGTGGAAAACAAGGTCAAAACATGCCACACACTTAAGCATACACTTAACATAATTAGTGCTTCATATATCTTCTTCACATTCTCATCCTTGTATAGCAGCGCTATCCACCAATTTGCTCGAGATGAGATATCCCCAACGCCCACTCGGATGTCCCTTCAGCATTTCGCATCCAGCTGCTTCAGAGGGGTTTAACTCAAAATAACAAAGACAATCTCCTTACATCAGCACTACAGCACAAAATGAACCACCACCATTAAACACCTAGTATTAAATCATCTAAATAACACCCGAGCAAGACTTACTTAGACTTAATCTTATATGCCATTTCTAGCACGGTCATAATCATTCCAACGATCCTTACAAAAAAGCCAAGCATGCGCATAAATCTCTATGTACACTCACTCCCACTCAACCGTCAGTCAATCACCAATGAATGACTCAGTATCAGCAATCCTACGTTAGACACAGGCCCCCCCATCAATATTTAAATTAAGCCCACCGGGAATAACAATTTTAAGCAAAAAGATCCAGCGTTGTTCACGGAAGACAAGATGTTGCTCCTGTGTCTGTGCTCCTCGTCCTGCCATCACCTGTTCAATGCAAAAACAATGCAGATCAGCAAAAACATGTCCATTCCCCAAACAATGCTCAACCATTGGAGCCTCCCGACGTTTGCAATGTAATCTACTTTTATGTTCACCCAAACGTGTCCTAAACGGACGAATAGTTTCCCCAACATATAATAACCCACAAGGGCAAAAAATTCCGTATACCACAAAATCAGACCAACATGACGTGTTAGTTCTCAAATTATAACTCCCCCCCCCAGGAAAAACTTTCAGTCTCCCAAGAGACCACGCATAAAGCACAATTCCCACACTTTACATGACCTACCGGTCTCTCACTCGGGGGCACCAAGGGACGCAAACAAGAAGGACTCAATAGTTCTTTCAAATTTTGATTTCTCTGCCATACACAACGGGGACACTTAGCCAGCAAACCCGGAAGTGTTCGCAAAACATTAGTATGCTTCAAAATTATCTGCTAGATTTCCAAACTTAAAGGGGAGAACCGAGAAATCAAATTAACATGCTCATCAACCACCCGTGATTTATCACGGGGAGAGAACAACCAAGTTCTAACATTGAACAGTGCCCGTTTATATGCATGATCTACAACCTTCTCGGGATAACCTCTAGCCAAAAAATCACCTTTCAGTGACCTAGCCTTCACCTTAAAATCATCCAGAGCTGAAGAATTTCTACGGTACCGAACAAACTGTGAAAAGGGCAATCCCTGTAACAGCCGCATCGGGTGAATGCTTGAATAGTGTAGAAAGGTATTTCTATCAGTACTTTTCTTATATATCAAAGTAACCCAACTATCACACTGCTGAAATACCCTTACATCCAAGAAAACTATCTCTTCTTTATGATAACTAAGAGTGAACTCTATGTGGGAATCCAAACCATTCAACCACCGATAAAAAGGATTTTAAAGAATCCACTGATCCTTCCCAGATCAAAAATATGCCGTCGATATATTGGTGCCATCGTTTGATCTGGGAAAAATATGGGGAATTCACCAGCTATCGCTGTTCATACAGTCCCATGAACAAGTTTGCTATCGATGGAGCAAAATAAGCCCCCATTGCAACCCCTGCAATTTGTTGATATATCTGACCATCAAAGACAAAATAATTCCTACAAAGTGCCAATTCTGCAAACTGCATTAAAAAACTCTGCTGCATATCGGCAACATCTCCCCGCTGTATCAATCCTGCCTCTACAGCAGCTAAAGCCACCAACTGAGGAATGCTAGTATATAATGCTGTCACATCTAGCGTTACAAGAAGGGTAGAAGAATTGTTAGCCCATACCGAAGCTTCCGCCAGCATTTTTAGGAAATACGCGGTGTCTCATCCATACGATGGAATAGTTTTCAGCAATGGTCTTAAAAAGGAATCGATCAGCATTGACAGAGGTTCCAACACAGAACCTCTCGTAGAAACTATCAGTCTACCAGGTGGCTGTTTAGCATTTTTATGAATCTTTGGCAATAAATAAAACTTGGCAAACAAGGTGATTTAACATTTAAAAAGGACATTTCTTTTTTAGTAATACAGTGTGTTTGGAAAGCCTGAACCGTTAAATCCCTAATTTTTCTCTGCATCTGAAAAGTAGGATCATCAGTTAGCTTTACATAGAGCAAAGAATCCGAAAGCTGACAATAAGCTTTGGCCAGATAGTAAACCTGGTTCTGGATCATAATTGCACCGCTTTTATCGACGCGCCTAATCACCAGTTCCGGCTTCGCCAATAATTCCTTCAAAGCTAATCCTTCTCACATAGATAAAACATTCCTGGTCTTACTATGTGACGTCCTCTCAAGAATTTCAATATCTTGCAACACCAATTGCCTAAAAACAAAGAGAGCAGGATGTAGCGGTCCCGGCGTATTCCAAGTAGACTTAAAAGGTAACAAAACCCTACTAAAAGTGCCCTCACATTGAGTCTTATCACTTTCAACTAAAATATCACCACATTCACCATCAGATGAGGCAAAAAAAAAATTTCAAATTCAATTTCCTCATAAACTTCTCAAAATCTAGTCGAAACTGGAAAGAGGCAAAACTAGCTTTTGGGCAAATGAAAGCCCCTTAGGAATGCCAACGTATCTTCTGTTAACTGTCAGATAAATTAACCACTAAAGATGTTAAGTCTTGCTCTGCAGGCTCACTTGATCCTTGTCTTGGCCCTGTCAATTCTTCTTCTTCTTTTGACGGCCATCCTCTAAAAAAAACCTTATCATTAGTAGCTCCAGAAGTGACCTGAATGTTATAGTTGTATGAGCCCTTGAGAAGTGACTGATGAAGCTTCTGAAGACAGAATTTTGATGTCTTCATCATTCACAATCTTAAAGTTCCAATGGCTTTGACCATAGCAAATTGAGAAGTCAATCCTATCCCCAGGACCCACTGCCTGCCTGTGATAGAGGCATCATAATTGAGGCATTGAAGAGCCTCAGCACTGAAATTTGACCAGCCAGTATCACTCTTCAGTGCATTGGTGAGTGATCGCTCCCCAGGGCATCAGAAGTCATCAGTGGATAGGCTGTCGCAAAGGAGCTCTGACCCTTCATGAACGGAGTAAGTCCCCCCCCCTCCTGAGGAGTTATCTTTCTGTGATTTTGTGAGTGACATAGTTAAGGTTATACCATTTCCACTGGAGATGGAGGAGGAGCCCAGTATACTGCATCCTTCAATGGTTACAAATGGAAATGTTAGGAGACCACCCCACCTCTGTGCCTCCAGTAAGCAGGAAGGTTGAATCATGTATAGAGTTCAAAAGTTTCTGAATTTGAGAAGCTCCGGCTGCTGCACCACTCTATGGTCATCTAATCTGCTCTCAAAAAGCCAAGAGCTCCAAGTTACACTCCTCAGTGTCCCTGTGGAGAGAGGCATTGACTTTGAATTCTTTTGAGAGAGAGTTTTTTTTCCCAGAATGCTGTGCTAATATCTCACATGGCATCATACCCAGCTCTTCATGTTTATTTACTTGAACATCATGCACAGCTTTGATGATATATCAGACTATCTCCCTCCAGAAAAAAGCCGAGCAATATCATTCTCTTGTGAGTAAAGGGAAGGAGTGTGGAAAGTACATTATCCGTGTGACGTGATATTTTCAATTCACATAGAGAGCTTTCTCTGAGTACTGGTGTAGAGACATTCTTATGGCTCTGGGCCTCAGATTTGAAGGCCAGTGTTCAGGAACAACTTGCTGATGTGCCCTGGAGACTGTCTCTTCAGAGATAAGGTACAAAAAGCTGCTACCATGATCAAGCAGCACTCAGACACCTTCAAAACTCTCCAGGCACACCTCACACCCGACCTTTGTAACATCTCAGATGTTTCATAGCAGAGGAGAGCGACAGTCCTACTACTCTGAGGCATAGGTATTTTCCTGTCTCCCGCTATATCTAGTCTAAGGAACCTGCTCATGCCCGACTTCGGCAAAAGAAAGTTCAAAAATTCCCAGCTTGTATCTCATCTAAACCTGGGGGCAGGGTTTTGCCTGTCTCCTAAAGAACGTAGTATCTTCATACCTTACTCAGACGACTTTCCAGTTGGTGGTAAGCTTTCTTTGTTCAAAGGGTGCTCCTTCTAACCTCCAACTTATGGATTCTCAAAAAAGTTTGGAAAGTCTACAGACTTTGACTATTGCAGTTCAGCCAATTCTGCCAGGTTAGAAAAGACAGGGATTTTATTCAAGGTATTTCCTGGTACTCAAGAAAACAGGGAAATTGCATTCAATCCTAGACCTCAGAGACCTGAACAAATTCCTAGTCAGAGAAGTTCAGGATAGTTTTCTCTGGACACTCTTCTACCTTTTCTCCATGAAGAAGATTAGCTATGTTCTCTGGCTCTAATGGATGCTTATACCCACATAGGTCTTGTGACTGGGATATATCTGTATCTGCAATTCGTTTTGGGTAAACATCATGGGAGGGTGGGGTTGGGTGTTGGGGGTGATTTAATTGGGGGGGTATTGCACGTATTTTGTGTGATTGTACACCCCCCTGGGTGAAATTGTCAAAAGGGTATGTTAGAAATTTGAATTAATTAATAAATCAATCTGACCAATTCCTCCCTACCAAAAATGCCTCATGACATATGCATGGAAGCTGAACATGGTCCCCCAAGCAAGTCTCCATCAGATCAATTTCTTGGAACTGATAGCAAGAAAGTCGAAAATGCTGCAGCTAAATTGTCGACGGGTGCAATGTTAAATGAGCATATTTTCCATTCTTTACAGGCTCTTTGGTTTTTATCATTTGAATTTCAGGTTTTATTTGAGCTTTTGACATTCATTTTTAATGTTCTCCATTTAGGGATAGGTGTACCTTTGAACTTTCCTTGGTAAATTTATGTCCCAAAAAGTGCATTACGATCCCAGGGAGAGTGGGCACTTTCATTGTCCAATTGTTGTTGTTAAGTGCCGTCGAGTCGGAGTCGACTCATGGCGACCCTCTGGATAGCTATCCTAAATTGTGTTCGGTCTTCAGTCAGGCGGCTCACTGACGACAGACTGGTACCCGTAGCTGCTGTTATTGTAGCGATCCATCTCATTGCTGGCCTTCCTCTTTTGCGTTGACCTTCTATCTTGCCAAGCATGATGTCTTTCTCTAATGATCTCTCTCTTCGCATGATGTGTCCGAAGTATGAAAGTCGAAGTCTTGTCATCTGAGCTTCTAAAGAAAGCTTAGGTTTGATCTCCTCTAGTACCGACTTGTTTGTTCTTCGGGCAGTCCATGGTATACACAGTATTCGCCGCCAGCACCATAATTCAAAGGCATCAATTTTCTTCCTGTCTGTCTTTTTCACTGTCCAGCTTTCACATCCATATGATGTTATTGAAAATACCATGGCTTGAACAAGTCGAATCTTTGTATGGAGAGACACATCTCTGCTCTTGAGAATCTTATCTAGGTCTTTCATAGCCATTCTGCCAAGAGCAATGCGTCGTCTGATTTCTTGACTGCTTGTTGCTTCTTTATTGATAGTTGATCCAAGTAGGTTAAAGTTGTTCACAATTTCAATTTCTTCTCCTTCAACGATGAACCTGTTGATTATACCAGTTGTCATGATCTTTGTCTTCTTTACATTAAGGTGCAGGCCCATTTTGAGACTATGTTCTTTGATTGTGAGAAGCAAATGTTTCAGATCATCTTCGCTTTCAGCCAGTAATGTGGTATCATCAGCATAGCGAAGGTTGTTGATGAGTCTTCCACCAATCTTCACACCTCTGTTGTCTTCATACAGTCCTGCTTCTCTGATGATTTGTTCTGCATATAAATTAAACAGGTAGGGGGAAAGTATGCAGCCTTGTCTTACACCTTTGCTTATTTTAAACCATTCTGTTTCTCCTTGTTCCGTTCGAACTGTTGCTTCTTGATCAATGTACAGATTACGCAAGAGAACGATCAGGTGTTCTGGTATACCCATGCTTCTTAATGTGGCCCAGAGTTTCTCATGGTTTACACAGTCAAAAGCCTTGCTATAGTCGATAAAGCACAAATAGATATCGTTTTGGTATTCTTTAGTCTTTTCAAGGATCCATCTCACATCCGCAATGATGTCTCTCGTTCCTCGCCCTTTCCTGAACCCTGCTTGCACTTCAGGTAGTTCTTGTTCTAGGTATGGCTGTAGTCTCTTTTGAATAATCTTCAGTAGAATCTTGCTGGCATGTGGGATCAGAGCGATTGTGCGATAATTTCCACAGTCAGTGGATCACCTTTCTTTAGTATTGGTATAAACACAGATCTTTTCCAGTCAGTTGGCCATGATGTTGTCTTCCATATTTCTTGGCAGAGCCTTGTAAGTACGGTAACAGCTGCATCAGATTGCTGCAATACTTCTATGGGAATGCTATCAATGCCTGGTGCTTTGTTCTTTGATAAGGCTTTCAATGCTGCTTCAACTTCTTCTTTCATCACCAATGGTTCCTGATCATAAGGTATAGGTTGAAACGGCTGTTGGTCCACTTGATCTTTATCATATAAAAACTCTGTATATTCCTTCCACCTTTTCTTGATCTTCTCAGCATCATTCAACATAGAACCTTGAGCATCTTGTAACATTCCAATTCGAGGCTGGAACTTTTTCTTTAACTCTCGCAGCTTTAGGAAAGCCGATCTTGTTCTTCCTCTAATAGTTTCTGCTTCTATTTCCTTGCAAGTGTCATTGTAGTACTTTTCCTTGTCCTGTCTTGCTGCACGTTGGAAATCTCTGTTGAGTTCTGCGATTGTCTTTCTTTCTCCTTTGGCTTTAGCTTCTCTGCGTTTCTGGGCAATTTTCAGAGTTTCTTCCATCATCCATTTTGGCCGTTTTTGCTTTTTCACCTTTTGTAGAGACTTCTCGCTTTCTTCCAGCACAACCTTCTTGATGTCATTCCATAACTCTTCCGGAGCTCTGTCATTTGTATCTAAAGCAGCAAATCGATTTTGCAGGCAGTCTTTAAATTCCAGTGGTATATTCTCAAGGTCATATTTTGGTGCATTCATGAGTGGTTTGCTCTTTTTCAACTTTAGCTTGAGTTTGCATACTAGTAGTTGATGATCTGTACCACAGTCAGCTCCAGGTTTTGTCTTTGTTGATGTTACAGAGCTTTTCCATCGTTGACTTCCACAGATGTAGTCAATTTGATTTTTATACAATCCATTGGGTGAAGTCCATGTGTACAGTCGTCGCTTGTGTTGCTGGAAGAAGGTGTTTGAGATGAATAGATCATTGGTCTTGCAGAATTCTATCAATCTTTCTCCAGCTTCATTTCTGTTGCCAAGTCCATATTTTCCAACTACTTTGCCTTCTTCTTTGTTGCCAACTTTTGCGTTCCAGTCACCCATGACTATCAGGATATCCTGTTTGCATGTTCTGTCAATTTCAGCTTGTACTTGTTCATAGAACTCTTCAATTTCATTCTCTTCTGCAGCTGTTGTTGGGGCATATACTTGAATTATAGTTGTGTTGATAGGCAATCCTCGTAGACGAATAGAGATTAAGCGTTCGCTGACTGCATTGTATTTCATTACAGTTCTTGCAAGTTTCTTCTTTATTATAAATGCAACACCATTTCTTCTTTGTCTTTCATTTCCAGCATAGTAGACCATGTGATCATCTGATGCAAAGTGCCCGATGCCAGTCCATTTCAGTTCGCTGACACCCAACAGATCAAGTTGTACACGTTCCATTTCATTCTTGACCACCTCCAACTTCCCTTGGTTCATGCTTCGTACGTTCCATGTTCCAATGTGTAAGACATCTTTACAGCTTCTGACTCTCATTTCATGCGCAGCTACATCAGCAGTCAGACTTCCCGAGGGCTTTGATCCAACCACATCATAAATGCTGGCTTTACTCTGAAAAGTCTTCAGCTCTTCCCCAGTAGCTAGTTGAGTGCCTTCCGACCTGGGAGTCTCATCTTCCAGCACCATAGCACAATTTGTTTTGTTGTAACTATCCATTGGGTTTTCATGGCAAGATACAGAAGTAGATTGCCGGGCCTTCCTTCCGCGCAGTTTAAGTTTGGTGTTGTTGCCGTTGTCACAGAAATGTGATCCTCCGCCGTCAACACTATCCCATTCTGCTGCTGCCCAGATGGGTGGTTTGTCTTCGTCTGGCACCTCAGCTGAGACCTGTCCATCTTGGGAGACCCTGCCAGTAGTTAAACTACCGATAGTTTAGCTCTCAGCATCACTGATGCACGCAAGCCCTCACAGCATTGTCCAATATGAACACCTTTTTAAGGCTGCTTTTGGATTCTGACTTCCTTTTTCTCCTGTTTATCATCTATATGTGTCTTTACCGTTTTCCCTAGATTTATGCTAGTCCCCCCACTCTGTTGTGTTGTCTGTCTTGAATAGATTGTAAGCTCTATTGAGCAAGGATGGTCTCGTATATGTACAGTGGTGTGTGTCTTGTAGCACTTGTAGTAGTCCTGCCTCCATTTTATGGAATGTGAATCGTCTTATTTCGGTGGCTGGTCCCCTTGCTTGGAACAAACGTCTATTAGAGTTGTGACTTTTACAGGATTATTTGGATTTTAGAAAAAAGATCAAAGCTTTTTATTATAGGAAGGTTTTCTGTGAGGGTATTGATAAATAATTCTGTGTTATTGATTCAGTGAGTTTTCTCATCTTCTGCAGAGCAGTTTGAATATTAGATTGGGGCTAGAGTTTTTTTTTTCTGGAAATTTTTGTTCTCCAGGAACAAGCAGGAAGTCAGTCCTCACTTATGGGTGATGCCGGCACCGATGGAGCCCACGCGGAGCAATTCCCCAGCTTTCAAAGAAAGCCTTTGGGATCGCTGCCATGCATGCATAGTCCTCTTCCCGCCCAAGGGTGCCATCTTGCTCAGTCTCCCTTTTTCCACGGAGCCCATTGGACGCACGTCCTCGTCCCAAGTTTCGTTTTTTCGCCTGACAGGCTTCTCTATTTTCCGGTTGCACCGGTCCTCTACCCGTCCTTTCCCTGCTCTACTTTTTTAGAGCTATCGGGGATACTCTCTTCTTTTCATTGTTTTGTTATGGGCTTCACGCCCTTTTTCTTTCTCTAACCGCTGGCCGCATGGGTTTTCGACCTCGCAGGGGCCATTTTTGCCCTCATGGCCACCGGATTAAAAAAATGTGATAGATGCTCTAGGAACATGTCGCTTACAGACACTCATGACTGTTGTCTGCGGTGCCTCAGAGCCGACCATGATCCGGAGCTCTGTTCGTTCTGCAAGGAAATGTCCTCTAAGGCCCTGCTCAGCCATAAGCAGAAGTCCGAAGACATTTTCCGAAAGGCCGCCTCGGAATCCCCAGTCCGCCCTCGGTTGTGTCTCCCCTGGTGGGGTTCCCCCCTGCGGCCCCGCGCTCTTGGCGGCACTCTGACTAGGGGTCCCCTAAGGTTCAGCGGCGCAGAAAGAAGGCCTCGAAGTCGCTGTCCCGGGGCTCCCGACAAGCGCGAGTGCTCCCGCGCTTGGTCACTTAGCCCCCTTTGGCGTTCCCGAGAGTTGGACAGGGAGCGGCCCCGCAAGGTACCCCGCACGGACACGGAGGCCTCTGCTGAAGTTGCCCGGTCTCCTGAGGTTCGTCCCAGTGAGGACCCCCTCTCCTCCTCGACGCCCGACCCGGTGACCCCGGGATCGGCGTCGCAGGGCCCCACACCCGCATGGGAGTCCCGCATGCTGGTGCTGGAATGCAGCGTTTCTGCATTCATTGCTTCCCAGCAGGTGCTCACGGCCAGCTTTGCTGACTCGCACCCAGAGACAGCGGGTCCCTTGCATGGGACACTGAAATCTGTCCAAGAAACCCTTGAGAGCCACAGGCCTTGTGAGGGTCCTCAGTGTCAGTCTCGCTCGCCCTTCCGTCCCTCGGAGGCGAGGTCGTCCAGGGCCTCTGGCTCCTAGCGAGCTCCGGCCATTGGACAGGGTGATCTGCCCAGATCAGACTCTTCGACCGATTTCTCAGAGTGGGAGTCCGATGGGGACACCTCTCCGGAAAACCATACCCATCGGGATCTTCCGTTGGACCCCTCACCACCCACATTCCAGCGGCGTTCGCCACCCAAGGACACTTCCTTCCTGGTGTTCATTCAGGATATGGCATGGGCCCTTAACCTGGCCACCCAGGCCGAGGAGGACCCTCATGCTGAAGAACTCAACATTCTTCAGTATGAGTCCCCGCCCAGGGAATCCCTCATTGTGCCTGTATCTCCTGTTCTATCTCGGCTGCTGCTTCACAGGTGGGAGGCCCCTGCTTCGGTCCCCATCGTGAGCAAGCGCCTTGACACGATGTACATCATGGGCCAGGCTTCTGAAAGACCCAACTCCCACACACCTTGATGGTGGTGGAATCGGCCATGAGAAAGCAAAAGAGCCCAAAATCGCACTCGTCGGTACCACCCGGCCGACAGTTGCGAGCCCTTGATGTCCTGGGCTGCAAGGCCTACAAAGGCTCCATGCTCTCTTGTCACATCCAGGCATACCAACTGTACATCGGTATGTTCCTATGCGATTTGGCTAAGGAGCTCGGGGGTTTCTCTGTGGGCCTTGAGGGAGAGCCCCTGAATAGATTCGGCACTCTGTTAAAGTTCTTTGCAGACTGCTCTAAGTACCTCTCCTGAGCCTCCTATGATGGGTTCGAGACATCGGCTCGGGTGGCGGCCGAGGGCATTGGGGCCCGCTGCCAGGCATGGCTCCAATCCTCAGATTTGGATCAGTGGATGAAGGAGAAACTCCTGGATGTTCCCTGCCTCGGCAAGCAGCTCTTTGGCAAGCTGAAGGAGGATGAAGGATAAAGATTACAAATAACTATTGTAAATAATTTTGTTCAACCATGTAAATAATTTACACACTGTTTCTTTGTAACATAGTTCTTATGTTCCCTTAATGTTCTATGTAATACAATATTTCACTGTATGTTATATTGTTTTAAGTTCCTTGTAAACCGCCCCTGATCTCTGGAAGGGGCGGTGTAGAAAAGCACACAAATAAATAAATAAAAAAAATAAAGGCCGCAGAGATATAGATGGAGTTCGTCACCAGAACCTGTCTCTCACGCAAAATCTTCACTCTGCCTCGAAAAAAGCAGCCAACCAAGAAGCTCTTCTTCCCTAGAAAGGGCCTCCAGTACTGGGGCTATCCACCATATCCGGCTACCCCCACGCCGACCACTCTAGCGCAGGGAAAATCTGGCCAAGGGCATTGTAAGCCGAAAGGGCCGAAGGCCCAGACCCCGGCTCCCCCACATCTCACTCAGGGGTTTTGACGCCATCGGCATAGCCCCTCACCCTCTGACAACGCAGCAGCCAGTGGGGGGACACCTGTCCCGCTTTGCCCCATCGTGGGCTTCACCTCGGACACATGGGTCCTCCACGTCATCCAAGACGGCTATCGCCTTTGCTTAGACAGGTTTCCACTTCCTTTCTCCCCGGCAGAGCCTCCTCGACTCCTCGCGCACCAGCATCTGCTGCAGCGGGAATTACACTCTCTCCTTACCCAGTGGGCAGTCGAGAATGTCCCTCCGCACCTTCAAGGTTGGGGCTTCTATTCCCAGTACTTCCTCGTCCCGAAAAAGACGGGGGATCTGCGGCCCCTCCTCGACCTCCGCCGGTTAAACAAGTCCCTGGTGCGGGAGAAATTCAAGATGTTATCTCTTGGTATTCTGCCGCCCTTCCTCTGGCATGACGATTGGCCATGCTCCTTGGATCTAAAGGACGCTTATGCCCACATCTTAATCCACCCCTAACACAGGCAGTATCTGCGCTTCAGTGTGCAGGAAGAGCACTTCCAGTACAAGGTGCTACCCTTCAGCCTCGCGCCTGCCCCGCGAGTCTTCATAGAGTGCCTCATCGTGGTCGCCACTCACCTTCGGTGTCAGGGTGTGCCGATCTTTCCCTACATCGACGACTGGCTCGTTATGGGCTCCTTGGTTGAGGAGGCTCGGAGAGCAATGTCATGCACCATCCTTCTCTTGGAGAGCTTGGGGTTCTTGGTCAACTACCCAAAGTTTCACCTCGAGCTGGTGCAGGCTCTCGAGTTTAACAGGGCGCGTCTCGATACTCAGCAGGCAACTGCCTTCTTACCGGTGGATCACACCATCCGCCTCCAAGATCTGGCGACTCACGTCCAAAGTGCTTCCCAGGTCATCGCTTGGACCATGCTACGTCTCCTGGGCCACATGGCCTCGACAACGCCCACCTGCACATGCGGATGGCTCTGGTGTTTCAGTGCCCAATAGAGCCAATCCCTTGGACACCTCAGGGACCCACATCAAGGTCCTTCCCAATCTCTGCTTGTTCCTGAGCTGGTGGCAAAACCCCTGCAACCTCCTAAGGGGATTGCCCTTCCAGGCCCCGTAGCCCGATGCTTCCCTGTTTGTTAGGGTGGGGAGCCCACTGCGGGCTGCTATGCATGCAGGGGCAATGGTCACCCGAGGAGTCTCGGCAGCAAATAAACTTGCTCGAACTCTGGGCAATTTGGTGGGCCCTGAAGGCCTTCGAGGAACGCCTCAGCAGGAGGTCGGTTCTCATGCAGACCGACAACCGTGTGGCGATGTTCTACATAAACAAGGAGGGAGACATGGGATCACGGTCCCTCTGCCGGGAAGCGGTCCTCATCTGCTCTTTCGCTGTCCGATGGGGGATGTCCCTTAAGGCGATGTACCTCCCGGGTCAGGAGAATGGCCTGGCGGACAGACTCAGCAGAATCCTTCGCCCCCATGAATGGCGGCTGGATCACAGAGTAGCACACTGGCTGTTTCTCTGCTGGGGGACGCCGGCGATAGACCTCTTCACCAGTCCTCAGAACGCGCAGCTCCCCCGCTTTTGTGGGCCGCGATGCATTTCTCCTGGACTGGTCATCCAGCCTATTCTATGCATTCCCTCCCTTCCCCCTCATTGCGATCACAATTTTCAAGGCTCAGTGGCCCCGGCAGCCTTGGTTCCCGCTCCTGCTCCAGCTCTTGACAGAGCCTCCTGTTCTCCTGGGCTCTGCCCCAGGTCTGCTGACACAGGTAGAGGGTTGGGTGCTGCACCCAAACCTAACCTCCCTATCCCTCATGGTCTAGTCATGGCTGAATGGGTCTCCCTAGCCTCTCTGGCCCTTCCGGAGGAGGTCGCGGAAGTCCTCCTTGCGTCGAGGAAGGACTCCAGTAGACGAGTCTACGCCTTTAAGTGGAGACGCTTCTACGTCTGGTGCTCAGAGCGCCAGATCGAATCCTTCTCGTGCCCCGTTCGATGGGTCCTACAGTACCTCCTCCATCTCTCGAGGGAAGGACTGAAGTCGAACTCTGTCAGGGTACACTTGAGTGCAATCTCAGCAAATCACCTCCCCATTGAGGGAAAACCCCTCTCGGGGCAGCTGCTAGTCTCCCACTTCTTGTGGAGTCTCCTGCTTTCCAAGCCACCCATCCTTCCTCCCCTGGTGGAATGGAACCTGAATGTATTGCTCATGCAGCTCACCCGTCCACCCTTCGAGCCAATGGCGACCTGCTCGCTTCGGAACCTGGCGGTAACTTCAATGCACAGAGTTGGCGAACTCCAGGCCGTAGTAGCTGATTCACTCTTTAAGAGGTTTTTCAGCAATAGGGTGGTTTCGCGAGTGCATCCTCATAGTCGAACAAAGAGGCCACATTTTGCATGGTATATGGATCCCCATCTCAAGACCCCAATGCTCTGAGTACAATACTTGAAGCGGTATGCAGCCCCACACACCCTAACAAAGAATTAATCCTCCTAGCTGACTTTAATCTTATTTCAGTCCACACCACATAAGTATGCTCATTCTCCAGGACCAAGCAGGAAGTCAGTCCTCACATATGGGTGACGTCGGCGCCGGCAGAGCCCCCATGCGGAACATTTCCCCAGCTTTCAAAGAAAGCCTTTGGGAATGCAGCGCGTATGCGCGGTCCCCTTCCCGCCCAAGGGTGCCATCTTGCTCAGTCGTCTTTTTTCTGCAGAGCCCCACGGACGTGTATCATGGTCACCCGTGAAAAAGTTGATTTTTCGGTGTGGATTCCTGTACTTACTCGGTTCGACGCCGGTTCCCTTTCCCGCCTGGGCCCAGTACACCGGTATCGAGCCCGGACTTCATTTTTCGGTTTTTGTCCTTAGAGACTAGCGTTCGCGCCATTTTTTCATTTTTCCCTGGCAGCCCAGTCTTTTGACCTTGCATGGGCTCTTTTTCCCCCGATGGCTGCCAGTGGGTTTAAGAAGTGTGATCGGTGTAAGAAACTGATGTCTCTCACGAACACACATGACTGCTGCCTCCAGCTGTCTGTGTCCTGTGTGGCAAAATGTCCTCGAAGGCATTGAGGAGCCGGCAGCATCAACGCGAAAGGATCTTCTCTGATTCCGCGTCAGGCTGAGCCCGGTCTTCGTCAGAGGCCTCGACGTCTCGGGAGTCCGACCCCGAGCATCGTCGTGGCTCCTCTGAGAGGGGGTCTCCTTCGCGGGAGCACCGCAGGAAGAAGAAACCCGCGAGGGCGTCGTTGGGGAACGCTCTTGGCTCCTCGAGGGCCAGGTCGCATAGCCCCGACTGCCATCCTGGGTCTTCGGAGTCGGAGAGGCCTGCTAAACAACGTCGTGTAGAGACGGAGGCCCCAAGTCATGTGACTACTTAGTCCTCGTGGACTCTCCTCTGGGGGAGCCGACGTTGGGCCTGACGCCGTCGGGGCCCGAGTCAGAGGCTGCTGGATCTCCTGAGCTCGGACTCAGGTTGACGGCTTTGGAGAGCAGCTTGGCTGCCTTCATGGAACAGCAGCGGGTACTGATCGCCGGCCTCACCAGTGTATCTGCCCCGACCACTGGGACCTCGACATCCAAGTCGACCCCGGAGGTCGAGCCGATCCTCGAGTCCATGAGATCTTGAGTTGATCCTCGGCCGAGGTCCCCCTCGATCTCCTGTGCGGGACCGAGGTCGTCGACGCCGGTACCCTCGGTGTCGGGGCGGATGGCATTGGTGCCCACCCGACCGCAGCCGCTCGACTCCTCCTCGGAGGGGTTGGGGTGGGAAACGGAGGACGAGGAGTCCCTGGACACTTTTCGGACCCGGTGCGTCCCTTCGGACTCACCGGAGTCTGAACCTCAGAGAAGGTCCCCCCTGGAGGATACCCTGTTCTCGGACTTCATGAGGGACATGGCCAAGGCCTAGGCCTTCCCTGCAGACCCCGAGGAGGAGCCTCAAGCCGAGGAGCTCGAAGCCCTACAGTATGACTCTCTCCCCAAGGAGGCCTTTACTGTACCGGTTCCTCTGATGCTGGAACGGTTGCTCTTCCGCATGTGGGAGGTGCCGGCCTCGATGCTGGGTCTTAGCAAGCGGGTTGATTTCATTTATCGAGTCTGCAAGAGCCCTGGGTTCCAGAAGGCACAGCTGCCGCACCACTCCATGATTGTGGAATTGGCCATGCAACGTCTGAAGAGTCAGAAGATGCACTCCTCGGTGCCTCCTGGCAGGGAGGACGGAACCTGGATGCCCTCGGTAGAAAGTGCTTCCAGGGCTCTATGCTTGCTTGCCATGTCCATACTTACCAGCTGTACATGGACATGTACCTACGAGACCTGGCAAAGGAGATTGCCCGGTTCTCTGCTGGTCTCTCCGAGGAACCTTTGCAGAGGTTCAAATCCTTGTCATCTGGGATCCGGGAGTGCTCGAAGTTTATATCTTGAGCAGCCTATGATGGCTTCGAGGCTTTGGCCCGAGTAGCCGCGGCCGGCATCGGTGCACGCCGTCAGGCCTGGCTACAATCGGACCTCGAGCCATGGGTGCAGGACAAGTTGGTCGATGTCCCTTGCCGAGGTGAAAACCTCTTTGGCAAGTCCATGGCTGAAAAGGCTGCAGAACTCGAGTCTGAGACTTTCACCAGGACAAGGCTGTCCAGAAAGACCTCTGCCCCTTCTCAAAATAAGAAGGGCTCAGGGAAAAAGTCCTTTTACCCAAGGAAGTCCTCTGCCTACAAATCTTACCCTCAGTACCAGGCCTCCACAGCTCCCCAACAGGGTCAGCAGGCCAAGGACAGGGACATGGGCCCCGTAGCCAGAAAACCCACAAGCCACCAGCTCCAGCTCCTGCACAGCAGGGAGCAGGGTTTTGACTCCAGTGGCATAGCTTCTCCTCCTCAGCTGGCCCCTCTCAGCACAGGAGGCCGGCTGACCCTGTATGCCCACAGATGGTCAGCCATAACAGGGGATACCTGGGTGCTCAGCATAGTCCAGAAGGGCTATTTGCTCCACTTCAACCAGTTATCCCCCTCCTACTTTCCAGGGGAGCCTCCAAGACTCCCTCTGCACAGTAACTTAGTCCTTCAGGAGTTGACAAGTCTTCTAAAGGAGCAGGCGGTGGAACCGGTGCCCCACCACTTGAGAGGGCAAGGCTTCTATTCTAGGTACTTTCTGGTACCAAAAAGAACAGGAGGCCTCAGGCCCATCCTCGACTTGCGAAATCTCAACAAGTTCCTGGTGAGGGAAAAGTTCAAGATGCTTACCCTTGGAATACTGCTGCCCTACCTCCAGAAGGGAGATTGGCTATGCTCCTTAGACCTAAAGGATGCTTATACTCACATCCTCATTCATCCAGACCACAGACAATATCTCAGATTTGTAGTGGGAGGAAATCATTTTCAGTACAGAGTACTTCCATTTGGCCTAACCTCCGCACCCAAGGTTTTCACCAAATGGCTAGCGGTGGTGGCGGCCTATCTCAGAGTCCAGGGCATATTTGTCTTTCCATACCTGGACGACTGGCTCATCAGGGGTCAGTCTCCACAGGAAACCAGACAGGTCACCCTCCGCACTGTCTCCCTTCTACAGGATCTGGGCTTTGTCATAAACTTCGCAAAGTCCACTTTGCACTCCTCACAGAACACAGAATTCATAGGAGCAAGACTGGATACCCTTCAGGCAAAGGCTTATCTGCCTGTAGACAGGGCCAACAGACTGATGGACTTGGCCAGACAGTTCCACAGCAATTCTCTGGTTTCCGCCAGCAATTCCTGTGACTATTAGGCCACATGGCATCCACGGTCCATGTTACTCCAAATGCCCATCTGCACATGAGGCCTGCTCAGTGGGGCCTCAGAACTCAGTGGCTGCAAGCCACAGGACACTTGGGAGACACAGTAAGGGTGTCCAAACTGCTGGCAGCCTCCCTGCAATAGTGGCTGCGTCTCCAGAATCTAGTGCGAGGAGTGCCTTTTCAGCCACCGCCACAAACACAAGTGCTGACAACAGATGCTTCTCTTCAGGGTTGGGGTGCACATTGCCAGGCGGCATGCACCCAAGGCCTCTGGTCCCCTTGGGAGGTCGCACAGCAGATCAACCTCTTGGAGCTGAGAGCTATCCGCTTGGCTCTCCAAACTTTCTCTCATGCCCTCTCTCACCAGTCTGTTCTAGTTCAGACAGGCAATAAAGTCTCCATGTTCTATGTGAACAAACAAGGAGGCACAGGGTCCCGACTTTTGTGTCAGGAGGCTCAAGCCCTGTGCTCATAGGCAGTCAAACAGGGCATGCTTCTCAAGGCAGTTTATCTGCCCGGCCAAGATAATTACCTGGCAGACAAGTTGAGCAGGATTCTGCAGCCACACGAATGGCAGTTGAATCCTCTGGTGGTCCAGCGGATCTTCCTAAGGGTGGGGTCTTCCAACCATCGATCTCTTTGCCAGTCCACTCAACCGTCAACTACCCAGGTTCTGCTCCAGACAACCGCATCCTCTGAGAATAGCAGCAGATGCGTTTCTAATCTCTTGGTCTACGGGTCTACTGTATGTGTTTCCTCCCACGCCTTTAGTGGCCCAGACCCTTTTCAAGGTGCTTCGGGACAAGGCCTTGGTGATCCTGGTAGCCCCCAGATGGCCGAGGCAACCGTGGTTTCCACTTCTTCTGCAGTTGGCTGTGGACACTCCACTCCCTCTCGGGGTACAACCCGATCTCCTATCTCAGGATCAGGGATCTCTCTTGCACCCCAACCTCCAGTGCCTCAATTTGATGGCCTGGATGCTGAAAGGGTAGTTCTAGCTCCCTTACTGCTACCTAGGGAGGTGGAGGAGGTGGTCTTGGCCTCTAGGAGGCACTCCACTAGAAAATCGTATGCCCTCAAGTGGCGTAGGTTTTCCACCTGGTGTGCTCAGCACAAGGAGGATCCTTTTTCGTGTCTGGTGCCAGTGGTGCTGCAATATTTGCTTCACCTGTCCGACCTGGGCCTTAAATCCAACTCTGTTCGGGTCCACCTCAGTGCTCTGTCAGCGCACCACTCACCGGTGGAAGGTCAGTCTGTTAGGCCACCCTTTAGTGGCCCGCTTCCTCAGAGGCCTCCTTTTGCTCAAGCCTCCGATTCGTCCACCTGCACCTGAGTGGGATTTGAATGTGGTCTTGCAACGACTTACTTGCCCACCATTTGAGCCTATCGCTACTTGTCCTTTACGCTTTCTTTCCTGGAAGGCGTTGTTTTTGGTAGCTCTCACCTCAGCCAGGCGAGTCAGTGAGCTACAAGCTCTGGTCTCAGAAGCACCATACACAAGGTTCTATAGGAACAGGGTAGTCTTACGGACTCACCCAAAGTTCCTTCCAAATGTTGTCTCCTCCTTCCATCTCAATCAGGAGGTGGTTCTTCCGACTTTCTTTCCCAGGCCGCATGCCAGCTGGGCTGAAATGGTTTTGCATACCCTGGACTGTAGGAGGCCGTTGTCCTTCTACCTTGACCGTACGCAGGGACACTGAAGGGCTGTTCAGCTCTTCATATCTTTTGACCCTAATAAGCTGGGGTTACCTGTCTCCAAGCGTACCCTGTCCATTTGGGTAGCAGACTGTATCACCTGGGCGTACAGGGCAGCCGGCCTCTCCTTGCAGGGTCGAGTCACGGCCCACCGTGTCAGGGCGAAGGCTGCGTCTGTAGCTCATCTCCGCTCTGTTCCGTTGGCAGACATCTGCCGGGCCGCTACTTGGTCTTCAAGCCAGACTTTTGCGTTCCACTACTGCCTCGAGAGGGACAGTGCTTTCAAACAGGTAGTACTCCGTAATCTCTTTGAGGTATAGGCAACTCCTACCCTCCGGCCCTGGTGTTGGGCTACCATACAGGGGCGTTCTCAGAGAAGATTTTTTCACGCATGCTGGGGCTGTAGAGGGAGCTCATTGTTCAGCTTTGGGTCCCCGGTAGCCTGAAGCTGGGGAGTCCCATATGTGAGGACTGACTTCCTGCTTGGTCCTGGAGAAAGAGTAGTTACCTTTAACAGGTGTTCTCCAGGAGCAGCAGGAATCAGTCCTCACAACCCTCCCTCTTCCCCTTGGAGTAGCAGTCATATAATTCATTTTGTTTTTTTGCTGTCTTTTAGCTATGTCATCAGACTGAGCAAGATGGCACCCTTGGGCAGGAAGGGGACTGCGCATGCGCGCTGCGTTCCCAAAGGCTTTCTTTGAAAGCTGGGGAAATGCTCTGCATGGGGGCTCCGTCGGCGCCAACGTCACCCATATGTGAGGACTGATTCCTGCTGCTCCTGGAGAACACCTGTTACAGGTGAGTAACTACTCTTTCCTTAGAGCTATGAATGAAATGGACTACATGCAAATGGTAAACTCCCCAATACATAGCAAAGGAAACACTCTAGATCTAATATTCATTCCAGGTATACTACTAGAAAGACAAAACCCCCTTCTACCATACCCAAGCTGTCCCATGGTCTGACCATTTCAGCATTACCTTCAAGATCCCACAGACTAACACAGCTAGCAGACAAATACCCGAACCCACTACTAAGGCATGCTTTAAAACATACAACAAAGACTCATTCCTAGAAGATATACTTCCACAGCTGAAACAGGACACCTCAGATATAAATATCCTACTGGATACTGGAACTCTGTACTATCTTAAGATGCAGTTGCCCCAGCTAATGCATATAAAGGAAGTGCTAGAAAGTCTAACATATATGGTACAACAAAGAGCTGAGATCCGTAAAGAGAGTCCTGCGCAAACTAGAAAGAAAATGGAGGAGATCCAAACTCATAGATGACAGGGAATGATATATGAACACACTGCAATCCTACAAAGAGGCCATCAACAACATTAAGTGGGAAAATCATACCAGGCTATTAATGAAATCACTCAATAGGCCAAGAGAGCTCTTTGAGATTGTGAAGATACTATCCCAATCATCACACAGAAAGGATCCCTCCACCTACATCAGCTCACAGGTACTAGCTAACTTCTGCAGTACCAACTATCTCTCCACACCTTCAATTTACCTATAGATAAACCAGAACCTATGCCCAACCTACCAGCATGGCATATGTCACCACAGTCAGTCTAGAACACCTGGACCAAATCATCACAGCAGTAAACACTACCACATCTCCAGGTGATCCATGCCCTGTCAGCTGGGTAAAAATGTCTAAAGATAAATTGGCGCCAGCTATGCTAAAAATAGTCAGTCTTTCATTATCCCAAGGCCACATGCCAAAGACACTGAAGCAGGTTTCTATCCGCCCAATTCTAAAATGCAAAACACCGGACAGACTACAGCCAAACTCCTTCTGCCCAATATCAAGCCTCCCCTAAATAGCAAAAATAATAGAAAAAATAGTTCCAAATCAGCTGCAAGACCACTTAGATGCCAATGTCCCACTGGATCCACACCAGTATGGATTCAAAATTCACCATGCGGTTAAAACCCTCCTCATAGCCCTCTTCGATAACCTGATTAAAGGAATAGAAGCCCCTAAGAAAGCATTCATAATGATATTCCTTGACATCACTTCAGAGTTTGACTCAATCATTCACAATATACTCTTATTAAGATTGCAGCAAATAGGAGTTTGTGAAACTGCACTCAGCTTGTTCATTTCATACTTGCAGGACTGCATGCAAAAGGTAAAAATTGGCCAAAACACATCAAAACCATTTAGCCAAAACCAAGAAAATCGTTAAGGCTCTGCTCTATCTGTCTTTATCGTTCAACATATACCTCCAACCAATCAGCAACAATTTTCGAAAGCATAAAGTGAATTACCACATTTATGCTGATGGTATAGTGATTTATCTTCCAATTAATACTGCAAGTGTTAATCTCAAACAAATTGTAACATGTTTTGATGAAGCCTCCCAGTAGCTCTCAACGAACAATCTGAAGATAAAATTCAATAAAACAGAAGCAATCTTCATTACCAGGGACAAAGAATTCACCCCCCCCCACCTCACATTTGGCTTAGAGAAGCAACAATAAACAAATCCACCCAGGCTGTTTATAGAAAGATTAAGATGTTGCAGCTGCTAAGACACCTACTGGACCCATCAGATTTCAGAACAGTCATATAGGCAATGATTAATCCCCACATTGACTACTGTAATAGCATATTTACGGGGTTTATTCAAAAAAGCACTATCACAATAGCAATTGGCACAATATACAGTAGTTCAAGTAATCATGCAGGTATCTACATCTGAACACATCACTCCAGTCCTGCACAAACTACTCTGGCATCCTATCCCCAGTAGAAGCAAATACAAAAACCTAATCATTGTCTTCAAGTTGCTCCACAACATTGCACCTTCTCACCTTACCACACTAATAAGCAGAATTCCAGACACCAGACAGAGAAGGGGATGCACCCAAAAATCCCTATCCATCCCAGCTGGTTTCCGCAAAACCAACAAATCAATGAGCAGCAGAGCCTTCTCATATTATGCACTAATGCATTTGCAAGAACATAAGATATGCCATACTGGGGAAGACCAACGTCTATCAAGCCCACTATCCTGTTTCCAACAGTGGCCAATCTAGGTCATAAGTACCTAGCAGTTTCCCCAAAAGAGACAGGTTCCACAATGCTTGTATTAGGTCAAGCAGTGATGTCCCAGGTCCCTTTTTAATAATGATTTATGGACTTTTCCTCCAGGAACTTGTCCAAACCTTTTTTTAAACCCAGCCACACTAACAGCTTTTACTACAACCACCAGTAACAAATTCTAGAGTTTGATTACATGTTGAGTGAAATAATATTTTCTCTTAGTAGTCTTAAATAGGTTACCCTGTAGCTTCATTGCATGTCCCCTAATCTTTCTATATTCTGATAATGTAAACAATCGATCTACGTTTACCCGTTCCACTCCATTCATTAATTTATAGACCTCTATCATATCTCCCCTCAGCCGTCTCTTTTCCAGGTTGAAGAGCCCTAACCTTTTTAGCCTCTCTTCATAGGAGTATCCTTCCATCCCCTTTACCATTTTGGTGGCTCTTCTCTGTACCTTTTCTAATAACGCTATATCTTTTTTAAGATACGACGACCAGAATTGCACACAATATTCAAGGCGCGGTCGCACCATGGAACGATACAGAGGCGTTATAATATCCTTTGTTTTATTTTCCATTCCTTATGATACCTAGCATTCTATTTGCTCTCTTGGCCGCCGCTGCACACTGGCTGGAGAGTTTTAACATGTCACCCACGATGACGCCTAAATCTTTTTCCTGGGTGGTGGTTCCCAATGTGGAACCTTGCATCGTGTAACCATAGTTTGGGTTGTTCTTTCCTAGGTGCATAACTTTGCACTTGTCCGCATTAAATTTCATCTGCCATTTGGATGCCAAGTCTTCCAATTTATCAAGATCCTCTTGCAATTTTCCACAATCCTCATGTGTTTTAACAACTTTAAATAGTTTTGTGTCATCTGCAAATTTGATTAACTCATTCATTATTCCCATTTCCAGGTCATTTATGAATATGTTAAAAGCAGCGGACCCAGCACAGATCCCTTGGGTACTCCACTATTCACCTTTCTCCATTGGGAAAGTTGGCCATTTAGCCCTATCCTCTGCTTTCTGTCTTTTAACCAGTTCCTGATTCACAATAGTACATTGTCTCCTATCCCATGACTTTTTAGTTTTGCCAAACATCCCTGATGAGGGACCTTGTCAAAGGCTTTCTGAAAGTGCAGATACACTATTATCAACTGACTCATCTTTGTCTACCTGTTTATTCACACCTTCAAAAAAACATAACAGATTAGTAAGACAAGATCTTCCTTGTCTAAAGCCATGCTGGCTGTCTCCTATTAAGCCATGACTATCTACATATTCAGTAATTTTGTTATTTGTGATGGTTTCTACCATTTTTCCTGGTATTGACATCAGGCTCACCGGTCAGTAGATTTCTGGATCACTCTTGGAAGACTTTTTAAAAATTGGTGTTACATTGGCGATCCTCCAATCTTCAGGTATTACTGATGATTTTAATGATAGAAATCTGTGAACTAATAGCAGGTCTGCAATCTCATATTTCTGTTCTTTCAACATTCTTGGATGTATACCATCTGGTCCAGGTTATTTGCTACTCTTCAGTTATCAAATAGTTGTGATACATCTTCTTTCAATTCTTCCACAGTATCACCTTTAAATACCACTTCAGTCATGGGTGGCATCCCTACATCTTCCTTAGTAAAGACCGAAGCGAAGAATTCAGTCAGTCTCTCCACTATGGCCTTGTCCCTTCAGGTGCCCCTTTTTAGCCCTCTATCATCTAATGGTCCAACTGACTCTCTCGCAGGGTTTTTGCTACGAATGTACTTGAAAAAGTCTTTATTACGCATTTTTTGCTTTCATAGCAAGCTTCTTCTCAAATTCTCTCTTTGCCTGCCTTATTAATGCCTTGCATCTAATTTGCCAGTGTTTGTGCTGTTTCCATTTTTTGTCATTTGGCTCTTTTTTCCATTTCCTGAAAGATGCTTTTTTTGGCAACAGCCTCTCTGACCTCCTCTTTAAACCATGCTGGCAGTTTTTTGGACTTCCTCCACTTTTCTAAAAGCGTGGAATACAGCTGGTCTGGGCTTCCAAGATAGTATTTTTAAACAACACCCAAGCTTGATGTAAGTCTTTAACCTTTGCAACTGCTCCTTTTAGTTTTTTCTTAACTATTTTCCTCATTTTATCATAGTCTCCCTTTCGAAAGTTAAAAGCTAGTACAGTGGATTTCCTTACCATTCCTCCTCTATTAATTAAATCAAACGCGATCATGCTATGATCCCTATTGCCAAGTGGCCCCAACACCCTTATCTCTTGCACCAGATCTGGTGTTCCACTAAGGACTACTGTAGATCCAAAACGGCTTCCCCTCTGGTCTGTTGGTTCATGAACCAGCTATTCCAAGTAGCAGTCATTTATTTCATCTAGAAACTTTATCTCCCTAGCATGTCCTGCCATGACACTGACCCAGTCAATACCAGGGTAATTGAAACCACCAGTCTTATGGAACTCCCTCCCATCAAAAATAAGAGATATAAAAGACCTTGCAGATTTCAGATAAAGAATTAAGACACTACTCTTTATGGAACACTATGGGTCATAACAAGCAGACTCTGTTACACACCCACCATAAGTAGACCATGCACTCGATACATCCAGTGTTAAGAACACTGTAGATATCTGTTATTAATCTCATTGAAAATAGTCACTGAATGTGAAGAATCTCAATTAGTTGCACAGCAAATGCAACTATTTATACTGTACATAGTTAATTACTGTTTTGATGTACAAAGTTAACCCTGTTGAATGTAAATGTTTAAGTCTTGTTCCTTGAAAACTGCTTTGATAGCGTGATAAGGTGGTATCAAAAACTTTGGAATAAATAAAATAAATAAATAAATATATTTCTCCAGGACCAAGCAGGAAGTCAGTCCTCACATATGGGTGTCATCGACGCCGATGAAGCCCCTGCGGAGCATTTCCCCAGCTTTCCATGAAAGCCTTTGGGAATGCTGGCACGCATGCGCGGTTCCCTTCCCGCCTATAGGTGCCATCTTACCTCAGTCTCCTTTTTTCCGAGAAGCCCATCGGACGTGTGTCCTGTTCTCCCAGATAAAAGTGATTTTTTTCTTCGGCGATTTTCGCTATTTTTCTCAGGTTCGATGCCAGTTCCCCTCCTGCTGGGTTCGGTTCACCGGTATCGAGCCCGTTTTCTTCATTTTTCAGTTTTTGCCTTTCGTGGCTGGCATTCGTGCCCTTTTTTCATTTTTTCACTGGAAGGCTGGTCTTTTGACCTCGCTGGGGCTATTTTTTCTCCGATGGCTTCCAGTGGTTTCAAGAAGTGTGATCAGTGTAAGAAAATTATGTCTCTCACCGACACACATGACTGCTGCCTTCGGTGCCTCGGCCCTGACCACGACCCCAAGTCGTGTGGGCCATGTGGGAAGATGTCTTCCAAGGCACTAAAGAGTCGACAGCATCAGAAGGAAAGGTTTTTCTCGGACTCTGCCTC
The DNA here is from genome assembly GCA_033557465.1 of Ichthyophis bannanicus. NCBI lineage: Eukaryota > Metazoa > Chordata > Amphibia > Gymnophiona > Ichthyophiidae > Ichthyophis > Ichthyophis bannanicus. Next base: position 683,271,358 of record CM066032.1, read on the forward strand.
CGGCCGGGCCAGGACCTTGTCTGAGGTCTCGACATCTTGGGATTCCGATCCCAAGCGCCGTCGAAGCTCCTCGTACAGGTGGTCCCCCGACCGGGAACATAAGAGGAAGAAGCGACTCGCGAGGGCGGCGTTGGAGGAGGTCCCTCGAGGGCCAGGTCTAAGACCCCCGACCGCCGTCCCGGGCCCGTGGACCAAGAGAAGCCTGCAAAAGTTCCTCGCGTGGAGCCGGAGCTTGCTGGACACGTAAGCCCCATAGTCCTCGTGGACTCTCCTCCCAGAGAGCCGAAGTCGGGCCCGGCGCCGCCAGGGCCCGAGTCGGTGGCTGCTGTGTCTCCCGAGCTGAGTCTCAGGATGACAGCCTTGGAGTGCAGACTGTCTGCCTTCATGGAGCAGCAGCGGGCACTGATGGCCAGCCTGTCTGGTGCATCTGCCCCGACCACCGGGACGTCGACTTCGAAGTCAACCCCGGAGACCAAGCCGATACTCGAGACCCTCGTGGCTCGAAGTCGTCCTTGGTCGAGGTCTCCCTCGACCTCCCATTCGGGACCGAGGGTGTCGACGCCGGTGCCCCCGGTGTCGGGACGGGTGCCTTGGGGCCCCGCGGGCTCCGGACCCTGACTCCTCCTTGTACGAGTCCGCATGGGAGACGGAGGACGAGGAGTCTCCCGATACTTTTAAGACTCGGTGTGTCCCATCGGACTCACCGCAGTCTGATCCCCGGAGTAGATCCCCTCCGGAGGACACTAGGTTCTCGGATTTCGTCCGGGATATGGCCGCTGCCTTGGCTATCCCTGCCGATCCCGAGGAAGAGCCTCGAGCCGAGGAGCTCGATGCTCTACAGTATGACTCTCCTCCGAAGGAGGCCTTTACTGTCCCGGTTCCTTCGATGCTGGAACGGCTCCTCTTCCGAATGTGGGAGGCCCCGGCCTCGGCGCCGGTTCTAAGTAAGCGAGTCGATTCCATTTATCGACTCCGCAAAAGCCCTGGTTTCCAGAAAGCACAGCTACCACACCATTCCATGGTTGTGGAATCGGCCATACATCGTCTGAAGAGCCAGAAGATGCACTCCGCGGTGCCCCCTGGCAGGGAGGCCCGCAACCTCGATGATGTCGGTAGGAAGTGCTTCCAGGGGTCGATGCTTGCTTGCCGTGTCCAGTCTTACCAGCTGTACATGGGCATGTACTTGAGGGACCTGGCCAAAGAATTGGCCGGATTCTCTGCTGGTCTCTCCGGGGGAACCTTGCAGAGATTTCAGACCTTGTCCTCGGGGATTTGGGAATGCTCAAAGTTCATTTCCCGCGCAGCCTACGATGGCTTCGAGGCTTCGGCCCGAGTTGCGGCTGCCAGCATCGCGGCTCGATGCCAGGCGTGGCTGCAGTCATCAGACCTCGAGCCATGGGTTCAGGACAAGTTGGTCGATGTCCCCTGCCGAGGTGAGAACCTTTTTGGCAAACCCGTGGCCAAGAAGGCTGCTCAGCTCGAGACGGAGCACCTTACTCGGACAAGGCTGTCGAGGAAGACCTCTGCCCCTTCATATAAGAAGAAGGGCTTGGGTAAAAAGTCCTTCTACCCGAGGAAGGGCACTGCCTACAAACAGAACCTACAATATCAGGCTGCCCAAGCTGCCCCCCAGGGTCAGCAAGCCAAGGGCCAGGGTAATGGGCCCCGTAGGCAGAGGACCCCCAAGCCTCAGGCCCCTGCTACCACTCAGCAGGGTGGGGGTTTTTGACTCCTTGAGCATAGCACCCTGCACAGGAGGTCACCTCGCCCTCTTTGCCCACCAGTGGCCCCTTATCACTGGGGACAGTTGGGTGCTGGACATAGTCCACAATGGCTATGCCCTCCATTTCCACCAACTGCCTCCACCATATTTTCCAGGGGAGCCTCCAAGGCCTCCCCTGCACACAGACCTTCTTCTACAAGAGCTTCATGGTCTGTTGGTGGACAGGGCGGTGGAGCCTGTGCCTCCCCACTTGCAAGGTCACGGATTCTACTCCAGGTATTTCCTGGTACCCTAAAGAACCGGTGGCCTTCGACCCATTCTGGACCTCAGAAACCTCAACAAGTTCCTAGAGAAAGAAAAGTTCAAGATGTTTACTCTTGGAACACTTCTGCCCTATCTCCAGCAGGGAGATTAGCTATGCTCCTTAGATCTAAAGGATGCGTACACTCACATCCTCATTCATCCAGACCATAGAAAGTACCTCAGGTTCATTGTGGGAGGAAACCATTATCAGTACAGAGTACTACCTTTTGGCCTGACCTCCGCTCCCAGGGTCTTTACCAAGTGCCTGGCAGTTGTGGCAGCCTACCTGAGAAATCAAGGCATCTTTGTCTTTCCCTATCTGGACAACTGGCTCATCAGGGGTCAAACGTCCCTGGAGGCCAGACAAGCCACCCTCAGAACCATTGCTCTGCTTCAAAACGTGGGGTTTGTCATAAACTTCGCAAAGTCCACTTTGCTCCCCTCCCAGAACTTGGAGTTCATAGGGGCAAGGTTGGATTCTCAACTGGCAAAGGCATTCTTGCCAGAAGACAGGGCCCAAAGGCTGATGGACGTGGTAAAACCGTTTCTGAACAAGTCCCTGGTCTCCGCCAGACTCTGCCTCAGGCTTCTGGGACACATGGCTTTGACAGTACATGTGACTCCCAATGCCAGGCTCCATATGAGGCCTGCACAGTGGTGCCTTCGGACTCAGTGGTCTCAAGCCACAGGCAACTTACAAGACAGGATAAAGGTGTCCAAACCCCTCTTAGCCTCCCTCAGCTGGTGGCTACATCCACCCAATCTACTCAAGGGGATGCCCTTCCAAATGCCAGAATCCTCGGTGGTCCTCACCACCGACGCCTCCCTAAAGGGCTGGGGTGCTCATTGTCTGGACAAGTGCACCTAGGGCCTCTGGTCTCCCTGGGAGGTGGCCCAACAGATCAATCTGCTGGAACTTCGTGCTATCCGCTTGGCTCTCCGAGCTTTTTCTCCAGCCCTGGCTCACCGCTCAGTCTGGATTCAAACAGGCAACCAGGTAGCCATGTTTTATGTGAACAAACAGGGCGGGACTGGGTCCCAGATCCTTTGTCGAGAGACTCAGGACCTTTGTTCCTTTGCCCTAAAGCACAACATGCTTCTCAAGGCGGTGTACCTCCCAGGCCAGGAGAACTGCCTGGCCGACCGGTTGAGCAGAATTCTAGAGCCCCACAAGTGGCAGCTGCATCCCTTGGTCGTTCAGCAGATCTTCCTGAAGTGGGGTCTCCCTTGGATAGATCTCTTTGCCAGTCCACTGAACAAGCAACTGCCCAAGTTCTGCTCCAGGCAACTGCATCCTTTGAGGATAGCACCGGATGCTTTTCTGATGTCCTGGTCTCAGGGCCTCCTGTATGCGTTTCCTCCCACTCCCTTGGTGGCCCGAACTCTCTTCAAAATTCTTCAGGACAAGGCCTCGGTCCTGCTGGTGGCTCCCAGGTGGCCGAGACAGCCTTGGTTTCCTCTTCTGCTTCAACTGGCGGTGGATCCCCCACTGCCTCTGGGGTTGCAACCCGACCTTCTCTCAGGAGCAGGGTTCCCTTCTGCACCCCAATCTCAAAGCTCTCAATTTGATGGCCTGGAGGCTGCAAGGGTAGTCTTGGCTCCCTGGGGCCTGCCTCAGGAAGTTGAGGAGGTTCTCCTAGCCTCTAGGAAACAGTCCACTAGGAAAACCTATGCTCTCAAATGGAAAAGGTTTTCTGTGTGGTGTCAGCTACGTGCAGAGGATCCTTTCTCCTGTACTGTGCCAGTAGTGCTTCAGTACTTACTGCATTTATCAAATCAGGGACTTAAGTCCAATTCTGTTCGGGTCCACCTCTCAGCTCTAGCAGCTCACCACTCACTGGTGGAGGGGCATTCTCTGTCAGGTCAACCCTTGGTGTCCCGCTTTCTCAGGGGCTTGCTTTTACTCAAGCCTCCAATCCGTCGTCCTGCCCCTGAGTGGGAGTTGAATGTGGTCTTGCAGCAACTGACTCGCCCACCTTTTGAGCCGATGGCTACTTGTCCACTACGCTTCCTCTCCTGGAAGACACTCTTCCTGATAGCCCTTACCTCGGCTAGGCGAGTGAGTGAGCTTCAGGCCCTGGTCTGTGATAGGCCTTACACCAGGATTTATTGGAACAGGGTAGTCCTCAGGACTCATCCCAAGTTCCTCCCAAAGGTTGTCTCCTCTTTCCACCTCAATCAAGAGGTGGTTCTTCCAACATTCTTCCCTAGGCCTCATGCAAGCCAGGCTGAAGCAGTCCTGCATACCCTGGACTGTAGGAGGGCCTTATCCTTCTACCTTGGCTGTACGCAGGGGCATAGAAGGGCTACTCAGCTCTTCGTATCCTTTGACCCCAATAAGTTGGGGTTGGCTGTGTCCAAGCGTACCTTGTCCATTTGGGTGGCTGACTGTATCACCTGGGCTTACAAGGCGGCTGACCTTCCTTTGCAGGGTTGGGTCACGGCCCATCGTGTCAGGGCAATGGCTGCATCAGTGGCTCATCTCTGCTCTGTGCCCTTGGTATTTATTTTATTTAGACAGTTTTGTATACTGCCTTATCCTTCAATCAAAGCGGTCACAACACAAGTGGGGGATACATTTAACACGTGGGGATATGAGACACACACACTAATACTTACAGGGGAACATGGGCAATGGAGGGTTAAGTGGCTTGCCCAAGACCACAAGGAGCATCTGTGGGACTAGAAACCCCAGTCCTTCCGGCCCAAGGTTGCTGTCCTCTAGTGGGATTTGAACCCCCGACCTTCCGGCCTGAAGTACCTTGCCCCAACCACTAGGCACTGGTAGACATCTGCAGGGCTGCAACTTGGTCTTCAAGCCAGACTTTTGCGGCCCATTACTGTCTGGAGAGGGAGTCCCGTAGGGACAGTGCTTTTGGCCAAGCAGTACTCCGGAATCTCTTTGAGGTTTAGGCAACTCCTGCCCTCCTGCCCTCTATTGGGCTACAGGTGGAGGTTGGGTCAGTGCAAAGCCTTTCTTTGATGCTGGGACTAGAGGGAGTTCTCTTGTTTAGCCTGGGTTCCTCGGTAGCCCAGAGCTAGGGAGTCACCCATATGTGAGGAATGCTTGGTCCTGGAGAAAGAGTAGTTACTCACCTGTAACAGGTGTTCTCCAGGAGCAGCAGGAATCAGTCCTAACAACCCTCCCTCCTCCCCTTGGAGTTGCAGTTGTACATAGTTTATTTTTCATTTTTTGTGTGCTGTTCTTAGCTATGTCATTTGACTGAGGTAAGATGGCACCTTTAGGCGGGAAGGGAACCGCGCATGCGTGCCAGCATTCCCAAAGGCTTTCATGGAAAGCTGGGGAAATGCTCCGCTGGGCTTCATCGGCGTCTATGACACCCATATGTGAGGACTGATTCCTGCTGCTCCTGGAGAACACCTGTTACAGGTGAGTAACTGCTCTATCTCCAGGAACAAGCAGGAATGTAGTCTTCACATATGGGTATCATTGGTACCGACGGAGCCTGCACGGGAACGCTCCCCAGCGCCCAATAGGAACGCTTTTGGGAGCATCCCTCAGCACATGCGCGCTGCCTTCCCACCTTTCCAACTGTCCCTCTTCAGTTCTTCGTTTTCCGCGGAGCCGACAGGACCCATACCCTGTCACCGCAGAAAATTCCGTCTTTAAAAATTGTTTTCTTGTGGTCGCGTTTGCCTCCACACGACGCCTACTGGTACCGCCGGTTCTTTTCTTTTCTTTAATTTAAAAAAAAAAAACCTTGAACTGTTTCTCTTCAGAAACTTTTCTTTTTAGGTGCTAGGCGCCATTTTGGGCATTAGGCCCCACATTCCTGAAACATGGAAAAACCAACTAGTGGTTTCAAAAAATGTACTAAGTGTGGTGGTACCATTTCTGTCACTGACACCCATGATTGGTGTCTTAAATGTTTAGGGCCTGAACATTCTCCATCTGAATGTCTCTCCTGTATGGGGATGACTAAAAGAGGAAGACAGAACCGGGCTGCAAAGCTCGGTACCCTCTTTTCTTCGGATGCAAGATCCATTGCATGGACATCTTCAATGGCCTCCTCTTCCTCCCATAGATCTCAGGTAACTAAACATAAAAGCCGGTCCTCAAAGGGTAGCTCTCCTGCTAAGCATCGAGAGGCCATTGGCATTGCCCTTGAGGGAATCACACCAGCAAAACAATCCCGGCTGGAGGCTTCGGCTTCCAAAGCATCAATGGGACTTCAGGATGTTCTCGAGGCCTCGACCTCGCAAGAACTACCTGTGCCATGCTCAGGGTTCCCGGCCGTTTTCACCGGTACCAACACCCAGGCATCGGCAGCGTTGATAGACCAGAGGTTCCTTGCTAACGAACGCAGAATCGCAGCTCTTCTCACAGCTGCGGTACCGTTGACACCTATGGTTCATTGGGCACCGGTACCGACATTGATACCGATGCCGGTTCCTACGCTGGTACAGACACTGGTATCGGTACCGACGGTACTGGCCCTGGTGGGAATTATTCCCACGCCATCTTTGGCTGGAATCGACAGATCAGTACCGGATTAACTCGGTTCCGACTTCGATCGATACTGGGACCCTGCTTTGCATATGAGCATCGTGGTCAGGAATACTTCGAATCCTCCGATTCCGAAGACTCTGACAATTCTGCTGGTACCAGAGGGTTTCTCCTGGAAGATCCCTCTTCTCCCCAATGCAGAATGTCACCTCCAGAGGACATGTCTTTTCAGGATTTTATTCGTGATATGGCCAAGGGCCTTTCAATCACGGTAGCTCCTGAAGAGGAACCCAGAGCAAAGGAATTGGAGATTCTCCAATATCCTAAAGCTCCAAAGGAAGCAGCTACTCTGCCCATCCATGAAATTCTGCATAACTTGATACTCAGAATGTGGGAGACGCCTCTGACTACATCTCCTTATTCTAGGAGACTTGATAATATGTATCGAGTTCTGCCATGTCCTGAATTTCAAAAGACTCAGCTGCCACACCATTCAATGGTGGTGGAGTCAGCCATGCGTAGGATGAAAAGTGCATAGAGGCATGCATCCAATCCCGCAGGTCGTGAATGCAGGACTCTGGACGCTTTTGGGTGCCAAACTTTTCAGGCTTCCATGCTTTCAGCTAGGATCAGTTCATATATACTATATATGGGAATGTTCCTTAAAGAAGTTACAGGAGACTTGGAGCTTATGAGCCCATTTCTCCCAGATGACAAGAGACAAGACTTTCTTGCTCTAGTTAAGCATGCTCAAGCTGTCTCCAAGTTTGTAAATCGTGCAGCCTTTGACTGCTTTGAATGCATCAGCAGAACCTCTGCTATTGCCATTGGGGCACAACGGATTGCCTGGCTTCAGGCATCAGACTTGGAGACTTGGGTACAGGACAAGTTAGGCAACATTCCTTGCACGGGAGAGAATCTCTTTGGCAAGAACTGTCAGGAGAATATTAACGAGTTAGATGCTGACAATTCCACTCTAGATAGATTGTCAAAATCTACAGCCACTCCAGCCAAAAAGAAGCCTTATAAAAAAACCCTCTTTCATCAAAAAGAGGACATTTTATCCTTCCTATACCCAGCAGAGTCAAACTTAGGGTCAGGTTGCCCAAAAGGGACACACTAGACAGCAAAAGAAGCCAAAAGGCCCGAGAGCCCAACCAGCTCCACAGGTTCACCCCCCTCAAGGGCTTTGACTCCTTCCTAGAGAGCTTATTCTTCCTGCCTCTGAGGGGTCCCCAACCCCCCAATATCCCAGGCAGGTTATGCCACTTTGCCAGCAGATGGCATCAGATAACAGCAGAAGATTGGACTCTGTCAATTGTAGGAGAGGGGTGCAAGCTTTATTTCTACAGCATGCCCCCTCCTACAATTCTAAGGCAATTCAATTCTCAAACCTCAGCAGACAATCTGCTAGATCACGAGGTCTCAACACTTCTTGCCCAAGGGGCAATAGAAGAGGTACCCATTCTTCAACGGGATGCAGGGTTCTACTCCCCCTATTTTCTTATTCCAAAGAAAACAGGAGGACACACACCCATTCTAGACCTCAGGGAATTGAACAAATATCTGTTACGAGAGAAGTTCGAAATGATTTCTCTAGGAACTCTTCTGCCATACCTTCAAAGCCAGGATTGGCTTTGCTGTCTAGACTTAAAGGATGCATACACTGACATTCTGATCCATCCAGATCACAGGAAATTCTTACGATTCCTTTTCAAGGGAAAACATTTCCAGTACAGGGTTCTTCCCTTTGGTCTGGCTTCAGCACCAAGAGTATTCACGAAATGCATGTCAGTAGTAGCTGCATTTCTGCGAACCCTGGGAATATTCGTCTTCCCTTACTTAGACGACTGGCTCATTCAAGCCCCTACAGTTTCAGAGGCCAGCACTGCACTGTCTCGCACAATGCGAATTCTCCAATACTTGGGGTTGGTAATAAACTTCCCAAAATCCCAACTTGTTCCTTCCCAATGCCTGGAATTCACAGGCCCGGTGTCTTCGCATAATGCAACAAGCTTCTCAAGCAGCAGGGAAATCCTCCCTAACTGCTCGGGAGCTACTACAGTTGCTGGGACATATGGCATCCATAGTTCATGTAGTCCCACATGCGAGCAGCTCAGTGGACCCTATCCACACAGTGGACACAGGCCACAGGACACTTATCAGACAAAATAATAAACTCTCAACGGCTTATTTTGTCCCTCCAATGGTGGCAATCACTAGAAAATCTGACAGTGGGGTCTCCTTTTCATCAACCCCTCTTTCAGGCCACCCTAACAACAGATGCATCACAGGTGGGTTGGAGAGCACACCTGAATCATCTCTCTACACAGGGCACCTGGTCTCCACAGGAGGATGGTCTACATATAAACCTCCTGGAATTAAAAGCAATCTATTTAGCTCTTCAAGTATTCCATGCCCAGCTCAGCTACAAGACAGTCCTAGTCCAGACGGACAATCAAGTAGCCATGTTCTATGTGAACAAGCAGGGCGGAACAGGCTCCCTGTCGTTATGCAACAAAGCTTTGCGACTGTGGGCCCTCGCCAGAGAGTATCAAATTCACCTTCTAGTGGTATATCTTCCAGGCATTCAAAACCTTTGGGCAGGCAAACTCAGTCGAATACTGCTGCCTCACGATTGGTCTCTCCACCTAGACCAGGTGGCAAAGATATTTCATCTGTGGGGCACTTCAGACATAGACCTCTTTGCAAGTCCACTGAATGCCAAACTTCCACGGTTCTGTTCCAGGATTCCGGCTCACAATTGTCAGGCAAGGGATGCCTTCCTCCTTCATTGGGGGCAGGACTTCCTTTATGCTTTTCCACCCATTCCCCTCATCCCAAAAACACTCTTCAAGCTTCAGAGAGACAGGGGTTGTATGATTCTCATAGCGCCACCATGGCCACGCCAAGCGTCGTATCCCCTGCTTCTACATCTCTCTCAAGCTACACCTCTGGAGTTAGGGCATGCTCCAGATCTCCTTTCCCAAGAGAACGGGAAGCTATGGCACCCGAGCCCCCAGTCCCTGCATCTCACGGCCTGGTTGCTGAAGGCTTAGACCTCCAGGATTTCAACCTGTCCCAATAGGTAAAGGATATCCTTCAGGCTTCTAGAAAACTTTCCACAAGAAGGTCTTATGCCTTCAGGTGGAAACGTTTTACTATATGGTGTTCGAAGAAGGGTTTAAACCCCCTTGTCATACCTTTAGAATCGATACTAGAGTATCTCGTTCACTTATCGAATTCTGGTCTAAAGACCAATTCGGTAAGAGTCCATCTTAGTGCAATTGCAGCTTCTTATAAGCCTCTGAATGGACAACCAATTTCCTCTCATCCACTTATATCCAGATTTATGAGAGGTCTTCTATTAACCAAACCTCCCATTAAGCCACCACCGGTGGCATGGTATCTAAATCTAGTTCTCGGGCAGCTCATGAAGCCGCCTTTTGAACCCTTAGCCACTACAACCCTTAAGTTTTTGACCTGGAAGGTCATCTTCCTAATTGCAATCACCTCTGCACATCGCATTAGTGAACTGCAAGCTTTAGTGGCTGATCCTCCTTATACTAGGTTTCACCATGATAAGGTTGTTCTTAGAACTCACCACACTTTATGCCAAAGGTGGTTTCGCCTTTTCAGTTAAATCAATCAATTTATCTTCCTGTATTTTTTCGGAGGCCTCACACCTCTAATGCATTAAGAAACCTTCATTCTTTGGATTGTAAAAGGTCCTTAGCCTTTTACCTACAGAGAACACAGCAACATAGAAAGTCTTCGCAACCTTTTATAGCTTTTGACTCTAGTCATTTGAGACTTCCAGTCTTCAAAAGAACTTTATCTAAATGGATTGTCCAATGCATATCCTTCGCTTATGAGAGTGTGGGTCTTCCCCTTCTAGGCCATGTCACAGCTCATTACGCGAGAGCCATGGCAACTTCCATGGCTAATCTCCACTCTGTGTCTATCGATGACATTTGTCGAGCAGCCACCTGGGCTTCGGTACACACCTTCACAGCCCACTACCTGGATAAAGCCTTCCATTTGGATGCCGTCTTTGGCCAAGCTGTTCTTCAAAATCTCTTTCAGACCTAATTCAACTCCTACCCACCAACCCTGGTGGAATGCCAGAGATCCATGGGAGGAAGGATGCCTACCCTTCTAGGGTGGCACCTTCCTGGGACTATCTCCCTGGCATCTTCAGCTAGGGAGTCCCCATATGTGAAGACTACATTCCTGCTTGTTCCTGGAGATAGCGTAGTTACTCACCTGTAACAGGTGATCTCCGGGAACAGCGAGAATTTAGTCTTCACAACCCACCCACCTCTCCTAGGATTTCTTTCTATCTCTGTCTCTTTCCTTTCTCCCTCTATCCTTTCACTCAGCTACAAACTTAACTGAAGAGGGACAGTTGGAAAGACGGGAAGGCAGCGCGCATGTGCTGAGGGATGCTCCCAAAAGCGTTCCTATTGGACGCTGGGGAGCGTTCCTGCGTAGGCTCCGTCGGTACCGACGATACCCATATGTGAAGACTAAATTCCTGCTGTTCCCGGAGATCGCCTGTTACAGGTGAGTAACTGCGCTTTCCCCACCATGTTATTTCTGGACCGCACCAAAAATTGCCGTCTGCCTTTGCCCCAATGTGTCTTAGGTTTTTTTTATCTGTGTTGTATGTTGTGTGCTGTGCACATGTTTAATCTGTGGTGAGGTAGCTGAAGGTGGGTAGGGTATTTGTGAAGGGCATACTTTTCGGGGTGCAGGGGAGGTAGTTGTGGAGGGGTAGCTTTGGGAGTGGGGTAGTTTTCAGGATTCTGGGGTTGTTTTTAGTGGGGAGTTGTTTGGGGGGGGGTGGCAATTGCACGGGAGGATTTTTGGGGGATGGGACAGTCATGGGGTATTTTTGGTTGGTGGGGCAATTGCAAGATGGTAGTTTTTGGGAGTGGTGGCAGATTGCAGGGGCATATGCAAGGGCATTTGGTGAGGTGGTATGAAGTTGCAGGGACAGTTTTTGGGGGTTGGGCATTTTGTGAGATAGTGGGGCAGTTGGGGGCTATTAAGGGGGCAGTTTGAAAGGATGTAGGGCAGTTGCAAGGGAGTGTGGGCCCTTAGGGTTGGGCAGTGTGGGTTAGTGGGGAAGGTGTGGCGTTATAGTTTTAGGGATGGGGCAGTTTGTAGGATAGTAGGGCAGATGCAGGTGCATTTGATGAGGTGGTATGGCAGTTGCAGCGGTTATATTTTGGGATGGGGTAGTTTGCATGGTGGTGAGGCAATTATTTATTGGGGTGGGGTGTTTGCGATATGGCAGTGTAGTTGGGGGAGTATAGTTCTTAGGGGGATGGGGTAGTGCAGGATGGTTGATTTGGGAGAGTAGAGAACAGGGAGTTTGAAAGGACCAATTCCCTAAATGCTGTGTTTGTATGTATGTTTCTATCCTACAGATGCTGAAACCCCTCCTCCCATCGAAATACATAGGACTGTTTTTTTGGGCTTATTTCTCTGTAGCCTCTAGTCCAATTTGGCCCATTTTTTAATTTGTGTCATCTTTTTACCAAATTTTCCCACATGCTATGTTTTATCTTGTTCCGTTAAATTTTCTGTGTTATTTTGCCCCCAGACAGACAGATGGATGGACAGACATTGTCAACCTTTTTTATAAAATTATTTCCAACTAATGTTGAGTTGAAAAGAATAAAAAAGTGCAAAGTTTAGGAGGCATGACTATTTAAAATAAATAGTAGAGAATATTTATTCGTTCGAAACATAGGTAAGCTTGGAACTCATTGCTACAGGATATGGTATAGGCAGGTAATGTAGTAGGGTTAAAAAAGGTTTAGACAGTTTCCTGGGGGAAATGTACAGAAATCATTATTAAGGTTTACTTGGGGAAAGTCATTGCTTATTCCTGCAGTTAAGTTACATGGGATGTAGTTATTTTTGGGATTATGTTAGGCACTCGTGACCAGGATTAGTCACTATTGGAAAGAGGATACTGGGCTTCAAGGACCTTTGCTCTGTCCCAGTATATGGCAGTTCTTATGTTCTTACATATGGAACAGGTTGTGACCTCTATTAAAGAGCCAACAAAAAAAGATATTGTCATTTATAAATTTAAAAGCAAACTAGTAGTTTAGTGAAGAATATCTAGAAAAAGGAGCTGTTTGATCTCAAAACGTGTTTTTGGATTTTCAGTTTAATTATTCAGCTTTCCAAATCCAAGCTCAAGGCAAGTTACATTTGGTACAGTTTGGTATTCCTTATCATCCCTCCAGTCCAGTCCAATTATCTGTGGGTAATCACGCCCCACCAGCAGCTTGGAGACTCAGCAGCTGGCACCTCCATCGGCCTCCAGTATCTCAGTTTCAAAGCAGCTGGAGTGTTGTGATACCCTTGGACTCACTGAAGGAACAATTAGGATAATTTAGATCATTCCTTATTTGGCTGATTTGGTTTCATTTAAGGCAGTGAGAACAAGATTTGCTGTTAAAGGTGTGGGGGGGGGGGGGGAAGCTTTAAGCAGGAGTGACCGCAGTACCTTGCACAGCTCCAGTGGGGACCTGTACTTAGGTGCAGACTACTTGTTAGTAGGAGGGCTTTCCTTACAGAGGTCTTGCCGGGGCCAGTAAGTGAGGTGTGCGATGATTCTGGAGCCTAGTAGCAGGGTGAGGAGTTGTCTGTGCACGATGGAGGCCAGTCATTCTTCCCGCCTGATGTCGAAGGCGTGCAGAGAAGGCTGAGCATCAGCATGGCGACTCGGGACTATGGTGGCAGTTTTTTTTCCACAAAAGGAGCCTTTCCTGTGCATAGGGGTACCTACGGAAGGTCAGTACAGAGCTGGGAAGCATTGGCGGCGTTGCCCAGACCACATGGTACATGTCTCTCTTCCCCACAGAGTGCGGGAATGGCCACCATCTTCTGTATGCTTTTTTTATTTTCAGGGGGAGATCTCTGCGGACAGAGGGGTTTACACTCTCATTTTATTATTTTTTGTCTGGAGGCCCCCTCACTACGGATGTCTTAAGGTAAAGAAGTCCTGAGTAGTCACAATAGTGTTAAAACAAAAAAAAAGCCAAAAGAAGACTAGTGTGGGACTCTGGAGGGATCCAACATGCCTGCCAAGCCAGTGTGTTTGGCATGTGAGTTTCGCAGAGGTTCGGTCTCAACAGCCGGTTTATGCTGCGGCTGTGAAGCTGAATCCCCAGTCTGTGGAGGATGGGTTTGCGGAGTAGAGATTGAATCTGTCCAAGGGGGCTTTGGGAGCTGGAGATAATGCTCCTCAGCCCTTGGAAGGTGTGTGTGTGGGGGTGTGTTTCGCCTTCACCCTGTACTGCGATCTCTTCTGGGGGGGGGGGGGGGAGTGAGGTGGCAACCTTGACTGCAAAAAATCTCAAAAGCAAGGGAAAGAGAGTAGGTAGAGCTTCGTCTTCCAAGGAGGAGCAGACGGAAGGATTCCCAGGGGCATTTTCATCAGAATTCATCATCCTCATGCATAAGGCCTTTTGTATGAGGCAGTGTGGGGGGGACGAGAGCTGCTGGGAGTTCAGGAGAAGACCCAGAAACATGGTGCACCAGGGCCTCCCTCGTGGGGATAGGGTGGAGGGAGAGCCTGGGCCCAGCAGGCGGAGATTGGAGGAAGACCTTTGGGACAAATTAGGATCACTACACTCTGATGCGGCAGACTGGAGATCGAGCCGGGTGCTGAGTTAGACCTGGAAGAGGGCAAGATTCCCCAGGGGGAGGATTCCCATATTGTCGGTTTCTTCCGTAGGAAGGAGTTGGGGGCTTTGATTGCTCATTCCTCGAAAGCGCTGAATGTTAGAATGGAGGCTCCATTAGAAGAAGAACCATTGGAGGACCAACTTTCCAGGCGGTTAGGACAGTGCAGATGGTTTTTCTTCTGCACCGTGTGGTCCAACAGATGATTCAAGATGAGTGGGATGTCCCAGAGGCTGTTCTCAAAGTTACGCAGATGATGGGATGCCTTTACCCTCTTCCTGATCGAGACAAGGAGATTTTGCAGCCCCCAAAGGTGGATGCAGCGGTCTCCACAGTAACGAAGAAAACCACGATTCCGGTGGAGGGCAGTTCGGCCCTCAAGGATGTACAAGATAGAAAGTTGGAGGCCCTTCTTAAGCAGGCCTTTGATATTTATTTATTTATTTTATTTATTTATTTACAATCTCTTATATACCGCACTATTCATCATCAGCGCGGTTCACATGGAACAAAATGCTCAGTACATTTAACACGTATGAGTTTACAGGTAACAGGGCATAAATAACTTGGATAACCGGGGTAACTATTTACAAAACATATTAATATGTTAATTATTAATATGCTGTCATTGCAGGCATCAGTATGTGATGCCTTTCTAGTCTGAGCATGCTTGCGCTGGGCACTTGGGATTTTGGAGAGTGCGGGGAAGACTCTGTTCCACCTGCCGGAGGCAGCTAAGCTGGATTCAGGAGCCACTTACTTGGCAAATGCCTTCTACAACCTGATCACGTTCTTGTCTGAAGGGAATGCCTCAGTGGTAGCAGCTTGGGTGCTATTTGTGGCTGCAAAATTGGCCCTGCATATGTTTACTCCAAGTCTCGTCTCAGTAAACTCCCTTTTCGGGGCAAACGCTTATTTGGAGAGGACCTGGAAAAGTTGGTAAAGGATTTGGCAGAGACTTCCTGCGGACAAGCAGAAGCCCGTATGGTCCTCGGCCCCAGGGCATGGGCAGACGAGGGACTTTAGGCGTTTTTGTGCAGTATGGTTCACGCCATACCATTGAGGGCGTTTTCCCTCTAGTGGTCAGCCTTTTCACGGGTTTCGAGGGACTGACAGAGGGTTTTATCCCTCGTCCTTCTCAGGCCCCAAGAAGTCGCAATGAAGCGAGGAAGGGACAGGCGAGCCTAGTTTCTGTGGGAGGTTGGCTGCGGAAATTTTACATTGCCTGGGCCCGGGTCACATTCAACCAGTGGATGCTGTAGGTCATCAGAGAGAGGTACACCCTAGAGTTCGCCCATCCTATCCAGGAGGCCTTTGTCACCTCACCGTGCAGGACGTCGTGCAAGCTACAGGCTGCACCAAACTTCTCCATTTGCAGGCCTTGCAGGCCGTAGTGGCAGTACCAGAAGACCAATGTGGAGACAGTTGCTACTCCATATATTTCGTGGTGCCCAAGAAAGAGGAATCTTTCATTTTGGACCTAAAACAGGTCAGTCAATCTTTGCGGGTGCCTCATTTCCAGATGGAAACGCTTCGGTCTGTTATAGTGTCAGTTCAAGTGGGGGAGTTTTTAACATTGCTCGATCTAACAGAAGCTTACCTGCATATTCCTATTCGGCCCGATCATCAGTAGTTTTTGCAGTTCATGGTGCTAATGGACCACTTTCAATTTTGGACTCTGCTGTTCAGGCTGGCAGCAGCACACCGTACCTTCACCATGGTCATGGGGTAGTAGCGGTAGCGCTCTGCCAGGAAGGGGTTCTGGTATATCCCTACCTTGACAATTGGCTCATTCGGATGAAGTCCCAAAAGGAAAGCAAGCTGGTCATGACGAGAGTTATCAAATTTCTGCAGAGTCTAGGCTGGGGTGATCAACTTTGCCAAGAGTCCATCTACAGCCGTTTCAAGATTTGGAATATCTGGGAGCCTGATTCCAGAGCGATATCGGCCGGATATGCTTGTTCTCCAGGACCAAGCAGGAAGTCAGTCGATGGAGCCCTTGCGGAGCATTTCCCCAGCTTTCTATGAAAGCCTTTGGGAATATTGCACACATGCGCGGTCCCCTTCCCGCCTAAAGGTGCCATCTTGCTCAGTCTCTCTTTTTCCGTGGCACCCGTTGAACATTTGTCCTAGTTCACCCGGAAAATAGTTAGATTTTTTCTTCATATCCCTGCGATTTCTTCACGTTTTTTTCTCCGGTTCGATGCCGGTTCCCCTTCTCGCCGGGTTTGGTACACCGGTATCGAGCCCGATCTTATTTTTTCGGTTTTTGCCCTTCGTGGCTGGTGTTCGTGCCCTTTTCTTCTTTTTCCCTGGAAGGCCGGTCCTTTGACCTCGCGGGGACTCTTTTTTTTCCCCGATGGCTTCCAGTGGTTTTAAGAAGTGTGATCGGTGCAAGAAACTAATGTCTCTCACTGACACACACGACTGCTGCCTTCGGTGCCTCGGTCCTGATCATGATCCTAAGATATGTGGACCGTGTGGAAAAATGTCCACTAAGGCACTGCGAAGTTGTCAGCACCAAAAGGAAAGGCTTTTCTCCGATTCAGCTTCCGGCCGGGCCCGGACCTCGTCTGAGGCCTCGACGTCTCGGGAGTCTGACCCCGAGCATCGTCTGGGTTCCTCGGAGAGGGGGTCCCCCAAGCGGGAGCGAAAGAGGAAGAAGCAGCTCGCGAGGGCGGCGGAGGAGGTTCCTGGCTCCTCGAGGGCTAGGTCTCGGACCCCCGACCGCCGTCCCTGGCCCGTGGAACAGGAGAAGCCATCAAAAGTACCTCGAGTGGAGCCGGAGTCTGCTGGACACGTAAGTCCTGTTGTCCTCGAGGACTCTCCTCCCAGGGAGCCGATGTTGGGGCTGCTGAGTCTCCTGAGCTGGGTCTCAGGCTGACAGCCTTGGCATGCAGACTGTCTGCCTTCATGGATCAGCAGCGGGTGCTGATGGCCAGCCTCGCTGGCGCATCTGCCCCGACCACCAGGACATCGACGTCGAAGTCGACCCCGGAGACCGAGCCGATACTCGAGACCATAAAGGCTCGAGGTCGTTCTCGGTCACGGTCACCCTCGACCTCCTGGTCGGGACCGAGGGCGTCGACGCCGGTGCCTCCGGCGTTGGGGCGGGTGCTGCCGGGCCCCGTCGGACTCACCGCAGTCTGAGCCCCGAAGTATACTCGGTTCTCGGAGTTCGTTAGGGATATGGCCACTGCTTTGGCAATCCCGGCGGACCCTGAGGAGGAGCCTCGAGCCAAGGAGCTCGAGGCCCTCCAGTATGACTCTCCTCCGAAGGAGGCCTTTACTGTGCCGGTTCCTCCGATGCTGGAACGGCTCCTCTTCCGGATGTGGGAGGCACCGGCCTCGGCGCCGGTTCTCAGCAAGTGGGTCGATTCCATTTATCGACTCCGTAAGAGCCCTGGGTTTCAGAAGGCGCAGCTACCGCACCATTCCATAGTAGTGGAATCGGCCATGCATCATCTGAAAAGCCAGAAGATGCACTCCGCGGTTCCCCCCGGATGGGAGGCCCAGAACCTGGATGCGTTTGGTAGAAAGTGCATCCAGGGCTCGATGCTTGCTTGCCGTGTCCAGTCTTACGAGCTGTACATGGGCATGTACTTGCGAGACCTGGCAAAGGAGCTTGCCGGGTTCTCTGCTGGTCTCTCCGGGGAACCTTTGCAGAGGTTCAAGTCCTTGTCTTCGGGGATCCGGGAATGCTCTAAGTTCATGTCCCGAGCGGCCTACGATGGCTTCGAGGCCTCGGCCCATGTTGCGGCAGCCGGCATCGGGGCTCGACGCCAGGTATGGCTGCAGTCATCGGACCTCGAGCCATAGGTGCAGGACAAGTTGGTCGATGTCCCTTGCCGAGGTGAGAACCTTTTTGGCAAGCCCATGGCCGAGAAGGCTGCTGAGCTCGAGACCGAGCACCTCACAAGGACAAGGCTGTCTCGAAAGACTTCTGCCCCTTCACATAAGAAGGCAGTACTCTGGAATCTCTTTGAGGTTTAGGGCAACTCCTGCCCTCCAGCCCTACTTTGGGCTACCGGTGGAGGTTCTTTCAGTGAAAAGCTTTTCTTTGATGCTGGGACTAGAGGGAGTTCTCTTGTTCAGCCTGGGTTCCTTGGTAGCCCAGAGCTAGGGAGTCACCCATATGTGAGGCCTGACTTCCTGCTTGGTCCTGGAGAAAGAGTAGTTACTCACCTGTAACAGGTGTTCTCCAGGAGCAGCAGGAATCAGTCCTCACAACCCTCCCTCCTCCCCTGGGAGTTGCAGTTGTTCATAGTTTATTTTACATTTTTGTGTGCTGTGTTTTTAGCTATGTCATTTGACTGAGCAAGATGGCACCTTTAGGTGGGAAGGGGACCTCGCATGTGTGCAGTATTCCCAAAGGCTTTCATAGGAAGCTGGGGAAATGCTCCGCAAGGGCTCCATCGACGTCCATGTCACCCATATGTGAGGACAGATTCCTGCTGCTCCTGGACAACACCTGTTACAGGTGAGTAACTACTCTTTGTATCGTGTGCACAAATTGCAAGCTCAGATATGATGGTTTCTTCGGATGAAGGGACCAACGGTATGGCATACCTGGTCTTGCATCAAACAAAAAATTACTCCAATGCTTACCTAAAAATACTATTTGCTTTCGTTTTTTTACTTGCGATCAAAATTTTTCTTTTTCATGGGAACGGGTCTCAGACTTGTTCATATGGGGTGGGACCCAGGAGGTATACCTCTGCTGTGGTACCTCAACCCCTGCTTTGCATCAAGGACCCTTATGTTCCCTTTTTTTTTAAAGAGGCTTGTGATGATAATATCAAAAATCAATACTTATAAACTTTGTGACATCTAGTAGACCACAATGCTTTCTTGTTGTGAACTATTCAGTCCTTCAATTATCAATTGTCACTCTGACTTGTGGTCTCTAGTATAAAACAATTCCTCAATGCTGACATGATGAAATTCGGCACAAACTACAAGAACGTATCTGTGCTCCCAACGCCAACCCGCGCGCTCATGCGTTTCACTGTATAAGCAGTTTCCTCAAGGGATCTTCAACAGTTGTACCAGATGAAACCATCTTCATGCAGCCTCTAAACCTTTCCGCGCAACATTTGCTGCCCAAGATTCAGTACATTCAGACACACGACTCCATTATCTTCAAACAAAACGCCTGGTCTTGGGCTCCATGGCCGCATCGATCTAGCTGGTTCCCTGGGCTTGGGCTCACATGAGACCCGTTGCAAAGGGCATTGTTATGCAAGTGGTCGGCTCAGCGCCATCCAATTTCATGTTGGCTACATTGTCCGGAGGAAGCTCAGAAGGCCCCTTGGTAGTGGCTTCAGCCCAACAAACTCTTTGCGGGAATGCCTCTAGAGATGCCTCAATGGGTGGTTCTGACAATGGATGCCAGTCTGGGTTGAGGGGCGCATTACGAAACCCAGATAGCCCAAGGACTTTGGTCAACGCAGGAGAGTGCTTGGTCCATCAATCACCTGGAGTTATGGGTGGTATTCTTGGCCCTGCAGAAGTTTTGGCCCTTTCTGAGAGGAAATGCGGTGAGTGTGTTCTCAGATAATGCCACCATGGTGGCTTACATCAGCCGGCAGGGCGGTACGAGCAGTGCTTCATTGGAGAGCGAGGCCGATCCGTTGATGGATTGGGAGGAGTGCCATCTGGCCATGTTCTCAGTGGTGCACGTAGCAGGCAGAGAGAATGTGACAGCCAATTATCTCAGCAGAGTGTATGTCAACCCTGGAGAATGGATGCTAAGTGAGGCAGTTTTTGTGCAGGGTGAGGCGTTGGGGGCCACTGATTATGGATCTGATGGCTAACTTCGAATCAGCAAAGGTGCCCTGATTTTACAGCAGAAGAAAACGCACGTCAGAGGGCCTTGATGCGCTGGTTTAACCGTGGCCCAAAGAGGGGCTGCTCTACATGTTTTCTCCCTGGGTGCTCATAAGTTGATTGGTACAGAGGATCGAGGCACATCCAGGCCTAGTGTTGCTCATTGCCCCCATTTGGCCGAGATGACCATGATATTACGATCTGATGTGGCTGTGACAGTAGGACATCCATGGCATCTAACAGCGAAGGCCAATCTTCTCTCACAGGGTTCTTTTCTAATGCCTCAGTTGGATCGATTCTCACGGCATGGCTCATGAGAGGGCTTGGTTGAGGCAACAGGGCTATTTGGCCTCAGTTATTGCAATGTTGCTAAAAGCCCGTCGGCATTCCACTTAGCGTACATTAGAGTTTGGAGAGCATTTGAGGGCTGGTGCGAGGAACCGCGTAGTTCTCTTCTGAGGGCTACAGTTCCAGAGATCCTTGCATTTCTGCAGGCAGGTCTGGACAAGGGGTTGGCTTGTAATTCCCTGCGCATGCAAGTGACAGCATCTGCTGTTATCAAGGCAGAATCTGGGGATGCTTCTGGCAACTCACTCGGATGTTCTCCATTTTCTTAGGGTGGTAAAGCAAGTTAGACGGCCAGTGAGGTTAGTGATTCCGCCTTGCCTTGGGATCTCAATCTCGTGTTAGTCGTCTTAACAGAGGCGCCTTTTGAGACTCTGAGGGAGTGCTCCTTGAAGGTCCTGACCCTGAAGACAGTCTTTTTGGTGGCCATCTGTTCTGCCAGGAAAAATCAGAGCTTCAGGCTTTGACTTGCCGAGCTCCATTTCTGGTCATGTTGAGAGAGAAAGTGTTGTGACCGGTGCCTACCTTTCTGCCCAAGGTCCTCTCGGTTTTTCACATGAATCAATCAGTGACGCTTCCGGTGTTTACAAGGGCAGGGGGGACGGGGTATGATCCCCTCCCGTGGAGTCTGGATGTCCACCGCATTCTGTGGAGGTACGTAAAGAGTACGGATCCTGGTGGAAGTCAGATTGTTTGGTGGACCGTATAAGGGGGAGGTAGCTTCCAAGGCCTATATTTCAAGGTGGGTAAGGGAGGCCATCTCCTTGGCCTACCTACTGAATTTTGACATTGAATTAAGCCTTTGCCTCAAGACTTGAAAGCTCATTTGACTAGGGCTCAAGCAGCGTCACGGTCGGAATTTAGTTTGGTTCCGCCACTGGATATATATAGAAAGCGGCGACGTGGTGGTCTTTGCATTCCTTTGTGAAACATTACCAGTTGGATGTTCAGGCGGTGGCTGATGTGCGATTTGGTTTGGTGGTGATTCAGGCTGAGCTCACAGAACTCTCCAGAGTTTAGTACTGCTATGGTACATCCCACAGTTAATGGGACTGGACTGGAGGAACGATAAGGAAGATGAAATTGGGCCTTACCTGCTAATTGATGATCCTTGAGTTACTCCAGTCTAGTGCCGAACCCTCCCTGATTGATATGCCTACACATTTGTCAGGCATTCCCGGGCCTGAAGAAAGTTATCTCTATTAGATAGGTTCGGGAGTGGAAGCAAATAGTATCGGAACGTGAGGTCTCCTTTCAGAAAAAAAAAGAGGAGGATAAAGAGAGAGGTGGAATTTGGGAAAGCCTGAGTGACTTGTCTCCAGTAGACCTCTTTACAGTCCATTGGTAACAGGTGAGAGTTTTTGTTTTGTTTTTTCTCCCTTCTGGCATGGGGGCTTGAGTTTCCTTGGGACAGTTACAGGATGTATTTTCTTCTTGGTATAACTCTTAATTGTTACTCCTGTGAGTCTGCTTTGTCAATAGGATACTGGAGGGTGGTGGTGGGAGGTGCCAGCTGCCTTTCTAGGGTAATGTCACGAAAGATGACATGCTCAGTCTCCAAGCTGCTGGTGGGGCATGATCACCCACAGGTCTAGACTGGAATAACTCAAGAAACATCAATTAGCAGGTAAGACCTAATTTCATCTTTTCCCTTCCTCAGAAGGCTTACTGTCAAATATTATATGCTGTTTCTGGCCTTTAAAAGATTTTCTTCATGATCAATTATTATTGAATATAAAATTCTTTGTTTCTTTGTAGATGAAAGAGCGAGCAATTCAAACACTTGGTTTCCTCTCAGTGGGAGATGAGGACTTTCCCCATCAGAAAATACTGCTGCAAGGACTTATGGATTCTGTTGAGGTAAGGTCTAAATTATGTCAAATTTGTCTTTAAAAATAAAAAGACTTTGAATTTTGACTGATACGTCACACATTTTGCAGGGTGACGGTGTCAGCTGATAAACAGTGCTGTGGAATTGTTGGGCCTTGAAGCTTGACCTCAAGAGCTTTTTGATGTAAACAGATTAATTGAAAGAGAAGCAACTAAATTGGCTAAAGCTGATTGGGCTGATATTCAGCATCAGTTCTCGGCATTGTTGTTTTTTTTTTTAATTTTAAGTAATAAGCAATAAGCAAGACACACGACAATACATCCAACAATAAACATCCATGAACATGTAACATTTTCCCCAAAACATGCCCGTTAAGGCATACAATTCCTCCCCTTACCTATATACCCCCATCTCTCCTTAGTTTCCCCCTCCCTCCTCCCAAAACTCCCAAAACATTTTCTTCCACACCTCCCTTCATTTCCCTACTTCCACCTCCTCTGCCTCCCGTACCCCCCTACCCCCATCCTTCCCTTGCCTTACCCCTACCCACTTACCTCCTTGCCTTACCCTTACCCCCTTATCACTCATCCCCCTCCCCCTACCCTGTTCCCCCTCCCTCCTTTCCCTCCTCCCTCCTCCCCTCCTATACCCACGCTCTCATGCTTCTTGCGTTGACTCTAAACCCACTCTCTCACCCCCTCCACGCCCCTCCCCCCTCCCCCTCCCCTCCCCCCCCCCCCCCTCCCCTCCCCCCCCCCCTCCCCTCCCCTCCCCCCCCCCTCCTCCCCCCTTCCCTCCAGCTCCAGCCCCAACCCCATCCTTCCACATACCCTCTCTCAACCATCTCCATACCCCCTCCCACCTTTTTGCCATTTGTCCCCCTCTACCCTTCTTTTCCCCGTTACTTGATACATAAGATAAATTTCCGACATTCTCTTAGCATTACTCGATAGATGGTAGAATCTTTGTGCCGTGCTATTTCGCATCTGGCTGCCGTGACACAAAACTAAATGATGCTTCACTCTCCTTCCCACTTCCCATCCTTCTTTTGCAGGAGACACATTTCAGGGGTAAGCTCTATACCCAATCCCACAATTTTCTTAATATTATCCCAAATTTTTCCCCAATACCTTTGAACCATTGGGCATGACCACCACAGATGCATCCATGTTCCCCCTTTACCGCACTGCCTCCAACATTCATTCGTCTTCAGTACCCCTGCTTTCTCCAGGACCAAGCAGGAAGTCAGTCCTCACTTATGGGTGACGTCGGCGCCGACGGAGCCCTCGCGGAGCAATTTTCCCCAGCTTTCAAAGAAAGCCTTTGGGAATTGCAGCGCGCATGCGCGGTCGTCTTCCCGCCCGAAGGTGCCATCTTAGCCAGTCTTCTTTTTTCCGCGGAGCCCTACAGACGTCCCCGTCTTGTCCCCGCGAAAAAGTCGATTTTCCTCTTTATTTTATACTTTTTTCTTTCGGTTCGACGCCGATCGTTTTCCCGCCCGGACTCGCGACGCCGGTCTCGAGTCCTCTCACGTTTTTTCGGTTTTTCTGACTTAGTCAGTTTTCGTTTTCCCTGGCAGCCCGGTCCTTTGACCTCGCAGGGGCCCTTTTTCCCCCGATGGCTGCCAGTGGGTTTAAGCGGTGTGGTCGGTGTGACCGAAATATGTCACTAACCGACACACACGACTTTTGCCTCCGCTGCCTGGGCCCGGATCATGAGGAACTGATCTGTGGGCCCTGCAGCAAACTGTCCTCGAAGGCGTTGAGAAGTCGGCGGCATCAGCGTGAGAGAATCTTCGCTGACCCCAGCCGTACCCGGACCTCGTCGGAGGCCTCCGTGTCGAAAGGCTCCAGCTCGGACCGTCGCCGGAGCTCCTCCGACCGGGGTTCTCCCTCCGGGGACCATCGTCGGAAGGAAAAACCCGCGAGGGCGGCGTCGGTGGACGCTCCTGGCTCCGCGAGGGCCAGGTCGCATAGCCCCGACAGCCGCCCCGGGTCCTTGGAGAAGGAACACCTCCCGAAGCGACCTCGCCTGGAGTCGGAGATGCCTGCCCGGGTAAGTCCTGTAGTCCTTCTGGACTCGCCTCCGCGACAGCCGACGTCGGGCCCGACGCCGTCGGGGCCCGAGTCGGGGGCTGCTGGGTCACCTGAGCTCGGACTCAGGTTGACGGCCTTGGAGAGCAGACTGTCTGCCTTCATGGACCAGCAGCGGGCACTGCTCGCTGGCTTCGCTGGCGTCGCGGCCCGACCGCCGGGACGTCGACGTCCAAGTCGACCCCGGAGACCGAGCCGATCCTCGAGTCGATGAGAACTCGAGTCGATCCTCGGTCGAGGTCGCCCTCGGCCTCCCGTTCGGGACCGAGGTCGCCGACGCCGACTCCCTCGGCGTCGGGGCGGCTGGCGCCGCACCCTGCCCGGGCCGACCCCACCGAGTCCTCGTCGGAGTTGGTCTGGGAGTCTGAGGAGGAAGAGTCACCTGATTCTTTCCGGACTCGGTGTGTCCCATCGGACTCTCCGGAGTCCGAGCCTCGGAAGCAGTCCCCCCCGGAGGATGCCCGGTTCTCGGACTTCGTTAGGGATATGGCCAAGGCTTTGGCCTTCCCTGCGGATCCCGAGGAGGAGCCTCGAGCCGAAGAGCTCGACGCCCTCCAGTATGACTCTCCCGCGAGGGAACACTTTACTGTGCCGGTTCCTCCTATGCTGGAACGACTACTCTTCCGCATGTGGGAGAGTCCGGCCTCCTCGCCGGTCCTGAGCAAGCGGGTCGATTCTATCTATCGAGTCCGCAAGAGCCCTGGCTTTCAAAAGGCACAGCTGCCACACCATTCCATGGTAGTGGAATCGGCCATGCATCGTCTTAAGAGCCAGAAGATGCACTCCTCGGTGCCTCCTGGAAGGGAGGCCCGTAACCTGGATGGCCTTGGCAAGAAGTGCTTCCAGGGCTCTATGCTCGCCTGTCGTGTCCAGACTTACCAGCTGTACATGGGCATGTATCTCAGGGATCTGGCTAAAGAGCTAGCCGGATTCTCCGCTGGTCTCTCCGAGGAGCCCTTGCGGAGGTTCCTAGCCTTGTCCACGGGTATTCGGGAATGCTCAAAGTTCATGTCCCGAGCAGCCTATGATGGCTTTGAAGCCTCGGCTCGAGTAGCCGCAGCCGGCATCGGTGCCCGCCGACAGGCTTGGCTTCAGTCGTCCGACCTTGAGCCCTGGGTACAGGACAAGTTGGTCGATGTCCCCTGCCGAGGCGAAAACCTCTTTGGCAAGCCCATGGCGGAAAAGGCTGCACAAATTGAGACTGAGACTCTCACCAGGACCAGGCTTTCTAGGAAGACCTCCGCCCCTTCCCAGAAAAAGAAGGGCTCGGGAAAAAAGTCCTTTTACCCGAGGAAGGCAGCTGCCTACAAACAATACCCCCATTATCAGGCCCCTGCAGCTCCCCAACAGGGCCAGCAGGCCAAGGGACGGGGTAACGGGTCCCGTAGGCAGCAAGCCCCCAAGCCTGCACCACCAGCCCCTGCTCAGCAGGGTGGGGGTTTTTGACTCGCTCAGCATAGCCTCTCCCCCCCCGCTGGTTCCCCCCAGCACCGGAGGCCGGCTGGTTCACTTCGCCCACAGGTGGTCCAGCATCACCGCAGATGCCTGGGTGCTTCAGGTCGTGCGAGAGGGCTACCTTCTCCACTTCCATCAGGTCCCTCCCTCCTATTTTCCGGGAGAGCCTCCGCGCCCCCCTCTGCACAGGGAGTTGCTCCTTCAGGAGTTAGCAGGTCTTCTGCAGGAACAGGCGGTGGAACCGGTGCCACACCACCTGAGAGGTCAAGGCTTCTATTCAAGGTATTTTCTGATACCAAAGAGAACAGGAGGCCTCAGACCCATCCTGGACTTGCGCAACCTCAACAAGTTCCTTGTGCGGGAGAAGTTCAAAATGCTTACCCTTGGAATCCTTCTGCCCTACCTCCAGCAGGGAGATTGGCTATGCTCCTTGGATCTAAAGGATGCCTACACGCACATCCTCATCCACCCAAGCCACCGCCAATACCTAAGGTTTGTGGTGGCAGGAAATCATTACCAGTACAGAGTACTGCCCTTTGGCCTGTCCTCCGCACCGCGAGTCTTCACAAAATGTCTCGCGGTCGTGGCGGCCCATCTCCGGCTTCACGGCCTCTATGTCTTTCCGTACCTCGACGACTGGCTCATCAGAGCAGCGTCCGCTCAGGAGGTCACCAACGCCACGGGCCGCACGGTGACTCTGCTGCAGCACTTGGGCTTTGTCATAAACTTCGCAAAGTCCACTTTGCTCCCCTCACAGGATCTCGAGTTCATTGGCGCAAGGCTGCACACTCCTCAGGCGCGAGCGTACCTACCGCTCGACAGGGCTCAGCGGCTCATGGACCTAGCCGACCGCTTTCGCAGCCAGCCCCTGGTCTCCGCCAGGCGCTTCCTGAGACTGCTCGGCCATATGGCTTCCACCGTCCATGTGACCCCCAATGCCCGCCTGAATATGCGGTCTGCTCAATGGTGTCTCCGCCGGCAGTGGCGACAAGCCACAGGCGGCCTAGCAGACCTAGTGCGCGTCTCCGAGCCGCTGGTCTCGTCTATCCGGTGGTGGCTCCGACAGCCGAACCTGATATTGGGAATGCCTTTCCAGTCACCTCAGCCGACCCGGGTGCTGACCACCGATGCATCCCTCCTGGGCTGGGGAGCACATTGCCAAGAGGCACGTACTCAGGGCCTCTGGACCAAGTGGGAGTCTGCTCAGCAGATCAACTTCCTGGAGCTCAGGGCGATCCGCCTAGCTCTCAAGGCCTTCTCCCACCTGACCTCCCAACAGTCCGTCCTTGTCCAGACGGACAATCAAGTTGCCATGTTCTACGTGAACAAGCAGGGGGGCACGGGCTCCTTCCTCCTCTGCCGGGAGGCACAGAAGCTCTGCTCTTGGGCCGTCAGTCACGGCATTCTCCTCAAGGCAGTTTATCTCCCGGGCCAAGAAAATTGCCTGGCGGACAAACTCAGCAGGGTCCTCCAGCCGCACGAGTGGCGTCTGGATCCCTTGATCGTTCAGAAGCTCTTCCTCAGGTGGGGCCTCCCCATGGTGGATCTCTTTGCCAGTCCTCACAACCGGCAGCTTCCTCGCTTCTGCTCTCGTCAGCCACACCCCCTTCGGGTTGCGGCGGACGCCTTTCTGATCTCATGGTCGGGGAGCCTTCTGTACGCTTTCCCTCCCATCCCGTTAGTCTCTCGGACTCTTTTCAAGGTTCTCCGAGACAAAGCCTTCATGATCCTGGTGGCCCCTCGCTGGCCCAGGCAGCCGTGGTTTCCACTCCTGCTGCAACTGGCGGTGGAGGATCCCATCCCTCTGGGGGTACAACCGGATCTCCTCACTCAGGATCAGGGGTCCTACTGCACCCCAACCTCAGGTCTCTCAACCTCATGGCCTGGCTGCTGAGGGGTAGTCCTTGCTCCTCTTCTCTTGCCGGCGGAGGTGGAGGAGGTCGTCTTGGCTTCGCGACGGCCTTCTACCCGCAAATGCTACGCCCTTAAATGGCGTCGCTTTGCAATCTGGTGTTCCCAACAGTCTCAGGATCCCTTCTCCTGCCCGGTGTCGGTGATCTTACAGTACTTGCTACACCTCTCTAATCTGGGACTTAAGTCCAACTCCGTCAAAGTTCACCTCAGTGCTCTTTCAGCACATCATGTGCCGGTGGACGGCAGACCTCTCTCCAACGACCCTCTCGTAGCGAGGTTTCTCCGAGGTCTCCTTCTACTTAAACCACCTCTGCGCCCGCCAGCGCCGGACTGGGACCTGAATGTGGTTTTGCAGCGGATCACCTGTCCGCCTTTTGAACCTATGGCTACATGTTCTCTCCGTTTTCTGTCTTGGAAAACACTGTTCTTGATAGCCCTCACTTCCGCTAGGCGCGTAAGTGAATTGCAGGCCCTCGTGTCTGATCCCCCTACACTCGATTCTACAAGAATAGGGTAGTCCTACGGACTCACCCAAAGTTTCTGCCTAAAGTGGTCTCCCCTTTTCACATGAATCAGGAGGTGGTACTTCCAACCTTCTTTCCCAGACCACACTCCAGCCGAGCTGAGACGGTCCTCCATACCCTGGACTGTAGAAGGGCATTGAACTTCTACCTTGACCGTACGCGGGAGCACCGTAAAGCTGCTCAGCTTTTTGTGTCTTTTGACCCCAATAAATTGGGACTCCCGGTCTCCAAGCGTACTCTGTCCATCTGGGTTGCGGACTGTATCTCTTGGGCTTATGGGGCAGCCGTACTCGCCTTGGAAAGTCGAGTCACGGCTCATTGCGTTCGGGCAAAGGCCACGTCAGTGGCTTACCTCCGCTCTGTTCCGCTGGCAGACATCTGCCGGCCGCTACTTGGTCTTCGAGCCAGACTTTTGCGGTCCATTACTGTCTCGAGAGGGAGTCCCGTAGGGACAGTGCTTTCGGACAGGCAGTCCTCCGTAATCTCTTTGAGGTCTGAGCAACTCCTACCCTCCATCCCGGATGTGGGCTACCGGTGGGTGATAATTCAGCGAAGATTCTATCCTTCTGTGCTGCTGAGCTAGAGGGAGCTCATTTTTGTGCTTTGGGTCTCCGGTAGCCTTGAGCTTGGGAGTCCCATAAGTGAGGACTGACTTCCTGCTTGGTCCTGGAGAAAGCGTAGTTACTCACCTGTAACAGGTGTTCTCCAGGAGCAGCAGGAATCAGTCCTCACTAACCCTCCCTCCTCCCCTTGGAGTTGCAATCGTCTGCTTATGTTCTTTTTGCAAATTTTTATGCTGTCTTTTTTAGCTATGTCATCTGACTGGCTAAGATGGCACCTTCGGGCGGGAAGACGACCGCGCATGCGCGCTGCAATTCCCAAAGGCTTTCTTTGAAAGCTGGGGAAAATTGCTCCGCGAGGGCTCCGTCGGCGCCGACGTCACCCATAAGTGAGGACTGATTCCTGCTGCTCCTGGAGAACACCTGTTACAGGTGAGTAACTACGCTTTATGCAACAACTCCGGGGTGAGATACCATCTACTCAGCACCTTAAACCCATTCTCCCGCAACGACGTGGTTATAGTAAATTTAGCTATACCCATCGCCACTTCCTCCCATACCTCCACCTCCCATTCCGCCCCTAAATCTCTTTCCCGTGCTTCCATGTAACTCAATTTCCTCGCTCCCCTCGCTATTAACCCTTTATAAATTCTAGATAATATGCCGTTCTGCCCCATGGAACCCAAACATGCCCCTTCAAACCATTCCATTCCCTACCCCACTATCTTGCCCCCTCTTCCTTTTTCTAATCACTGACCCCGTTTGCACATACGCATATCTGTCTGTTTCCAGCAACTGATACATGTCTCAGATACCCTCAAACACCCTTACCTCATTCCCAATTAGTATCCGTGACACCTGACTTAGCCCCTGCTCTGCCCATCTTCTAAGAACTACTCTACTCGGTCCTACTCCCTTTTCACAACTCGCTTGAAGGGACATTGTTTGTGACCACTTCTTATCCCCCACCATCCTCTGCCTATGCTGCTGCACATTTAAAGTACCCCAGGTACCTGATTGATCTCTTTGCCCACCTAAAGGGAAATCACTGCTGTAACCCCACCTGCTGTTCCTCCTCCCCCACCAAACTTAATATTTCTGACTACCCCCAATTAATACGGAACCCTGCCACCTCCCCATAGTCCTGTATCTCACCCATTATGACTGGCAACGTTTTCCCTGGTCTCGTGACTGGTAACAAAATATCATCCGCAAATAGCGACATATGATACTCTGTTTGCCCCACCTGTATCCCCTTAATATCTTGGCTTGCCCTTATCCACGCTGCCAGGGGCTCCAGCGAGAGTGCAGAGAGCAAGGGCAGCCCTGTCGAGTTCCCCTCCCCAGAGGGAAAAAACGTGAATACCCTCCATTTACTCTCACACATGCTTTGGGACTTATATGCAAAGCGTTTATACAATTCACAAACTCTGTCCCAAATCCCATGGCTTCCCGCACCAAGAATAGAAATTTCCATGACACTTGATCGAATGCTTTTTCAGCATCCAGTGAGACCAGCAGCGCCGGGTCACCCGAACGCCTTGCCGCCCATATCACATTTAGAACCTTTCTGATATTATCCGCCACCTGCCTCCCTGGTATAAAGCCTGCTTGGTCATCATGAACTAACTCGCCCAGTATTTTATTTAGCCTTGTCGCTAATATCTTTGCCAGCAGTTTCGCATCAATGTTTAATAGCGGTATTGGCCTGTAGGGCGCACACTCCTGCGGAACTTCCCCCCTTCCATCCCATCGTGTCTGCCAACTTCTCCCCACGTCGTGGCGCATTGAATACTGTTGTTAATGGTTGTACTAATAGACTCCCAAATTTCTTATAAAATCGCGCTGTCAGCCCGTCTAAACCCGGGGCTTTCCCTAACTTCATATCCTTGATCGCCCGTATCACTTCCTCTACTCCAATCTCTCTGTCTAGCTTCTGCTGTTCCCCTTCTTCCAACCGTGGCAGCCCCACTCCCCCCAAATAGTTATAGATCGTCTCCGCTTTTCCCTTCGATTGGGCTGCATAGAGCTTCTGATAAAATGCTACAAACTCTTCTCTGATCTGGTGGTCTTCACGCATTACTCCCCCCCCCCCTTCTGATCTGTATAATTCTATTCCATTCTCTTCTCTTTTTTAACTGCCTTGCCAAGTATCTCCCCACTTTATTACCCCCTTCAAAAAAGTTCTGTCTCAGCAGCTGCAGGTTATGCCTTATCCGCCCCGCTTCCAGCGCATTCAATTTAGCCCTCATCTCCAATACTGCTCACCTATATTGCCCACTACCCCCCTGAGCATCTTTCCCCTCCAGTACCATTAATTGGTGCCTGAGCTGCAATTCCTGCTCTTCCCTTTCCCTTTTTATCCGCGCTCCCCCACTTTACCAACACCCCCCTCACCACTGCTTTAAAAGCATCCCATACCACCCCCTCTTTTACCTCTCCCTCCCCATTCTTTTCAAAATACTCCGGTATTAATTGTTCCACCTCTCTCACCACCCTAGTATCCTCCAACAAGCTTTCATTGAGTTTCCAGTATTGCCCCCCTTTACTTTCCCCCCTCACCTGTACTACCACTGGCGCATGGTCTGACCACGTTATGGGCTCAATTTCTCCTCCCTTTATCCTGCCCGCTAATTCCTTACCTACCCAGATAACATCTAGTCTTGAATATGTGCCGTTCGCTGCTGAGAAAAAGGAGAACTGTCGCCTACCTGGGTTCATCAAACGCCATGCGTCTATCAAATCATTCTCATTCACAAACCTATGATATCTGTCTATCCGCCCCTCGCCCTTCCCTCTTACCTGTAGTGTCTCTCCCCACCTCCCAGGGCATATTGAAGTCCCCTCCACAAATCAATGCTCCATCCCCATTAAAGCTACCTGCTTACATAACTCCTCCCAAAAATCTTTCTGAGACCCCGTGGGCGCGTAGACATTTACCAAACAAAACCACTCCTCCCCAACTTTCACCTACAGCAAGAGGTAGCTTCCCCCCTTATCCCTCATCACAGACTGAACTTCAGTTTTATGCTCTCCACTGATGAGAACAGCCACACCTCCTTTTTTCCTCTCCCTTAAGTTTGAGGCAAAATCGCACTCTCTATAACCCTTAGGCTGCACTAACGATTCATGCTTTTTTTGTAAATGGGTCTCTTGCTTCTCCAGGACCAAGCAGGAAGTCAGTCCTCACATATGGGTGACGTCGGCGCCGACGGAGCCCTCGCGGAGCAATTTTCCCCAGCTTTCAAAGAAAGCCTTTGGGGATTGCAGCGCGCATGCGCGGTCCTCTTCCCGCCCAAGGGTGCCATCTTGCTCAGTCTTCTTTTTTCCGCGGAGCCCTACAGACGTTGTTTGTAATTCCCCGCAGAAAAGTTGATTTTATTTCTCTTTTTTCTCGGTTTCGACGCCGGTTCTTTTCCCGCCCGGACCCGCGACGCCGGTTGCGAGTCCGTTCTTTATTTTTTTGTTTTTTGTCCTTCGTGACAGATTTCACGCCTTTTTACATTTTCACTGGCAGCCCGGTCTTTTGACCTCGCAGGGGCCCTTTTTCCCCCGATGGCTGCCAGCGGGTTTAAAAAAGTGTGACCTGTGTAAGAAACTCATGTCTCTTACTGACACACACGACTTCTGCCTCCGCTGCCTCGGACCCGATCATGACCCGATGATCTGTGGTCCGTGTGGCAAAATGTCCTCAAAAGCGTTGAGGAGTCGGCAGCATCAGCGGGAACGTATCTTCTCTGACTCCAGCCGGGCTCGGACCTCGTCAGAGGCTTCGACGTCTCGGGACTCTGGTCCTGAGCATCGTCGAAGTTCCTCTGAAAGGGGGTCTCCTACCCGGGAACATCATCGGAAGAAGAAACCCGCGAGGGCGGGATCGGTGGACGCTCCTGGTTCCTCGAGGGCCAGGTCGCATAGCCCCGATTCCTGTCCCGGGTCCTCGGAGGTGGAGAGGCCTTCCAAACATCCTCGTCTCGAGATGTACTTGCCCGCTCACGTGAGTACTGTTGTCCTCATGGACTCGCCTCCGAAGGAGCCGACATTGGGCCCGACGCCATCGGGGC
The DNA here is from genome assembly GCA_033557465.1 of Ichthyophis bannanicus. Taxonomy (NCBI): domain Eukaryota; kingdom Metazoa; phylum Chordata; class Amphibia; order Gymnophiona; family Ichthyophiidae; genus Ichthyophis; species Ichthyophis bannanicus. Next base: position 683,304,174 of record CM066032.1, read on the forward strand.
CCGAGTCGGGGGCTGCTGGGTCTCCTGAGCTCGGACTCAGGTTGACGGCCTTGGAGAGCAGTCTGACTGCCTTCATGGACCAGCAGCGGGCATTGATTGCTGGCCTCGCCGGTGTTTCTGCCCTGACCGCCGGGACGTCGACCTCCAAGTCGACCCCGGAGACCGAGCCGATCCTCAAGTCCATGAGGGCTCGAGTCGATCCTCGGTCGCGGTCTCCTTCGGCCTCCCATTCGGGACCGAGGTCGTCGACGCCGACTCCCTCGGCGTCGGGGCGGATGGCATCGATGCCCGCCCGACCGGAGCCGCTCGACTCCTCCTCCGAGGAGTCGACCTGGGAATCCGAGGAAGAAGAGTCACCTGGTTCCTTTCGGACTCGGTGTGTCCCTTCGAACTCCCCCGAGTCCGAACCTCGGAGACGGTCCCCCCCGGAGGATACCCGGTTCTCGGACTTCGTGTGGGATATGGCCAAGGCCTTGGTCTTCCCCGCGGATCCCGAGGAGGAGCCTCGAGTCGAAGAGCTCGATGCCCTCCAATATGACTCTCCCCCGAAGGAAGGCCTTTGTTGTACCGGTTCCTCCGATGCTGGAACGACTTCTCTTCCGCATGTGGGAGAGCCCGGCGTCGTCGCCGGTGTTAAGCAAGCGGGTCGATTCCATTTATCGAGTCCACAAGAGCCCCGGGTTCCAAAAGGCACAACTACCGCACCATTCCATGGTGGTGGAATCGGCCATGCATAGACTTAAGAGTCAAAAAATGCACTCCTCGGTGCCTCCCGGTCGGGAGGCTCGCAGCCTGGATGCCCTCGGTAGAAAGTGTTTCCAGGGCTCTATGCTTGCTTGTCGTGTCCAGACCTACCAGCTCTACATGGGCATGTATCTCCAAGACCTGGCTAAAGAAATAGCCGGGTTCTCTGCTGATCTCTCCGACGAACCTTTGCAGAGGTTCCAAACCTTGTCAACTGGTATTCGGGAGTGTTCAAAGTTTATCTCTCGAGCAGCCTACGATGGTTTTGAGGCATCGGCTCGAGTAGCCGCAGCCGGCATCGGTGGCCGCCGCCAGGCTTGGCTTCAGACATCCGACCTCGAGCCATGGGTGCAGGACAAGTTGGTCGATGTCCCCTGCAGAGGTGAAAACCTCTTTGGCAAGCCCATGGATGAGAAGGCTGCACAGATTGAGACCGAGACTCTCACCAGGACTCGTCTCTCAAGGAAGACCTCTGCCCCTTCTCAGAAGAAGAAGGGCTCGGGGAAAAAGCCCTTTTACCCGAGGAAGGCGGCTGCCTATCAACACTACCCTCATTATCAGGCCTCAGCAGCTCCCCTCAGGGTAAGCAGGCCAAGGGACGGGGTAATGGGTCCCGTAGGCAGCAAGCCCCCAAGCCTGCACCACCGGCCCCTGCTCAGCAGGGTGGGGGGTTTTGACTTCATCAGCATAGCCTCTCCCCCTCAGCTGGTTTCTCTCAGCACAGGAGGCCGGCTAGTCCACTTTGCCCACAGGTGGTCCAACATCACCACAGATACCTGGGTGCTTCACATAGTTCAAAAGGGCTATCTTCTTCACTTTCACCAGGTACCTCCCTCCTATTTTCCAGGGGAGCCTCTTCGACTCCCTCTGCACAGGGACTTACTCCTTCAGGAGTTAGCAAGTCTCCTTCAGGAACAGGCTGTGGAACCGGTACCCCCACCACCTGAAGGGTCAAGGGTTTTACTCCAGGTACTTTCTGATACCAAAAAGAACAGGAGGCCTCAGACCCATCCTGGACTTGCGCAACCTCAACAAGTTCCTTGCAAAGGAAAAGTTCAAGATGCTTACCCTTGGAATCCTGCTGCCCTACCTCCAGCAGGGAGACTGGCTATGCTCCTTGGATCTAAAGGATGCGTATACTCATATCCTTATTCATCCAGACCACAGACAATATCTCAGTTTTGTTGTGGGAGGAAATCATTACCAGTACAGAGTACTGCCCTTTGGCCTATCCTCCGCCCCCAGGGTGTTCACCAAATGCCTGGCAGTGGTGGCGGCCTATCTAAGACTTCAAGGCCTTTGTGTTTCCATACCTGGACGACTGGCTCATCAGAGCCCAGTCTTCCCAAGAGGCCACTCAGGCCACTCATCGCACTGTGACTCTACTCCAGCACTTGGGATTTGTCATAAACTTTGCAAAGTCCACTTTGCTCCCCTCTCAAAATCTCAAATTCATCGGCGCCAGGTTGGACACTCTTCAGGCGCGGGCCTTCCTGCCTCTGGACAGGGCCCAAAGGCTCATGGATCTCGCCAGCCACTTTCACAGCAATTCCCTGGTCTCGGCCAGGCAATTTCTGAGACTGCTCGGCCATATGGCTTCCACGGCCCATGTGACCCCCAATGCCCGCCTGAACATGCGACCTGCTCAATGGTGCCTTCGCACACAATGGCATCAGGCCACTGGGAGCCTAGCGGACTCCGTAAAGGTCTCCGACCCGCTGGTCTCTTCTCTACAATGGTGGCTTCATCTGCCAAACCTAGTACTAGGAGTGGCTTTTCAGCCCCCTCCGCCTTCTCAGGTCCTGACGACCGATGCTTCTCTCCTTGGTTGGGGAGCACATTGCCAAGGGACATGTACTCAAGGTCTCTGGACTCCTTGGGAGTCTGCTCAGCAGATAAACTTCCTGGAGCTCAGAGCCATCCGCCTGGCGCTCAAAGCCTTCTCTCACCTGATTTCTCACCAGTCGGTGCTGGTCCAGACAATCAGGTTGCAATGTTCTACGTGAACAAACAAGGCGGAACAGGCTCCTTCCTTCTCTGTCAGGAGGCGCAGAAGCTGTGCTCTTGGGCCGTCGACCGCGGCATCATCCTCAAAGCTGTCTATTTCCCAGGTCAGGAAAATTACCTGGCAGACAAGCTAAGCAGGATCCTCCAGCCACACGAGTGGAAGTTGGATCCGTTGGTGCTTCAGCGGATCTTTCTCAAGTGGGGCCTCCCCACCATGGATCTGTTTGCCAGTCCTCTGAACCGGCAACTTCCCCGATTCTGCTCTCGACAACCGCATCCTCTCAGAGTAGCAGCGGATGCTTTTCTGATTCCATGGTCCACAGGTCTCTTTTATGCCTTTCCTCCCATGCCGCTGGTGTGCCAGACACTCTTCAAGGTTCTCAGGGACAAAGCCTCGATGATCCTAGAGGCTCCCCGGTGGCTGAGACAACCTTGGTTCCCGCTTCTGATGCAGCTGGCGGTGGACACTCCTCTTCCTCTGGGGTTTCAAACCGACCTCCTGTCACAGGATCAGGGGACTCTCCTGCACCCCAACCTCCGGTCCCTTCATCTGATGGCCTGGCTGCTGAAAGGGTAGTCCTTGCTCCCCTCCGGCTGCCTCCAGATGTGGAGGAAGTCGTCTTGGCCTCCAGGCGGCCCTCCACCCTGAAGTCCTACGCTCTTAAGTGGCGTCGGTTCTCCGCCTGGTGTGCTCAGCAGTCTCAAGATCCCTTCTCCTGTTCAGCATCAGTGGTCTTGCAGTACTTGCTTTCCCTCTCCAATCTTGGACTTAAGTCCAACTCGGTCAGGGTCCACCTCAGTGCTCTTTCTGCGCATCACATGCCGGTGGATGGCAGACCTCTTTCCAGCCACCCTCTAGTGGCTCGTTTTCTCAGAGGCCTCCTTCTCCTTAAACCACCTTTGCGCCCACCAGCCCCGGACTGGGATCTCAATGTGGTTTTACAGCGGATTACCTGTCCGCCTTTTGAACCTATGGCTACCTGTCATCTTCGTTTTCTTTCTTGGAAAACCTTGTTCTTGGTTACCCTCACTTCTGCTAGACGCGTTAGTGAGCTGCAGGCCCTAGTATCTGATCGTCCTTACACTAGGTTCTACAAGAATAGGGTAATCCTGTGGACTCACCCTAAGTTTCTTCCCAAGGTGGTTTCCCCTTTTCACATCAACCAGGAGGTGGTGCTTCCGACCTACTTTCCCAGGCCACACTCCAGCCGGGCTAAAATGGTCCTGCATACGCTGGACTGTAGAAGGGCGTTAACCTTCTACCTTGACCGTACACGGGAGCACAGAAGGGCTGTTCAGCTCTTCGTCTTTTATGACCCCAATAAGTTGGGGCTCCCTGTCTCCAAGCGTACTCTGTCCATCTGGATTGCTGACTGTATCGCTTGTGCTTATGAGGCAGCCGGCCTCTCGTTGGAAGGTCGAGTCACGGCTCATCGTGTTAGGGCGAAGGCTACGTCAGTGGCTTACCTCCGCTCTGTTCCATTGGTCTTCAAGCCAGACTTTCGCAGCCCATTACTGCCTGGAGAGGGAGTCCCGCAGGGACAGTGCTTTCGGACAGGCAGTCCTCCATAACCTCTTTGAGGTATAGGCAACTCCTACCCTCCATCCCAGATGTTGGGCTACCGGTTGGAGACGTATTCATAGAAGATTCCTTCCTTCTGTGCTACTGAGCTTGAGGGAGCTCCTTTTTGTGCTTAGGGTCCCCGGTAGCCTTAAGCTTGGGAGTCCCATATGTGAGGACTGACTTCCTGCTTGGTCCTGGAGAAAGAGTAGTTACTCACCTGTAACAGGTGTTCTCCAGGAGCAGCAGGAATCAGTCCTCACAACCCTCCCTCCTCCCCTTGGAGTTGCAGTTCTATGCTTTCGTTTTTGCTAATTTTTTGCTGTCTTTTCGCTATGTCATCAGACTGAGCAAGATGGCACCCTTGGGCGGGAAGAGGACCGCGCATGCGCGCTGCAATTCCCAAAGGCTTTCTTTGAAAGCTGGGTAAAATTGCTCCACGAGGGCTCCGTCGGCGCCGACGTCACCCATATGTGAGGACTGATTCCTGCTGCTCCTGGAGAACACCTGTTACAGGTGAGTAACAACTCTAACATCACAATCACTGCTTTGTGTCTTGCTAATTCTTTATACAATTTCTGTCTCTTCCAGGGTGAATTCAACACCTTCACATTCAATTTGACAATTTTCAGAACATCATCCAACCTTGTTCCCCACTTCCTCCCAGCTTTCCCTCCCCCCTCCCCCCTCCCCTCCTTCCCCACCTGCCCCTCCACCTTCCCTTCCTTCTGTGCCTCCCCTCGTCTTTCTGCCCCCTCCCTCCTCACCTTCCTTCCCTTCCGCCCTCCTCTCCTCCCCAGCCTTCCCCCAACCCCCTCCCTTCCCTCCCTCCCCGTCTCATCCTCCCTGTCCACCCCTCTTCCCCTACCCTTCCCCCCTCTCGTATATAGAGATTCACCTTCCATTATTGTGACTAATCATCGGCCATGCCTGACTCTGCCACATCCCCCCTCGTTCTCCACGCTTCTCCCCCTTAAGATCCCCTGCTACCGCTACCCCTTCCCCCTGCTCCCTCTCCCAACCCCTATCTCCTCCCTCCTCTATCCTTCCCTCCCTTCCCCCCAACTTCTAACTCTGTCTATATCCTTGCCCTGCTCTCTAGCCCCTTCCCGCCTCCCCCATATATCTCGGAGTTAACCACTTGCGTTCCCCCTCCCATCCAAATTCTACTGCATTATCAATAAGATACATAACATTACAGCACTGATCATTGAGTCCTTCAACTCAGCCATCTCCATTCTCCGCCCCGTGTGCTCCTTGACTCTCTCTGTTCAATCTTTGCCAGATGTCTGTCCGCCGCTGGCACTCTGTGCCACCTCTGGGCTTGCCTTTTTGGGTTGGGTGTCGTTGCAGTAGTTCTAGCTGTTCCTGCCGGTGGTCTCTCCCCCTCCGGTAAATTTGGCAGACCCATCTCTTTTAGTACAGTCCAAGCCTCCTCTCTTGTCTGCACCCGTCTCGACTTCCCCTTGGCAGTTATCAGCAAGCCAAATAGAAACAACCATTTATAACAGATATCCTCTCATCTCAAATATGCCGTCACATCCTTAAGGTTTCTTCTGCGCTGCAATGTTCCCACAGATAGATCCTGAAATAGTTCCAGTTGATGCTCGTCCCAGGTGAACTGCCTCACCTTCCGCGCCACGCTCAGCAGCCGTTCTTTAATTTTAAAGGAACTTAGGCACACCACTATATCTCTGGGTCTGTTATCTCTTACCGGGCCTAACCTCTTTGTGCTCTCTCTATGTGTGAAAGTTCTATCGTAGCGTCCCCCTCTAGGTCTGCGGTCTCCACCAAGGACCTGAAGATTTGAATTATCACTTCTTCACACATCCTGTATTTAGGTTCCTCTGGTAGGCCCCGTACTCGCAGATTACATCTCCTGGATCTATCCTCCAAATCTTCTGCTTTCATCTGCTGTTCCTCTTGAACTCGCTTGAGGTCCTCCCAGTCTTTTTGTAAGTCCGTGATTTCCTCCCCTTGTTGCTCCAACTGGGTCTCCAGTTCTTCCACACGGTTTCCCGTGTCTCCAATATCTTGTCTCAGAGACTGTATAGACTCTTTGAGTTCATGCTTCACCCCCCCCCCCCCCAATTTCCATCTTAATCTTGTCTTTCAGCTCCGTAAGCCATTCTTTCAACTTTGCAACTCCTCCTGGGCTGCATCCCCACTCCAGCTCCTCCGCCAGATCGTTTGGCTCTTCTGGCTGTATTTGGCCCTCCCTTTTGTCCTCTCTGCCTCCTTTGCCTGCTACATAGGGGGAGCGGAAGTCTGTCAACTTCTTCCTTGCAGATAGACCGCCTTTATGTTTTTCCATCTTGCCGCTTCAAGCCACTAGACTGTTATCCGCTTTTAAGGATATCTTTGGGATAGCTCTCATCCCCCGAGGTCCCTTGCGCTTCAGTTCTCTTCCTTCTGCCTGGACTTCTATCGGGCCTCTTGATCCTTAGCAAAAATGATCCGCTGGGGCAGCGCTGCACCCTGCTCCCTTGGTCTGGGGCTAGGCTTCCTTCCTGTTTTATTTGCCGCTCCTCTAGCCCTCCAGGCCGGTGCTGTGCGCCCTTTAGGCATTGCTCCCCCACTTCCCCCCTACCGGGGCTGATCTCTCCACCAGTTCTCACACCTTTCTCTCTGATATTATCCTCCAGTCCCCTGGATCCCTCTCCACTGTTACCACGGTCTTTGGCTGCTGCACTCCATTGCTCTTCAGGTCTGCTATCCGACCTCACTCCTGCTGTCCCTCGCCGCCCCCTCCAGGGCTACCCGACAGTGCTGCTGCTGTCTTCCCTGCTCTCCAGTGTACCTCGCGGGTCCGCTCTTTGCCCCCTGCCTCTTTGCCGCTCTGCTCACTTATCTGCCGCTCCTGCCGCTCACCGGAGTTCGCTGGCTTCCTCACACTGGTCAGATCTAATAACGCCGATGTGCTGTTCCCTTCCCAGCCTGCCGAACTGCACTCACTGCCGTCGGCCTGCCACGTGGTCCTCCAATTAGGCCGGTGATGATAAAGGCTCTTCCACCAGCCACACTCTGGCTATGGGGCACTTGCACTCCCGCGCAGCTCTCCCTTCACTGCTGCCCACAGCGCCTCCAAGATCAGCACTTCTCTCTGCGGTAGACTCGCCGCCCCACCGCACTTATCTCTGCTGCTGCAGCCTGTCGCGCGGTCTGCTCTGCCGTTGGCCCGCCTTGTTACCTCGCTGACAGTAGCGTTCCTGCTGGGGATCCCTTGTCCGGTTGCACTGCTGCGCTATTCTGGATCGTTCCCCAGTACTGCCTCTCCTTTGCCCCTCTCTTTTGGCGCTTTTAGGGGTACATTTGCTCCCTTATTACAGGCTGTGGTGATGGAGCTTATTAGCTACACCATCATGGTACTCGGTGACGTCACCGGAAGTCGGCATTGTTGATTTTTAATGCCAACTGCTACAATGGAAAACAAATCCCGATGTTCATCACCGGTATCCAAATTACCCCTGTCTACTGATAACCAGATTAATATGAATAAAATACAACCTCTAAAATGCCTGTATGCAAATGCTAGAAGTCTAAAAAATAAGATGGAAGAGTTAGAATATATAGCACTAAATGAGAGCTTAGATATGGTTAGTATTTCAGAGATCTGGTGGAAGGAGGACAAGCAGTGGGACACTGTGATACTTGGGTACAAGCTATATCGCAATGATAGAGTAGATCAAATTGGTGGAGGGATTGCGCTCTATGTTAGAGAGGGTATTGAGTCAAATAGGATTTAAGTTTTGCAGGAAACAAAATTTGCTGTAGAATCTCTATGGATTGAAACTCCATGTAAAAAGGGGAAGGCAATGGCAGTGGGGATATACTACCAACCACATAGCCAGAATGAACAAATGGATGACATAATGCTAAAAGAAATCAGGAAAGCTAACAAAAGTTACAACACAGTAATGGGTGATTTCACTTACCCCAGTATTGACTGGGTCAGTGTCATGGCAGGGCATGCTAGGGAGATAAAGTTTCTAGATGAAATAAATGACAGCTTCTTGGAGCAGCTGATCATTAACCGACAAGAGGGAAAGCTATTTTGGACTTAGTCCTTAGTGGAACACAGGATCTGGTGCAAGAGATAAGGGTATTCAGGCCACTTGACAATAGTGATCATAGCATGATCACATTTGATTTAATAAATGGAAGAAGGACAGCAAGGAAAACCACAGTTCTACCTTTTAACTTCCAAAAAGGAGGCTAAGATAAAATGAGAAAATAGTTAAGAAAAAACTAAAAGGATCAGCTTCAAAAGTTAAAGATTTACATTAGGCATGGGCGTTGTCTAAAAATACTATCTTGGAAGCCTAGACCGGATGTATTCCATGCACTAAGAAAAGTGGAAGGAAGGCCAAAATACTTCCAGCATGGTTTAAAGGTGAGGTCAGAGAGACTGTTGTAGCCATAAAAGCATCTTTTAGGAAAAGTAAAGGAGCCAAATGATGAAAACTGGAAAAAACATAAGCACTGGGAAGTTAAATGCAAGGCATTGATAAGGCAGGCAAAGAGAGAATTTGAAGAAAAGCTTGCTGTGGAGGCAAAAATGCATAATAAAAACTTTTTCAAGTATATTCGGAGCTAAAAAGCTGTGAGAGAGACAATTGGACCATTGGATGGTAGAGGGGTAAAAGAGGCTCTAAGAGGGGACAAGGCCATAGCAGAGAGACTGAAATGAATTCCTTGCTTCAGTCTTTACTGAGGACAATGCAGGGAAATTAACCATGCCTGAAATGGTATTTAAAGGTGATGCATTGGAAGAATTAAAAGACGTATCGATAAACCGGGAAGATGTATTACAACTATTTGATAAACTGAAGAGTAGTAAATCACCTGGACTTGATGGTATACATCCTAGGGTGTTGAAAGAACTGAAATATGAGATTGCAGACCTACTATTTGTAATCTGTGAACTATCATTAAAATCATCTGTAATACCTGAAGATTAGTGAATAGCCAATGTAATGCTAATTTTTAAAAATGGTTCATGGGGTGATCGGGGAAATTACAGACCGCCGGTGAGCCTGATGTCAGTACCTGACAAAATGGTAGATCCCATTATAAAGAACATAATTGCCGAACATGTAGACAGTCATGGTTTAAGGGGAGAAAGCCAACATGGATTTAGCAAAGGAAAGTCTTTTTACTAATCTATTATTTTTTGAAGGTGTGAATATAAACAGGTAGACAAAGGTGAGTCAGTTGATATAGTGTATCTGGATTTTCAAAAAGCCTTTGACAAGGTCCCTCATGAGAGACTCTTGTCAAAATTAAAAAGTCATGGTATAGGAGGAAGTGTACTGTTGTGGATCAGGAACTGATTAAAAGATAGAAAGCAGAGAGTAGGGCAAAATGGTCAATTTTCTAAATGGGAAAAGGTGCATAGTGGCGTACCCCAGGATCTGTGCTGGGTCAGCTGCTTTTTAGTATATTCTATAAATGATCTGGAAATGGGAATAATGAGTGAGGTGATCAAATCTGCAGATGACACAAGATTATTCAAAGTTGTTAAAACCCAAGAGAATTGTGAAAATTGCAAGAGGACCTTGATAAATTGGAAGACTGGATGTTCAAATGGTAGATGAAATTTAATGTGGACAAGTGCAAAGTTCTGCACCTAGGAAAGAACAACCCAAGCTATGGTTACATGGTGCAAGTTTCCATATTAGGAACCACGACCTAGGAAAAAGATTGAGGTGTCATTGTGAATAACACGTTGAAACCCTCTGCCCAGTGTGCAGCGGTGGTTCAGAAAGCAAATAGAATGCTAGGAATCATAAGGAAAGTAATGGAGAATTAAATAATGATGCCTCTCCATCATTCCATGGTGCAACCGCACCTTGAATATTGTGTACAATTTTGGTTGCTGTATCTTTTTTTTTTAAATGGATATAGTGGAATTAGAAAATGTACAGAGAAGAGCTACAAAAATGGTAAAGTGGATGGAAGAATACCACTGTGAGGAAAGGCTTAGAAGGATAGGACTTTTCAACTTGGAAAAGAGACAGCTGAGGTGAGATAGATAGAGGTCTGTAAATTAATGAATGGAGTGGAACGGGTAAATGTAGATCAATTGTTTACACCATCAAAAAGTAGAAAGACTAGAGGACATGCAATGAAGCTACAATGTAACCCATTTAAGACTAATAAGAGAAAATATTATCTCCAGGAACAAGCAGGAATGAATCTTCACATATGGGTACGTCGGTACCGACAGAGCCTGCGTGGGAACGCTCCCCAGCGTCCAATCAGAAAGCTTTTGGGAGCATCCCACAGCGCCTGCGTGCTGCCTTCCCGCCTTTCCCACCTGTCTCTCCTCAGTTCTTCTTTTTCCGCGGAGCCAGCAGGTCGTTCCTGTCACCACAGAAGAATTTCCTTATTTTTTCTTTATTTCTTTTCTGTCGCGTCTGCCTTCTTCGACGCTGTACCGGTACCGCCGGTCTTTGTTCTTTTCTTCTTGTAAAAAAAAAAACAAAAACAAACCTTTTTTCCGTTCTTTTTCTTCAGGTGCACTTCAGTTTTGGGCCTTAGGCCCAAAACTTTTTTTCCTTAAATATGGAGAAGCCTGCCTCAGGTTTTAAAAAGTGCACAAAATGTGGCGGTACTATTTCCGTCACCGACACCCATGACTGGTGTCTAAAATGTTTAGGTCATGACCATTCCATAACAGATTGGGTGTCCTGTTCCATGATGTCTCAAAGAGGTCGGCAGAACCGAGCTGCCAAGCTCAGTACCCTGTTTCCCTCTGATGCGGATTCGGTGGCATCGACATCTTTCAGGGTTGCTTCTTCCTCACATGGATCTCAGGTAACTAAACATAAATCCAGCCGGTCCTCGAAGGGTAGATCTCCTTCTAAGCATCGAGATGCCTCTGGCCTTGCCCTCGAGGATTCTGCACCGGCAAAATTACCCCGGCGGGCGGCATTGGCGGTGTCAATGGATCAGAGGATTCTGTCCATCGAACGCAGTCTGGGGGCTTTCCTTATGGCATCGGCGCCCGTGGTACCGCAACAGACTACTCCGCCGGTACCGGCTCTAGCATCGCCATCGGCACCGATCCCAGTGCCGGTGGCATCGGCATCGGTGTCCGCTATGCCGGTACTCTGTCCTCTGACGCCCTCTGGTACCGATACCCCGGTACCGGTGATTCCCGATACCGATCCCAGTCGGTACGGGTATCAGGCTTTGCAAGAGCATCCGGACAGACGATACTTCGATTCCTCTGAGGATTCTGAAGATTCGTTCAATGCAGTGATGCTTCTTCCACAGGAGGAGTCCTCTCCTAAACGAAGGATGTCTCCTCCAGAGGATTTGTCTTTTCAAGACTTTATCAGAGAGGTGGCTCGGGGTCTCTCTATTACAGTGGCACCTGAATCAGAGCCCAGAGCCAAGGAGTTAGATATTTTACAATATCCTAAAACTCCTAAAGAGGCAGCTACCTTACCTATTCATGAGATTCTGTATGATCTCATGTTGAGGATGTGGGAAGCACCTCTAACCACCTCTCCTCATTCTCGCAGGTTGGATACCATGTATCGTGTCCCTCCTTGTCCTGGTTTCCATAAAACTCAACTTCCTCACTCTATTGTGGTTGAGTCTGCAATGAGAAAGATTAGAAGATTAGGCAGGAATTTCTCACTGGGCTCAAACATGCCCAGGATATCTCCAAATTCTCTAACCGTGCAGCTTTCGACTCCTTTGAATGCGTAAGCAGAGCCTCAGCTATTGCCATAGGTGCACGTAGGATTGCTTGGCTTCAAGCATCTGATTTGGAGATCTGGGTTCAAGATGAATTGGGAAATATCCCTTGTACAGGTGAGAACCTGTTTTGCTTTTGCTTGCCAATCCTTACCAATCAGATGGATGCTGAAAATTCTGCTTTGGATAGACTATCCAAATCTACAGCTGCTCCTGCTAAGAAAAGGTTGTTCAAGAAAACACCTTTTTCTAAAAAGGGAAGAATCTATCCTGCTTATGGTCAGCGGGCATCTTTTGCAGCTCAGTTCCCTTCCAAACATCAGCAATCCTCCAAACAGAGCAAAGCAAAGGCTGCGAGGCCTGCTCCAGCCCAGCAACCTCAGCCCCCTCAGGGCCTTTGACTTTCTGCTAGAGAACATAGCCTTCCTGGCTGTAGAAGGACCAGAGCCCTCCACCATTCCAGGAAGGTTATGTCACTTTGCTCCCAGGTGGGGGCAAATTACAGCAGAGCATTGGACACTCTCCATCATAAGAGAGGGGTACAAACTTCATTTTTCAAGCTTGCCCCCTCTCACAAGAGTGCACCAGTTCAATTCTCTAACCTCCCTCCTCAGCCTGTTGGAGCAGGAGGTTGCCACTCTTCTCGCCCAGGGGGCAATAGAGGAGGTGCCTTTTCAACAACAGGGTACAGGGTTCTACTCCCCCTATTTTCTTATTCCAAAGAAAACAGGGGGCTTCAGACCCATCTTAAATCTCAGAGAGTTGAACAGATTCCTAGTCAAAGAAAAATTCAAGATGGTTTCTCTAGGAATTCTGCTGCCATACCTTCAGAGTCAGGATTGGCTTTGTTCTCTAGATCTCAAGGATGCGTACACTCATGTTCTCATCCATCCATCTCACAGAAGGTTCCTTCAGTTCCTTTTTCAGGAAAAGCACTATCAATACAAAGTGCTCCCTTTTGGTCTGGCCTCTGCACCAAGGGTGTTCACGAAATGCATTGCAGTGGTTGCTGCTTTTCTGCACACCCTGGGAATATTCGTCTTCCCTTACCTGGACGACTGGCTCATTCGAGCTCCCACTCAATCAGAGGCCAAGACTTCTCTCACCTGTACAATGCGTATCCTTTAGTATTTAGGGCTGGTAATAAACATCCCAAAATCCAATTTAGTCCCTACTCAGTCCCTGGAGTTTATAGGGGCGTTGCTGGATACCACAAGTGCAAGGGCCTATCTTCCCCAGGCCCGTTGCCTTCACTTGGTGCAGTTAGCTTCTCAAGCAGAGTTGAAACCCCTACTAACTGCTCGAGAGATGTTAGTTACTAGGCCACTTGGCATCCACCGTACATGTGGTACCATATGCTTGCCTTCACATGAGAGCAGCTCGGTGGACTTTATCCACCCAATGGACCCAGGCAGTAGGCTGCCTGTCAGACAAAATAGCAAACATAAGTCGCCTCATTTTGTCCCTCCAGTGGTGGAAGTCCCCTCAAAACTTGTTGCTGGGGTCACCCTTTCAACAACCTCTACCCCAAGCAACTCTTACAACAGATGCTTCTCCAATGGACTGGGGAGCTCATCTTCAGGACCTCTCCACCCAGGGGATCTGGTCCCCACAGGAGACTTGTCTACATATCAATCTCTTGGAACTCAGAGCAATCTTCCTTGCTCTGCGAGTTTTACACACCCTGCTCAGCCACAAGACAGTCCTTATCCACACGGACAATCAGGTAGCCATGTTCTATGTAAACAAGCAGGGAGGAACTGGCTCTCTGTCGCTTTGCAACGAAGCTCTGCGACTGTGGGCCCTCGCCAGAGAGCATCACATTCATCTTCTGGCAGTTTATCTTCCAGGTATTCAAAACTCTTGGGCGGACAGACTCATTCGAGTTCTGCTTCCTCATGAGTGGTCCCTACATATGGACCAGGTATCCAACATTTTTCGAATTTGGGGAACCCCGGACATAGACCTCTTTGCAAGTCCGTGGAATGCCAAACTTCCCCGGTTCTGTTCCAGAATTCCGGCTCAGGGGGCTCAGGCAAGGGATGCTTTCCTCCTTCACTGGGGTCAAGACTTCCTGTATGCCTTTCCACCCATTCCCCTAATTCCCAAAATCCTGTTCAAGCTTCAGAGAGACAGAGGCCACATGATTCTCATAGCTCCACATTGGCCATGGCAAGTGTGGTACCCTCTGCTTCTACATCTCTCTCAAGCTCCCTCCCTAGAGTTAGGGTCTGCTCCAGACCTCCTCTTTCAAGAGGATGGAAGGTTATGGCATCCCAATCCCCAGTCTCTGCATCTCAGGGCTTGGTTGCTGAAGGCCTAGATCTCCAGGATCTTCATCTTTCTCAACAGGTGAAAGATGTTCTTTATGCTTCCAGAAAACCTTCCACTAGACGTTCGTATGCTTTCAAGTGGAGGAGGTTTACCATCTGGTGTTCTGAGAAGGGTCTTAACCCCCGTGCCATACCTCTGGAATCGTTGCTGGAGTATCTCCTTCATCTGTCTAATGCAGTCCTTAAGACAAATTCTGTAAGAGTCCATTTGAGTGCTATTGCAGCTTCCCTTAGGCCTCTAAATGCACAACGTATTTCCTCTCATCCTCTTGTAGCAAGATTCATGAGAGGCCTCCTTTTAACAAAGCCTCCCATTAGACCACGCCCGGTGGCATGGGACTTAAATTTGGTTCTTGGTCAGCTTATTAAGCCGCCTTTCGAACCTTTAGCTACCACCTCCTTGAAATACCTTTCTTGGAAAGTTATCCTTCTCATTGCAATCACATCTGCACGCCGCATCAGTGAATTGCAAGCACTCGTAGCTAATCCACCTTATACAAGGTTCCATCATGACAAGGTGGTCCTTAGGACTAATCCACACTTTATGCCTAAGGTGGTCTCGCCTTTTCACCTCAACCAGGAGGTCTACCTACCTGTCTTTTTTCCAGGACCTCATGCATCAAGTGCAGAGAGGAATCTTCATACCCTGGACTGTAAAAGAGCTTTTGCCTTTTACTTACAAAGGACACAGCAACATAGAAAGTCTTCCCAACTCTTTGTTGCCTTTGATCCTTCTCATTTGGGACAACCAGTCTCCAAGAGAACACTTTCTAACTGGATTGCCCAGTGTATTTCTTTTGCTTATCAGAGCAAGAACCTTTCTCTGGAGGGCCATGTCACAGCTCACAATGTGAGAGCCATGGCAGCCTCAATGGCTCATCTGAACTCTGTATCTATCGATAACATCTGTCGAGCAGCCACTTGGGCCTTGGTTCATACCTTCACAGCCCATTACTGCTTGGACAAAGACTTCCGCCGGGATGCCTTGTTTGGTCAGGCTGTTCTTAAACACCTGTTCCATACTTAATGAACTCCTACCCACTATCCCTCATGGGATGCCAGAGATCCAGGTGGGGAAGTGCAGCCCTGTTGCAGGGACACACAACTTATGGGCTCTCTCTCTGGCATCTAAAGCTAGGGAGTCCCCTTATGTGAAGACCCATTCCTGCTTGTTCCTGGAGATAGCACAGTTACTTACCTGTAACAGGTGATCTCTGGGAACAGCAGGAATAAGTCTTCACAACCCACCCACCTCCCCTAGGAGTTGTCTCTCTCTTTTTCCTTTCCCTCTCTCTCTCTCTCTTTGTCTCAGCTCTAAAACTTAACTGAGGAGAGACAGTTGGGAAAGGCAGGAAGGCAGCACTCAGGCGCTGTGGGATGCTCCCAAAAGCTTTCTGATTGGACGCTGGGGAGCGTTCCCGCGCAGGCTCCGTCGGTACCGATGTACCCATATGTGAAGACTTATTCCTGCTGTTCCCAGAGATCACCTGTTACAGGTAAGTAACTGTGCTTTTTCATTCAACGTGTAATCAAATTCTGGAATTTGTTACTGGAGGATATGGTAAAAGCTGCTAGTGTAGTTGGGTTTAAAAACGTTTCTGACAGGTTCCTGGAGGAAAGGTCCATAAACTATTATTAAAGAAAACCCGGAAAATCCACTGCTTGCCCTGGTATAATCATTAAGAATATTAGAACATAAGATGTGTCATACTGGGTCAGACCAAGCTCCATCGTGCCCAGTATTCTGTTTCTAACAGTAGCCAATCTAGGTCAGAAGTACCTAGCAGTTTCCCCAACGGACACAGGTTCCACAACGCTTTGTGGCAAGCAGTGGATTTCCTGGGTCTCCTTTAATATTGGTTTGTGGACCTTTCCTCTAGGGACTTATGCAAACCTGTTTTGAAACCCATCTACATTAAAAACTTTTACTACATCCTCCAGTAACAAATTCCAGAGTTTGAATTCGTGTTGAGTGGAAAAATATTTTCTCTTATTAGTCTTAAATAGGTTACACTGTAACTTCATTTGCATGTTCGCTAGTCTTTCTATATTTTGATGGCGTAAGCAATCGATCTACATTAACCCGTTCCACTTCATTCATTAACTTATAGACCTCTATCATATCTCTCCTCAACCGTCTCTTTTACAGGTTGAAGAGCCCTAACCTTTTTAGCCTCTCCTCATTGGAGTATCTTTCCATCCCTTTTACAATTTTGGTGGCTCTTCACTGTACCTTTTCTAGTAACGCTATATCCTTTATCTCCAGGAGCAAGCAGGAATGTAGTCTTCACATTTGGGTATCATTGGTACCAACGGAGCCTGAGCGGGAACGCTCTCCAGTGTCCAATAGGAAAGCTTTTGGGAGCATCCCACTGCGCCTGCGCCGCTGCCTTCCCGCCTTTCCAACTCTCCCTCTTCAGTTTTTCGTTTTCCACGGAGAGCAAACTGTCACCGCAGAAAATGTTTTTTTTTGTGGTTGTGTCTGCCTTCACTGTCGATGCCTATACCAGTACCATCGGTCTTTTCTTTATTTTCTTACTACTTTTCCTAAAAAAAGAAAAAAACCCCTTCTTTTTGGAGGGCCTGTCCCCTCTTGGTGCTAGGCTCCATTTTGGGCACTAGGCCTTCTTGTCTTCCAAAATGGAGAAACCAACCAGTGGTTTCAAAAAATGTTCAAAGTGTAGCAGTACCCTTTCTGCTACCGACACCCATGACTGGTGTCTCAAATTTTTCGGTCCTGACCATTTACCATAGAAGTGTCTCCTCTGTAGAAAGATGACCAAGAGAGGCCTGCAGAACAGAGCTGCCAAACTTGGCACCCTCTTTGCCTCGGATGCAATGTCTGTTGCATCGATGTCGTCCAGAGCTTCATCTTCCTCCCATGGATCTCAGGTAACCAAACCAGGTCTTCCAATACCGGCCGGTCCTCAAAGGGTAGATCTCCTCCTAAGCATCGAGATGCTCCTAGCGTTGCCCTCGAGGAAAACACACCGGCCAAACAACCCCGGCGGGAGGTCCTGGCCTCCAAAGCATTAACGGGGACTTTCTCTGGAGCAGCATGTGACTTCACACAATGTGCGTGCCATGGTGGCCTCAGTGGCCAGCCTGTGGTCTGTGCCCTTACTAAACATTTGCCAGGCTGCCACTTGGTCCTCTGTGCACACTTTTGCAGCACACTACTGCTTGGAAGAGACCTCCTGGAGGGATAGTGCCTTTGGTCAGGCAGTATTCTGTCACCTCTTTGGGGAATAGCACAACTCCTTCCCTCCAGCCCGTGGTGTCCAGGTTACCAGAGAGGGGATTGCATCTTCAATGCTGCTGCTTCAGTGTTAGACTTACAGCCAACCAGCACCCCTGCTGCCCTTTACGGTCCACTTTTTATTTATTTATTTAACAGTTCTTCTATACCGCGCTCTTTGTTTTCAGTGCGGTTTACAATGAAACAAAATGACTCTCAGACAAATAAGCTGTCCTGAGTTTACATAGAACAGGGAAGGCAACTGGGATTTCAACTTTGGGGAACTTATTTACAGATTGTGAGGCAGACTATTTACAGAGAATAGATTCTATAATAGTGATGTGCATCATGATGTAGGACTGCTGCATATTTGAGTCTCTCGTGACTTCTACAGGGTTTCTGATTGCCTGTAGCTTGGGAGTCCTATATGTGAGGACTGACTTCCTGCTTGTTTCCGGAGAAAGTGTAGTTACTCACCTGTAACAGGTGTTCTCTGGGGACAACAACTCTCCCTCTTCCCTGTGGAGGAGTTTTTCTTTTTTGCCATCTTGTGCTATAATATCCTACTGAGGTAAGATGGCACCCTTGGGCGGGAAGGTGACTGTGCATGCGCGATGTAACTCCCAAAGGATTTCTTGAAATCTGGGGAGTGGATCCGCGCGGGCTCTGTCGGCACCAACATCACCCATATTTGAGAACAGATTCCTGTTCTCTGAGAACATTTATTACAAGTGAGTAACTATGCTTTCTGCCAAAATTGTACTCGTCTATGTGCAATTTAATACTCTTTGATATATTTGAAGGTTATCATCATGTCTGCTGGCCATCGAGGGCAGCCTTGTGGCTTTATTAGCAGCCTTGGTACCGCTAAAATCGCTGCAATCGACGCAGTTGTCAGTACCAGTATCGGTACCGAATGTACCTGCATTGACCGATATGCCTCTCTCCATGCTTCCGTCCATGCTGGCCCTGGAATCGATCTCCGGCATCGAGGGTCCGGTATTGAGGCAGTCCGATACCGACTTCGATCGATACCGCCGGCAAGCAATAAGAGAGCATCCAGCCCGATAATATTTCGAATCCTCTGATTCCGATGACTCTGTCGGGGTAGTTCTTCTGGAGGATCCCTCTCCTTCGCCTCAGCGTTGGATGTCTCCCCCGGAGGACATGTCCTTTCAGGACTTCATACGTGATGTAGCAAGGGGACTCTCGATAACTGTGACCCCTGAGAAGGAACCGAGAGCTGAAGAGTTGAAAATTCTTCAGTATCCGGCAGCTCCTAAAGAAGCTGCTACCCTTCCCATTCACTGAATTCTGCATGATCTCATGCTTAGGATGTGGTAAACACCCTTAACGGTGTCTCCACATTCTCGGAGACTTGATAACAATGTACAGGGTACCGCAATGTCCCGGTTTCCAAAAAACTCAATTACCACACCATTCCATGGTAGTGGAATCAGCAGTGCATAGGATCAAGAGTGCTAAGACGCATTCATCCAACCCTTCAGATTGTGAATCGAGAATACTCAATGCCTTTGGGCGTCGATGCTTTCAGTCTTCGATGCTATCAGCTAGAATAAGCTTTTACATATCTTATATGGGTATGTTTCTTCGGGAAGTTACAAGAGATTTGGAACTTATGGCTCCACTTTTTCCCGATGACAAGAGGGCTGACTTTCTCACTCTGGTCAAACATGCCCAAAATGTATCTAAGTTCATGAACCGTGCTACCTTTGATTGTTTTGAATGCATTAGCAGAACCTCTGCTATCTCCATCGGTGCACATCGCATTGCCTGGTGACAAGCATCTGATTTAGAACAATGGGTGCAAGACAAGCTGGGGAACATTCCTTGCACAGGAGAAAACCTCTTTGGCAAGGATTGGCAGGACAAAGCTAATCAGCTTGAGTCTGAAAACTCCACCTTGAACAGATTATCAAGGACCACAGCCAACCCACCTAAGAAAAAGACAGTTAAGAAACCCTGTTTCAACAAGAAAAAGAAATTCTACCCATCTTACACCCAGGCTGTCCACTGCCCAGTTCATGCTCCCCAAAAAGGGCAGCAGCAACCCAGACAGCAAAGGAAGGCCCAAGTCCCCAGAGCTCAACCAGCTCAGCAGACACAGCCTCCTCAGGGGCTTTGACTCCTTCCTAGAGAACTTAGTCATCCTGCCCCTGAAAGGTCCAGAGCCTCTCACCATCCTAGGCCGACTCAGTCATTTTGCCGAAAGATTGCATACAGATAACATCAGAGCACTGGACTCTCACTATTGTAACAGAGGGGTACAAACTCCATTTTCACAGTATGCCCCCTCCCACCATCATAAGACAGTTCAATTCTCAGGGCCCTTTCACAACTCTGTTGTGCCAAGAGGTCACCTCACTACTCGCTCAAGGGGCAATAGAAGAGGTACCCATATCCCAACAGGGCATGGGGTTCTACTCCCCCCTACTTCCTCATTCTAAAGAAGACAGAGGGATACCGACCCATACAGGACCTCGGAGAGTTGAACAAGTATCTGTTCCAAGAAAAATTCAAGATGATCTCCCTCGGAACACTTCTTCCTTACATTCAGAGTCAGGATTAGCTATGTTCTCTAGATCTAAAGGATGCATATACATATATTCTCATCCACAAAGATCACAGGAAGTTTCTTTGTTTCCTCTTTCAAGGAAGACATTACCAATACAGGGTTCTACTCTTTGGACTGGCTTCCGCCCCAATAGTCTCATCTCACCCCTTCTCAGTCTCTAGAGTTCATAGGGGCTCTTCTAGACACAAGGCAGTCAAAGGCTTTCCTGCCACAACCACGTTGTCTTCGAATACTCCAGCTGGCCTCACAAGCAGCTATGAAAATGTTTCTAACTGCTCGAGAGATGCTTCAGCTACTGGGGCATATAGCGTCCACTGTCCATGTGGTTCCCTATGCTCGCCTACACATGAGAGCAGCCCAGTGGACTCTAACCTCTCAGTGGACACAGGCATTGGGTCACCTGGGGGACAAAATCAAAAATTCTACATGCCTCAGTTTGTCCCTACAGTGGTGGCAATCGCTGAAAAACCTTCTCCTAGGATCTCCTTTTCAGCAGCCAATACACGAAGCCACCTTCACGACAGATGCGTCCAAGTTGGATTGGGGAGCTCACTTTATTTATTTTATTTATTTAACATTTCTTCTATACCGCGCTATTACAATCAGCGCGGTTTACATCGAACAAAACATACTACAATGCATACAAGCAACATTGAGTTTTACATAGAACAGGGAAAAAAAACATAGGATAACCGGGGTAACTATTTACAGGGTAACTATTTACAGGTTAAATTAGTATTGTCACCAATACTCTAAGCCAATTTGGTATCATCTTCATTTTGTGTGGGAGGGATAGGCGTAAAAGTGGTGGGTGGGCAGTAGTATAGGCTAACCATTTTCTGGTTGTAATAAGGTGCTATGGTAGCTGAGACATGAGGGAAGTTTACCCGATGTGTGGGTGTCAGGGTTGGTGTCAGGGTAGCATATTGTGAATAGGTGGTGTTTCAGAGCTTTACGGAATAGGATTAAGCTTTTGATGCCACGGATTTCATGTGGAAGGGCATTCCAATTTAGGGGAGCGAATATAGAGAAAGCCCTGTTGGAAGTGGTCTTAGTACATGACGTCATCATCTTGGGGACTATTAAGGTGTTCATTGAAGTGGATCTCCTGTCTCTGTTTTCCAGGGTGCTGTGGATTAGTTTGCTTGGACAATCTTTCTACTCTGGACCGAGCAGGAGGCTTGTCTTCACATAAACATCCTGGAACTCAGGGCCATCTTTTATGCCCTTCGGGTATTTCAGGACCGCCTGAGCTACGAGACGGTTCTTGTCTAGACTGACAACCAGGTAGCTATGTTCTACATGAACAAGCAAGGTAGGACAGGTTCTCAGCCGCTGTGCTACGAAGCACTATGCCTCTGGGCCTTCGCCAGAGATCTCAAATCTTCCTACTAGCGGTGTATCTTCCAGGCACATAAAATCTCTTAGCAGACTAACTCAGTCGAGTTCTGCTCCCGCACGAGTGGTCTCTTCATCCAGAGCAAATTGCTCAAATCTTTTGGATCTGGGAACCCCAGATATAGACCTCTTTGCAAGTCCTCAGAATGCCAAACTTCCCCAGTTCTGTTCCAGAATTCTGGCTCAGAACTGTCAGGCAAGGGATGCCTTTCACCTCCACTGGGGTCAGGACTTCCTCTATGCCTACCCACCCATTCCCCTAATTCCCAAAACTCTTTTCAAGCTTCAGAGAGACAGGGGCCATACGATCCTCATAGCCCCACGTTGGCCACGACAGACGTGGTATCCACTGCTTCTACGTCTCTCTCAAGCCAAGCCTCTGGAGTTGGGATGTGCTCCAGATCTACTTTCTCAGGAGAACGGGTTGCTATTGCACCCGAACCCTCAGTCCCTACACCTCAGGGCGTGGCTATTGAGAGCCTAGAATTTGAGGATATCAGCCTTTCTCAACAGGTTAAAGATATCCTCCTAGCTTCAAGAAAACCTTCCACAAGGAGGGCCTATGCTTTCAAGTGGAAAAGGTTCTCTATCTGGTGTTCAAAAAAGGAACTTAATCCCTTTTCAGTTCCAGTAGAGGCGTTACTGGAGTATCTCTTCCATTTATCATCCTCTGGTCTTTAAGACCAATTCAGTAAGAGTCCACCTTAGTGCTATTGCGGCTTTCCACAAGCCCTTGGATGGACAACCTGTCTCCTCTCAACCACTTGTAGAGAGGTTTATGAGAGGTCTACTCTTAACAAAACCTCCCATTAAGCCACCACCTGTGGCATGGTATTTGAATCTTGTTCTTGGACAACTCCTTGGCTTGAGAGAGGAGTGGAGGAGTAGTCTAATGGTTAAGAACACTGGCTTGGGAACCCAGAGTCCAGGTTTCGATTCCCACTAGTACTCCTTGTGGCCTTGGGTAAGCCACTTAACCCTCCATTGCCTCAGAAAAATACAAGTTATCAATGTCCCTGTTTAATATACATTACCAAGTTTAAGTTTCAATGTAAACCGCTTTGATTGAAAAGATAAAGCGGTATATAAAAACCTGTTAAATAAATAAATAAAAACTCATGAAACCGTCCTTTGAACCCTTAGCCACTACATCTTTGAAGTTTCTTTCTTGGAAAGTAATCTTTCTAATTGCTCTTACTTCTGCAAGACGCATCAGTGAGCTACAAGCTTTAGTGGCTTATCCTCCCTATACCAGGTTCCACCATGATAAAGTAGTTCTTAGGACTCACCCTCACTTTATGCCAAAGGTGGTTTCGTCTTTTCATTTAAACCAATCGGTTTACCTTCCTGTATTCTTCCCTAGGCCTCAAGCCTCCAATGCAGAAGGGAATCGTCATACTCTGGATTGTAAAAGAGCCTTAGCTTTTTATCTTCAGAGGACCAAGCATCATAGAAAGGCTTCCCAGCTTTTTGTTGCCTTTGACTCCATTCATCTTGGATTACCAGTTTCCAAGCGGACTTTATCTAAATGGATTGCAGATTGCATATCCTTTGCCTATGTTGAGTAAGGGACTTTCTCTCAAAGGTCATGTCACAGCTCACAATGTGAGAGCAATTGCAGCCTCTATGGCTAACCTTAGCTCAGTGTCCATTGATGACATCTGTAGAGCAGCCACTTGGGCTTTGGTACACACGTTTGCAGCCCACTACTGCTTAGACAAGGACTCCAGTCGGGATACCTCGTTTGGCCAGGCTGTTCTCCAGCATCTCTTTCAGACTTAGAACAACTCCTAACTGCCGTCCCGGGGTTCGATGCCAGAGATCCATGGGAGGAAGCTTGACCCATCTCAACCTGGGTTTCGCAGCCTCTGGGGTCATCTCCCTGGCATCTTTCAGCTGGGGAGTCCCCATATGTGAAGACTACATTCCTGCTTGTTCCTGGAGATAGCGTGGTTACTCACCTGTAACTGGTGATCTCCGGGAACAGCAGGAATTGAGTCTTCACAACCCGCCCACCTCCCCTAGGAGTTGTATTTCTATCTCTCTCTTTTCTCTCCTTCTCTCCTTTCTCTCCTTCTCTCCTTTGCCTCAGCTATAAACTGAACTGAAGAGGGAGAGTTAGAAAGGCGGGAAGGCAGCTACGCAGGTGCAGTGGGATGCTCCCAAAAGCTTTCCTATTGGACGCTGGGGTGCGTTCCCACGCAAGCTCCGTCGGTACCGACGATACCCATATGTGAAGACTCAATTCCTGCTGTTCCCAGAGATTACCTGTAACAGGTAAGTAACCACGCTTTAGGGTACAGCGACCAGAATTGCACACAATATTCAAGGTGCGGTCGCACCATGGAACGATGTTGAGGCATTATAATATCCTTTGTTTTATTCTCCATTCCTTTCCTAATGATTCCTAGCATTCTATTTGCGTTCTTGGCCACCACAGCACACTGGGCAGAGTTTCAACGTGTTATCCTCGATGACGCCTGAATCTTTTTCCTCGGTGGTGGTTCCTGATATGGAACCTTGCATCGTGTAACCATAGTTTGGGTTTTCCTTTCCTAGGTGCATAACCTTTCACTTCTCCTCATAAATTTCATCTGCCATTTGAACATCCAGTTTTCAAGTTTATCAAGGTCGTCTTGCAATTTTTCACGATCCTCTTAACAACTTTGAATAATTTTCTGTCATCTGCAGATTTGATTACCTCACTCATTATTCTCATTTCCAGGACATTTACGAATATGTTAAGAAGAAGTGGACCCAGCACAGATCCCTGGGGTACTCCACTATTCAACTTTCTCCATTGGAAAATTTGGCCATTTAGCTCTATCTTCTGCTTTCTATCTTTTAACCAGTTCCTGATCCACAATTGTACACTGCCTTCTATCCCATAACTTTTTCATTTTGCCAAGAGCCTCTCATGAGGGACCTTGTTAAAGGCTTTCTGAAAATCCAGATACACTATATCAACCAACTCACCTTTGTTTGCCTGTTTATTCACACCTTCAAAAAAACATAACAGATTAGTAAGATAAGACCTTCCTTGGCTAAAGCCATGTTGGCTGTCTCCCATTAAGCCATGACCATCTACATGTTCAGTAATTTTGTTCTTTATAATGGTTTCTACCATTTTGACCGGTACTGACATCAGGCTCACCAGTGTGTAGTTTCCCGGATCACCCCTGGAACCCTTTTTAAAAATTGACGTTACATTGGCCATCCTCCATTCTTCAGGTATTACAAATGATTTTAATGATAGTTCACAGATTACTAATAGTAGGTCTGCAATATCTTATTTCAGTTCTTTCAACACCCTTGGATGTATACCATCCAGTCCAGGTGATTTGCTACTCTTCCATTTATCAAATAGTTGTAATACATCTTCCCGGTGTATCAATATTTCTTTCAATTCTTCTGCAGCATCACCTTTAAATACCATTTCAGTCATGGGTAACATCCTTACATCTTCCTCAGTAAAGTCTGGTGCAAAGAATTCATTCAGTCTGTCCACTATGGCCTTGTCTCCTCTTAGTGCCCCTTTTACCCTTCTATCATCTAATGGTTAAACTGACTCTCTCACAGGATGTTTGCTATGAATGTACTTGAAAAAGTCTTTCTTAGGCGTTTTTGCTTACATAGCAAGCTTCTTCTCAAATTCTCTCTTTGCCTGCCTTATCAATGCCTTGCTTCTAACTTGTTAAATAGTGGAACCCGTGTGCCTTTTTGGAACCTGCCATGTACTTGTGACCTGGATTGGCCACTGTTGGAAACAGGATACTGGGCTTGATGGACCTTGGTCTCACCCAGTATTTCATTTCTTATGTTCTTATTATTCAGCTGTTTAGCTCAGACTAAACGTTGACTATTTGCGCTGTCCAGATAGCAGTTACATTAAGCCTCGTATCCGGATAGTTAATGGGATAAATTCATTGAAGTCTTTCAGATGGCTTAAATTTGTCCTGATAGATGCTAGATATCACTGCTATCCAGGTAAGTATTGCTTCTTCCCGAGTTCTACCCCCATACTGCCTAAGCACTATCTGGATAGTGCTGTGATGATCAGAGGAAATATTTGAATAGTGCTGCTGAATAGCTTGCAGGCTTGAACTCTGCTAACCGGATTAAGTGCTTTTGAATATAAACCCCAAGATCTTTATAAAGCTAAAAGGATTTAACATTATAGAGTTTGGGTTTAATCTTCTACTGGCAACACCATTCTTCTACAACTTCCTTTCTCCTGGAACAAGCAGGTACCTCCGGGTCGTCTGTGCCAGCCTGCTGTCCTCATCGAGGACCTCCCTGGAAGATTCTCCATCCATCCTTGAACGGTTTGGCTTGAGTAGTGCTGATTCGGTTGGTGACTGCCTCAAGCTCCGACATTGTGTTAGGCGCAGGAACTCGATGCTGGGAGGAATCGATGCTGAGAGTCATTGATGCCGAGTTGGTCCGACAACCCCGGGGTTCTTACAGGTTCTGCCGACTCTGAGTCAGTGTGAGAAACAGACCAAGAATCTCCCGATACCATCCTCCACTGGGACATCCACTCCAACCTGTCTCTGCCACCTCATCGGTGGTGGTCACCTCCGGAGAATTTAGCTTTCCTGGAGTTTGTGAGAGAGATGTCCCAGGCCCTTGCCACCTACCAAGGTTCTCGAGATCCTCCAATACAAGACTCCTTCTCGGGAGGCACTGACGGTGCCCATGCCCCCCATCCTGGTGATGGTGCCGATTGTGAACCGTTGACCCGATTCGCAGTATCGAGTTGACCATAGCCCCGGCTTCCAGAAGACACAACTGCCACACATTCCATGTGATGGAGTCAGCCATGCGTCACATTAAAAGCCAAAAGGCACACTTGGCGGTACCACCCTGCCAGGGAGGGCTTGTAGCATGGATGCTTTTGGCAGTAAGTATTTCCAGGGCTCCATGCTCACAACCTAGATCCAGGCATACCAGCTGTAAATGGACATGTACCTGAGAGACCGGTTCTTGCTGGTTTCTTGGCTGGGTTATCAGGTGAACTTCTTGAGCACTTCAGGACCATGGTGTCATTGATCAAGGAGTACTCCAATTTTCATACTCGGGTGGCCTTCGATGACTTCGAGTCAATGGCTCGGGTAGCTGCAGTGGGCATTAGTGATCGCCGTCTTGCCTGGTTACAGTTTTCAGACTTGGAGCAGTGGGTTCAGGACAAGTTGGCTGATGTCCTTTGCCGGGGGGAGAAGCTCTTCGGCAAGCCCATGATGGAGAAGGCCACCAAACTGAAGAAGGAATTCATGACCTGAACCAGGCTGTCTAAGAAAGTGTCCGAACCTTCCCGCAGCAAGACTTTGGGGGAAAAAGTACTTCCACCCAAAGGCCAAGAAGGCTTACAGAAGCTACCCCAAGTTTCAGGCCTCTCACACTCTCCCGCTCCCAGAGGCAGCAGGCCAAGTGCCAAGGGTATGACCCTCGTAAGCTAAAGGCCTCCAAAACCCAAACTGCGCCCCAGTCACAGCCTCAGTGGAGCTTTTGACTCCTTGGGCATAGCTTCCCTCCCCCAGGAGGTAACAGGCCCAATGCTCATGGGAGGCAGGCTAGTCCACTTTGCTCACCTGTGGCTGACCATCACCGCAGATGCCTGGGTGTTGCAAGTGGTCAGGGAGGGATATCTCCTGCTCTTCTCCCAGTTGCCTCCTCCCTTCTTCTCAGGGGAATTACCTATGGATCCCTTGCACAGGGAGCTTCTGCAAAGGTAGCTGGAAGTCTTGCTCAAGGATCAGACGTGGAGCTCGTCCCCAGCCTCTACAGGGCCGGGGCTTCTACTCCTGCTACTTCCTTGTACCCAAGAAAACAGGAGACTTCCAGCCTTTCGTGGATCTGTGGAATCTCAACCACTTCCTGGTCAAGGAAAAGTTCAAAATGGTATCCCTTAGAACTTTGCTGCCTTACCTCCTGCAGGGAGATTGGCTATGCACCTTGTATCTCAAGATGCCTACACCCACATCCTGATCCTTCCAAGGCACTATGAGTACCTCCGATTCGTCGTTGGCGGATGACACTGTCAATACACACGGTGCTCCCGTTTGGCCCAGCCTTTGTTGCTCAGGTATTCACAGAATATCTGGTGGTCGAGGCCACATGCCTCAGACTCCTGGAGGTTTTCATCATATCCTACCTGGATGACTGGTTCATATGAGCCAGCTCACTGGAGGAGGTGCGCAATGCAGTGCAGCACACCATAGTGCTGCTCTAGCGCCTGGGCTTTGTGGTCAACTTCCTGAAGTCTCACCTCCTGCCCCCCTAGTGCTTTGGAGTTCATCGGTGTCCTATTGGATTCCACTTCGGCGAGGGCCTTCCTGCCACAGGACCATGCACAACGCCTAGCCGCTCTAGTGCAGGCAGTGCAGGGTGGCTCAGCAGTGACAGCCAGGCAGATACTGTGCCTCATGGGGCACATGGCATCTACCATCCACGTCACCCCCTTTGCTTGCCTCCACATGCGGCAGGCTTAATGGATGCCGAGCACCCCCTGGACACAGGCTTTTGGCCGTCTAGAGGACCGCATTCAGATCATGCCACCCTGGTGATGTCTCTCACCTGGTGGCAGTCCCCATCAACCTCCAATCCAACCTGTCCTTCCAAGCTCCCTCATTCTAACCCATCCTTCCTGATCGTACCTCCAGTCTAGTCCCGGAATCCTTGGGTTCTCAACCTCTACCAGCAGCTTTGGAGACTGAGAAACTTTAGAGCTGTGATATCACTGGCATATAAGCGCTGGCACCACCTCCTCTCCTCAGTTAACCTATTGACAAAGCAGACTCACCAGAGCAACAAGTAAGTAGATAAAGCACAAAAGTCAACCAGGCTATCACCCCATTAACTATTTACATGAAAAATACCTTATATCAGCTATGCCATGAGGTCCTCCTTCCCCTTCACTAAAAGGACAGACCCTCTACCCATCGGACAGAAAATCCCTTACCGTTACTAAATCTGAACCACTGCAGCTGACATAGCTTACCTGTAAATGCACTCCTGCTTCAGGCCCTCTAGCACCAACAGTGAGGGCGGGAACCAGGACTAGACTGGAGT
Source organism: Ichthyophis bannanicus (assembly GCA_033557465.1). NCBI lineage: Eukaryota > Metazoa > Chordata > Amphibia > Gymnophiona > Ichthyophiidae > Ichthyophis > Ichthyophis bannanicus. The sequence continues at coordinate 683,332,832 of CM066032.1, forward strand.
TCTCCAGGAACTACAATTAGCAGGTAAGTCTAATTTAATCTTCCTGATCATACCTCCAGTCTAGTCCCGGAATCCTTGGGATGTAACAGAGCAGTGAAAACAATCAACGGGAGGGACCTGCTAGCCCGGCCTGAAGCACTGCCGATCCAAAACGGACATCCCTGTCGGCTTGCACATCCAGACGGTAATGCTTCACAAAAGAGTGCGCTGATGACCATGTCGCCGCCCTACAAATATCCTCCACCGGCACCAGGCTATACTCCTTTATTTTTCGGTTTTTCGGTTTTTGTCCTTCGTGACTAGCGTTCACGCCAAAAGTGGTTTCTCCTTTTCATCTCAGCCAGGAGGTGGTTCTTCCGACCTTCTTTCCCAGGCCGCATGCCAGCCGGGCTGAAATGGTCCTGCATACCCTGGACTGTAGGAGGGCCTTGTCCTTCTACCTTGACCGTACACGGGAGCATAGGAGGGCTGTTCAGCTCTTCGTTTCTTTTGACTCCAATAAGTTGGGGCTACCTGTCTCCAAGCATACTTTGTCCATATGGGTTGCTGACTGTATCGCCTGGACTTATGGGGCAGCCGGCCTCTCGTTGGAGGGTCGAGTCATGGCTCATCGTGTCAGGGCGAAGGCTGCGTCAGTGGCTCATCTCCGCTCTGTTCCGTTGGCAGACATCTGCCGGGCCGCTACTTGGTCTTCAAGCCAGACTTTTGCGGCCCATTACTGCCTGGAGAGGGAGTCCCGCAGGGACAGTGCTTTCGGACAGGCAGTCCTCCATAATCTCTTTGAGGTTTAGGCAACTCCTACCCTCCGGCCCTGGTGTTGGGCTACCGGTCGGGCGCGTTTTCAGAGAAGATTCCTTCCTTCTGTGCTGCTGAGCTACAGGGAGCTCATTTTTGTGCTTGAGGTCTCCGGTAGCCTTAAGCTTGGGAGTCCCATATGTGAGGACTGACTTCCTGCTTGGTCCTGGAGAAAGAGTAGTTACTCACCTGTAACAGATGTTCTCCAGGAGCAGCAGGAATCAGTCCTCACAACCCTCCCTCCTCCCCTTGGAGTTGCAGTCATATGATTTCGTTTTTGCTAATTTTTTTGCTGTCTTTTAGCTATCAGACTGAGCAAGATGGCACCCTTAGGCGGGAAGGGGACCACGCATGCGCGCTGCAATTCCCAAAGGCTTTCTTTGAAAGCTGGGGAAATTGCTCCGCGAGGGCTCCTTCGGCGCCGACGTCACCCATATGTGAGGACTGATTCCTGCTGCTCCTGGAGAACACCTGTTACAGGTGAGTAACTACTCTCTCTCAACACCCTCGGGCACAAGGCCTATCAGGGGTCCATGCTGTTGTGTGCATTCAGGCCTACCAGCTGTACATGGCATGTTCCTGTGCGACCTTGCCAAGGAGCTCGGCGGTTTTTCTGCAGGTCTTGGGGGTGGGAAACACCTCCTCAGATTCTAGACAATCCTGAGGTCGGTCACGGACAGCTCAAAGTATCTCTCCCATGCCGCGTATGGTGGGTTTGAGTCCTCTGCCCAAGTGGTGGTGGCTGGAATCGGGGCCCGGCAGCAGGCATGGCTCCAGTCTTTGGACCTGGAGCAGTGGGTCCAGGAGAAGCTCTTGGATGTCTCCTGCCTAGATGAACAACTGTTCAGCAAGCCCATGGAGGATAATTCTGCCGAAATTGAAATGGAGTTTGTAACTTGAACCTGCCACTCTAGTAAGACCTCTTCTCTCCCACGGAAGAAGCATTAAACAAAGAAGCCATTCTTCCAGAGAAACGGGCTCCCCTACCTGGGATATCTGCCCTACCTGCCCACCCCCACACTGCCCACTGGCACGCAGTGTAAGGGGGGAGCGCACGGCCATTGCAAGCCTAAAGGTCCCAAAGCCCAGCCACTGGTGCCACCCAGCCCGCTCAGGGGTTTTGACACCGAAGGCATAGCCTCTTGCCCCCCCCCGGCGGCACTTCCGCCTGTGGGGAGGGACGCCTGTCCCTCTTCACCCCCCAATGGGCATCGATCACATCGTACACTTGGGTCCTCAGGGTGGTCTGGGACAGTTATTGTCTTCACTTAGACAGGTTTCCTCCTCCCTTCTCCCCAGCGGAGCCTTCTTGGCTTCCCTCGCACCAGGCTTCCTTGCAACAGGAGCTAACCAACCTCCTCGGCCAGCAGGCAGTCGAAAAGGTATCGCCGCACCTCCAAGGTCGAGAGTTCTACTCCTGATACTTACTCGTTCTGAATAAGATGGGGGTCTATGCCCCATCCTCGATCTCCGGAATCTGAACAAGTTTCTGTTGTGGGAGAAGTTCAAAATACTATCGCTTGGTGTTCTGCTGCCCTTCCTCCAGCAGGGTGATTGGCTATGCTCCTTAGACCTCAGGGACGCTTACACCCACATTCTGGTCCACCCCCAGCACAGACAGTACCTGCGTTTCAGGGTGCAGGGAGAGCACTACCAATACAGGGTGCTCCCCTTCGGGCTTGTGTCTGCCACGCGGGTCTTCACCAAGTGCCTTTCTGCAGCTGCTGCCCATCTCCAGCGGCAGGGCATACCTGTTTTCCCTTAGCTAGATGACTGACTCATCACGGGGGCATTGGCTGGGGAAGCCCGCCTTGTGGCATCGCACATGATCCTCCTCCTCAAGCGCCTCTGCTTCCTGGTCAATTACTTCAAGTCCCACTTCAAACTGGTGCAGACCCTGGAGTTCATCGGCGCACTCCTCGACACGGAGCAGGCAATCGCCTTCCTGCCTCAGGACCATGTGGATCATCTCCGTGCCCTGGCAGCCAAGGTCCAGGGCAGGGCCCAGATTCTGGCGCTAGCCATATTGTGCCTTCTGGGACACATGACTTCCACCCTCCACGTTGTTCCCCACGCCTGCATGCACATGTGGATGGCTCAGTGGTGCCTCAGGGTACAATGGAGCCAGGTCTCCAGCCGCCTTCGGGACCCTATCCGTGTCTCCCTTAGTCTTTACACCACCCTGGATTTGTGGCAAGATCACTGAAGCCTTCTTCGAGGGATGCCCTTCCGGGCCCCGCAGCACGAGCTCGTCCTGACTATGGATGTCTCCTTGCTGGGTTGGGGAGCCCACTGCGGTGACCTCTGCACCCAGGGACAGTGGTCGCCCAAAAAATCTCAACAGCAGATCAATCTGCTCGAGCTTTGGGCGGTCCAATGGGCCCTGAGGGCCTTCGAGTACCACCTGAGGGGAAAGTCGGTGCTCGTGCAGAGTGTGACAACGCACCGCCTAGCCTGTGGCGTAAGCAGGCCAAGGGGATGTGAGCCACACAGTGGGGTGAGTTTAAAAGAGTCCTTGTTAGTGCTGAAGCCTTCCTACTGTAGTTGTGGAGTGAGTGACGACAGCCAAGGTTGGGTTTCCAAAGTAAGTAATGCTTTATTCATGCATAAGGTATTTGCACAAAGTATAGCAAAGGACACCGTACAGGACTTACTCCCCCGCCACAGAAGTATAATGGTAACCTTCTGTACCACATAAAAGTTCAAGTGTTTATATAGCTTCTCCTGATACTTCTCAGGGACACATAAAATATTTACAAACTTTCATCATTCTTCCAGCTTCATTACTACAACAGGGCTTCAATCTTCTAGTACTGCTTTCTCAGTATCTACTGGTAATAAAGAATCTTTCTCCTGTTGTACTTCTTTCTAGTGTCAAACAGCTTCCCATAGAAATGGCAATCTCCACAACTCTGGCTTATTAATGACTGCCTTCTTGTGTAGGAGCAGTTTCTCTATACTGCCTTCTATTCACAGCTGTACCACATGAAGCTTCGATTCATTCCATTCACTAGAACGCTGCTGTCTCTCATGCAAGTTCTAGAACATTGGCTTAAGGCTTCTCAGCACTCAATCATCAATTAGGAATACTTATAGTTCTTCACTCTATCATACAAATCCTTAGGTAGCTGCTTTGTAAGATCCCTCAGCTCTGCCTGGTCTTCAAAGGCTCCTCTTAGCTCTCTGCACGGTTGCTGCCAATTAGCTTCTTGCTGGCAAGCAGGTGTGTGCTCTTCTGAACTAGAGCTTAGCTCACGCTGTCTATCGTAGGGAAATGTTTGCAGCTTTCTAACAGGGATTTTTCTATAGCCCCTCTTCCCTCTATTAACTTCAGGTTTATATTCAGGGCCTGATTTATCCCTGCCTCCTTTAGCAAGCAGTCTATTGTCAGTTCCTATAGACTGACTTCTTTCAAAGCTATTTACTTTACAAGACTTAGAAGAGTTTTCTCTGACCTGGTTTTTGCAGCACCTGCCTCTGGGGAACTCCCCTGACTCCAAGTCAGTATTCCAGGCTTCTGAATCCAGTTCTGGGTCACCTCCAAGGTTTTCTCTCTCATGGAGCTGAGGTCTGCCTGTGTCTCTTCCTGGACCACTTGCAGGAACTCTCCCTTCCCTGGTTCTCTCCTTAGTTCCTCTGGGCTCAGCCTTTCTGCTTGCACTGCTCTGTAACCAGTTCCTCTTCTCCAGGCCTTGCTCCTCGAGGGCTTGCTGCTCCAGTGCTTGCTCCTCGAGCCCCTTCTGCCTACTAACTGCTGCTTCCTGGTTATGAGTGCAGAGTGGCCCAATCCGGTCTGACTCCTCCCACCTCCCTGATTGGCTATGTCTCTGGGTTAGCCTAGAGCTAGGGTGTGGTTCTTTCCTTGCTCTTCTCTGCAGAGAAAGTTTGTGCACAGGAAACTTAACCCCTTCCTGTCCTGCCTCTCCAAGCATCTGAGGTGACAGAAAGTGATTTAAACCCTTTTTCTCCTGTTTCTGGGGCTCTGCCTTGTCACAAGAGCAACAACAGGGTAGCAATGTTCTACATAAACAAGGAGGTGGGGAACAGGTTCCCATGCACTCTGTCGGGAGGCGGTTCTCCTTTGCTCCTCTGCTGTTCGCCGGGGCATGACCCTCAGGGCCGTCAATCTCCCAGGCCAGGAGAATGTCCTTGCGGACAAGCTCAGCAGAATTCTCCACCCACACAAGTGGTGCCTGGATCCGGAGGTGGCCAGCCTCTTGTTCCATTGGTAGGGGACTCCATCTGTGGGACCTGTTCATCAGCCCAGTGAACGCGCAGCTCCCCCACTTCTGCGGGCCGGTTCCACACCTGAGCAGGTTGGCCCTGGATGTGTTCATTGCGAGGACCTTACACATGCTTCAGTGATTCTTGTGGCTCCCTCGTATCCTTGACAGCCTTGGTTCCTGCTTCTGCTCCAGCTCTCATCTGAGCCTCCAGTCCCGCTAGGCTGCAACCCGAGCCTGCTAACACAGGAGGAGGGGCGGGTGTTCCACCCGAACCTGGCCTCGTTGTCCCTCACAGCCTGGCGGCTGAACAATTCTCCTTAGCTCGCTGCACCTCCCAGGGGAGGTCGAGGAGGTCCTCCTCGTGTCACGGAAGGACTCGACGAGGTGAGCATATGCCTTTACGTGGCAGTGGTTCTCGATCTGGTACTCCGAGCTCCAGATTGACCCATTCTCCTGTTCTCTCCGGTATGTTTTCTAGTACCAGCTCCGCCTCTCAAAGGAGGGACTGAAGTCCAACTCGGCCAGGGTGCATGTGAGCACCATCTCAGCTAACTACCTCCCCATCGATGGTAAACCCCTCTTGGGGCAGCCCCTGGTCTCCCACTTCATGCGGGGCCTCTTACTTTCCAAGCCTCTCATCCAGCTTCCTCCGGCGGAGTGGGACCTGAACATCGTGCTCATGCAGCTCACGCAGCTGCCCTTCGAGCCGATGGCAACGTGCTACCATAGGCACCTCTCCTGGAAGGTGGTCTTCCTGGTGGCTCTGACATCGGCTCGGCAAGTCAGCGAACTCCAGGCCCTCATGGCTGAGGCTCCCTACACCAGGTTCTATGGGAACTGGGTGATCCTCCGTAACCATCCCAAGTTTCTATCGAAGGCTTTCTCGGACTTTCATCTCAGTCTGGAGATAGTCTTGCCGACCTTCTTCCTGAGACCTCATGCCAACTGGACATCGGCGATCTTACATACTCTCGACTGCAAGAGAGCTCTCACCTTCTACTTGCAGTGCACCCAGGTTCATCGCAAGTCCGATCGACTCTTTGTTGCCTACGATCCCAACCGCCTGGGGCAGGCAGTCACCAAGCGCACCTTCTCCGTCTGGGAGGTGGACTGCATTGGTGCCCTGCTGGATTGGAGCATAACCGCACACGGTGTCCGGGCCAAGGTGGCTTCAGAGGCTTCACTGTGCTCGGTGCCTCTAACAGACTTCTGCCGGGCTGCAACCTGGTCTTTAGTGAACACTTTCACTTCGCATTACTGCCTGGAGAGGAAGTCTCGCCGGGACAGCGCCTTTGGCCAGGCTGTATTCTGTAATCTGTTTGGGGTGTAAGCAACTCCTGCCCTCCGACCCTTCTTCGACGGCAACCGAGAGCTTCGGGCTCCTTCGAGCGTCGGCTTCTGCTCACGGCCTCACGGAGGCGTTTTATGGGTTACAGGTTTGGTACCTGTAGCTGGGGAGTCCCATAAGTGAGGACTGACTTCCTGCTTGATTCTGGAGAAAGTGTGGTTGCTCACCTGTAGCAGGTGTTCTCCAGGGACAGCAGGAATCAGTCCTCACTACCCTCCCTTGCCATCTACTTGGTAGGGCTCTAGCTGAGGGACCTGATTGAGCAAGATGGCATCCTTTGGCAGGAAGAGGACCACACATGCGTGGCAGCAATCCCAAAGGCTTTCTTTGAAAGCTGGGGAATTGCTCCGCATGGGCTCTGTCGGTGCCAACGTCACCCATAAGTGAGGACGGATTCCTGTTGTCTCTGGAGAACACTTGTTACAGGTGAGTAACTGTGCTTTTCCTCCTCTCATGGATGATATCTTCCAGAATCGTTGACTGTTCTCAGGGAAGGAGCCGTTTCTTAAAACTTTGAATTTCTATACATGAGCTGTTAAGCATTCTTGGATAGAAAGAACCTATCCTGAGCCGACATGAATGAATTCTGGGAATATAACCCAATGTCTTGTGTCAGAGCAAACTATTACTTTGTTAATTTCCTTATGCTGTTTTTTTAACCCAAAGATCCAAACCACTTAAATATTCACTTAGCTAAGGTGAGATCAAAAATAAAGAGCTATTTATACTATAAATTAATGTCAGAACGTTTGTTATATAGGGTAGGAGCCCTCCGAAAAACAAACATATCCTTTTTAATCTTTAGAGTGTGGTAACCACTTTTTATAGCCATCTGAAGTTATGTGAGCGATGATCCTTATGGTCAAACAACATAACGCTTGAAACTGAGCTCCTGTTGTTGGTAGAATTCGAAACGCAGTGCTGTGTCGTTGAGCTGGAGCTGCCATTGCTGGACTGAGTTTAACTAACATCATTCTTTTAGTAAAAGCTAACTCTGACCGGCAAAGATTGTTTCAATCTAAGTTTGGATTTATTTCCTTATTTTACCTCATAGTTTGTGTTTTGCACTTTTATGGGCTTTATGCACATTTTTGGTTGTTGGTTACCACACTTTAAAGATTAAAAAGGATATGTTTGTTTTTCAGAGGGCTCCTACCCCATATAACAAACGTTCTGACATTAATTTATAGTATAAATAGCTCTTTATTTTTTATCTCACTTTAACTAAGTAGGTTTTTTTCTCATAGAGCATTTTTGTTGAGGTACATTTGAGACTTTATTGGACATCCTAGGATAAATAGTTTATCGGTCTATTCTCTTATAATACCCCAAAAGTGTGAGAAAGCTGTTTGTGACTTTACGATAAAATGAACTTCCTTTCCGTTTGTGGGAGAAAAAATGGTTCTGTTTTTATAGTGCTCTCTAATTCTTGATTTTATAGGCAAAGCAAATTGAACTTCAGTTCACAGTTGGTGAAGCCATTACCAGTGCTGCCATAGGGACAAGTTCAGTGGCAGCCCGTGATGTTTGGATGGTCTCAGAGGAAGAATATACACCTCTTACTGGTAGGCGTTTCAAAATAGGGTGGTGTGTTTTTTGAATCTCTTTATATTTCAGCCATTGATATTCAACGTCCTCTTTCAGTGAGGCTTGTTAGCAGTAGCCTATACTGGATCTTTTCAGTCTTTAAATATTTGTGCCATTTTAATTCTGCTTTTTTTTCCCTCACACTAATACCTAACTACAGATATTTCCATCACTGGTATTCTTTTTATTCTGGGGAATATGTAAGGCTTCAAACCCTTCACTTTTATTTCTATACTGCGTTTGTAAGCTCCAAAGTTTTTTAGAGCACCCACTGTGATCCAGGGGCAGATTTGTCTACAGTTTTCCAATACAAAAAAATAAACCTAAAGGTCAAGGTAAATCAATAATCAAAGCATAAAAACCTCAACCAAATATAGTATGACCCGTAGTATAATTTTCTTTTGTCGGAGCTGACCATGGGGAGGTCGAAAGGGAAAAACGACCCCCACCCAGCGGGTAGCTACTTTTTATTATTTTTAAGGTTCTTCACCCAAAACCACAATCAAAATAACTTTAAAAATGTAAAACTTATCTCAGTCCAAAACAACGCTGCTTCCAGAAGTCCACTCGCACGACGCGCGCGTTTCGGGTATCTTCACCCTGTATCAAGTGCAATAACCAAGTACAAATTTTGCAGCAACCGTCCAAAAACGCTGTCTCTATGCAGCACAGGTCTGAATTTCAATGGCGAACAACCAGCTCTTAAGGGAAGAACCAACCAATCAAGGAGCAGGGAGGCCCCACATGTCGGGAAACCCTGACCCGATTGGGAGAACTGTTTCAATGTTAATTTGCAATTAAAAATAATTGTCAGCAGACATTATCAACAACGTCCATGTCTACAGCAGACTTATCCAGTCTATGTCCCGATTGAGACCATCAGGTTCAACTGAACCTAAACGAAAGATCCATCGTTGCTCTAAACGTTGAAGATGATATTCTCTGTTTCCTCGTCGAGGATCTAGGGGAACATGATCAATGATTGACCAGGTAAGTTGTGCAAAATCATGAGAGTGCTCCAAACAGTGGGAAACAATCGGGGCTGATGTAATCCGCCGACGTAGCCGGGAGGCATGCTCCATCAGACGACGTTTCATGGAACGAACAGTACGGCCAATATAAAGAAGAGAGCAAGGGCATTTAATAAGATATACCACATATGTAGATTCACAATTCGTATCCCAACGCCGCCGGTATACTCGTTGTGTTTTCGGATAAGTCCATTCCAGACCTGTTAAAGTAGAAGCACAATAAACACAGTTTTCACAGGCCACATGGCCACAAACAGGATCTGGAGGAGTTGGACGATCCTCCACCATAGAAGTCTTCACTAAATAGTCATTCAGGTTAGGACCCGAGAAAAAGCAATTTGCAATGGCTGCTGAAAACATTCATGGAGTTGTAAAATCGGCCAATGAGATTTTATAATATGAAGAACATCCTTGCTCCGATCAGTATAAGGAAGAATTCCAGTAATTTTTGACATGTCAGAAGAGTTCGAAGACGTATACACCGGATCCAAAAGCCACTCTCTATGAGTATATTTAGCCCTTTTATAGGCTCGAGATACTACAGATTCCGGGTAGCCCCTAGATATCAGCCGATTGCGCAATTCATATGCGTGCAGTTTAAATGCCTCCAAAGAATGGCATAAACGCCGTAAGCGCAAAAACTGACCATAGGGAAGACCCCGACGCAGGGGGCCTGGGTGGAAACTCCGATAATGCAAGAGACTGTTCCTTTGCACAGATTTTCTATAGAGAGAGGTAGATAACATTCCATCCAATATAGAGATCCGTAAATCCAGGAAATCAATCGTATCCAGCGCTATATGTTCTGTGAAACGGATATTAGGTTTCAACCCATTTAACCAAAGTATAAAGGCGTGTAAGGACTCCCCATCTGATGTCCACACGAAAAAAAACGTCATCCAGGAAACGTCTCCAAAATAATACATATTGGTATAGGTCAGATTTTTCAATCAGAGTCTCTTCCATAGCTGCTAAATACAATGTAGCTACCGAGGGAGCCAAAGTTGCCCCCATAGCAATGCCAGATAGTTGTTGGTAAAAGACCCCCTCTGACAGAAAATAGTTACGAGTAAGAACTAATTCTACCAATTGATTTAGAAACGGACGTGGCAAACGTTCAGGTGCATATAAGAATTTATGTTGCAAAAGATCTAAAACTTCAACTTGATCAATATTAGTATATAAAGAAACCACGTCAAGAGTAACCAAAAAGGCCCCCGGTGGAATAACCAACATAGATATAGCTTGCAAAAAATGAGTAGAATCTTTTATATATGATTTCACCTGACATGCTTCTAACTTTAAAAAAGTGTCACAAAAAATCGAAAGTGGCTCCAGAACGGAATCCCGGCATGATACAATAGGCCGCCCTGGGGGTGCCACAAGGGATTTATGCACTTTCGGGAGCATGTACAAAATAGGGCATTTCGGGTGCAGGCAATACAAAAAAGCATATTCACGATGCGTTATCCAACCATTATTCAGAGCAGAGCCTAATAGTAGTTTTATTTCTAAGGACAAGGATATAGTTGGATCTTCAGACAGATTCTTATAAACGGTACTGTCACCCAAATGTGCACGTAAAGTCTGCTGATAGGCAGACAGATCTTGCAGCACTAGCGCACCTCCTTTATCCGCCCGCCGGATCACTAGCGAAGGGTCAGATCGTAGATCAGTCAAAGCCTGTCGTTCGACCCGATTAAGATTGAAATAAGGACGAATTGGTTGCTGTTCCATACGAGATAAATCTCGCAGTATCAGAGATTGAAAAGTAGCTAAAACTGAATCAGCAGGTAATTCGGGAGGCATCCATCGAGAGGGGGGAAATACCACAGATTCATCCCGTGTGGGGGTACGATGTTGGAAAAAATGTATAATTCGTAATTTCCGAAAAAATCTGTATAGACATACACGCATTTGAAAAGGATCATAATGATTAGTTAGAACATAGGACAAACCATAATTAAGTACTCGCTCATGTTCTGGGGTCAGCATTTTAGAGGAGAGATTAACCACTATTGAAGGTTCTGTTTGTAACGTTGACGAGTGACCGGAGGATCCCAATCTTCGGCCGCAGGAGGTTGACGAGAGCGACGGCCCCTCCGAAAAACCAGACGACCACGAGTAGTCTTTTGGTCCTCAGAAGTACTATCATCAGTCTTTTACCAACAACTATCTGGCATTCCTATGGGGGCAACTTTGGCTCCCTCGGTAGCTACATTGTATTTAGCAGCTATGGAAGAGACTCTGATTGAAAAATCTGACCTATACCAATATGTATTATTTTGGAGACGTTTCCTGGATGACTTTTTTTGCGTGTGGACATCAGATGGGGAGTCCTTACACGCCTTTATACTTTGGTTAAATGGGTTGAAACCTAATATCCATTTCACAGAACATATAGCGCTGGATACGATTGATTTCCTGGATTTACGGATCTCTATATTGGATGGAATGTTATCTACCTCTCTCTATAGAAAATCTGTGCAAAGGAACAGTCTCTTGCATTATCGGAGTTTCCACCCGGGCCCCCTGCGTCGGGGTCTTCCCTATGGTCAGTTTTTGCGCTTACGGCGTTTATGCCATTCTTTGGAGGCATTTAAACTGCACGCATATGAATTGCGCAATCGGCTGATATCTAGGGGCTACCCGGAATCTGTAGTATCTCGAGCCTATAAAAGGGCTAAATATACTCATAGAGAGTGGCTTTTGGATCCGGTGTATACGTCTTCGAACTCTTCTGACATGTCAAAAATTACTGGAATTCTTCCTTATACTGATCGGAGCAAGGATGTTCTTCATATTATAAAATCTCATTGGCCGATTTTACAACTCCATGAATGTTTTCAGCAGCCATTGCAAATTGCTTTTTCTCGGGGTCCTAACCTGAATGACTATTTAGTGAAGACTTCTATGGTGGAGGATCGTCCAACTCCTCCAGATCCTGTTTGTGGCCATGTGGCCTGTGAAAACTGTGTTTATTGTGCTTCTACTTTAACAGGTCTGGAATGGACTTATCCGAAAACACAACGAGTATACCGGCGGCATTGGGATACGAATTGTGAATCTACATATGTGGTATATCTTATTAAATGCCCTTGCTCTCTTCTCTATATTGGCCGTACTGTTCGTTCCATGAAACGTCGTCTGATGGAGCATGCCTCCCGGCTACGTCGATGGATTACATCAGCCCCGATTGTTTCCCACTGTTTGGAGCACTCTCATGATTTTGCACAACTTACCTGGTCAATCATTGATCATGTTCCCCTAGATCCTCGACGAGGAAACAGACAATATCATCTTCAACGTTTAGAGCAACGATGGATCTTTCGTTTAGGTTCAGTTGAACCTGATGGTCTCAATCGGGACATAGACTGGATAAGTCTGCTGTAGACATGGACGTTGTTGATAATGTCTGCTGACAATTATTTTTAATTGCAAATTAACATTGAAACAGTTCTCCCAATCGGGTCAGGGTTTCCCGACATGTGGGGCCTCCCTGCTCCTTGATTGGTTGGTTCTTCCCTTAAGAGCTGGTTGTTCGCCATTGAAATTCAGACCTGTGCTGCATAGAGACAGCGTTTTTGGACGGTTGCTGCAAAATTTGTACTTGGTTATTGCACTTGATACAGGGTGAAGATACCCGAAACGCGCGCGTTGTGCGAGTGGACTTCTGGAAGCAGCGTTGTTTTGGACTGAGATAAGTTTTACATTTTTAAAGTTATTTTGATTGTGGTTTTGGGTGAAGAACCTTAAAAATAATAAAAAGTAGCTACCCGCTGGGTGGGGGTCGTTTTTCCCTTTCGACCTCCCCACGGTCAGCTCCGACAAAAGAAAATTATTATACTACGGGTCATACTATATTTGGTTGAGGTTTTTATGCTTTGATTACAGTTTTCCAATAGCACTTGATGTATCTATGGAGCATTGGCTCCGTATGATACCAATATGGGGCTATTTTCAGTTGGAGCCCTGCTCCAAAGAGATGGGGAGCAATGCTGCTGATTAAATTTAAAAGTCTGACCAGTCTAGTAACTCAGCAACTAGAACTGTGTACTGCTGAGTTGTGCATTTGAAGACATTCTGTGGGACACAAGTTCTGAAGTGAAATTGAAAGGTCTGTCCTGTATATAATGTATCATTAGAGAAAACTGAGCTTTCACCAAAGCCTGAATTACTTTTCTCTTCAGTGCTTTCCCTAAAAACTATTCCTCTCACACCTATTAGTGTATTGTAACGAATAATTATCTGCTATGAATAATTAATCTGACTAGGATCATGTCAGAATAACTTGTATAATGCTGAGAAAGTTTGTGAACTCCCTATGGTGATATGTATTTTAGCAGAATTTATACTCAAAACATGATTGGATCCTAATCTAAATTCTAATAAGAGAAAGGAAATACCACTGAATACAATAATTCAGACAAAAATGATATATTTTAATTATTTATTCAACAGAAAGATTCAATAATACGTATCTTTGTGAAAACATCTGTGAACCCTTTATTCAGTTACTGATGGGCACCTCTTTTTGGCAGCAGTAACTTCACCAAAATGTTTCCTGTAACTGTTGATTAGTCTCACATTGCCATTGAGGAATTTTGGTCCATTTTTACTTGCATGAACAGCTCACTTCAGGTCTTGCCTCAACATTTCAATATGGTTTAGCTCTGATCTTTGACATGGCCAATCTAGAACATAAAATCTCTTTTCAACCTTGCTATTGTAGATTTACTTGAATGTTTAAGATCATTATCTTGTTGCATGATCCACTTTTGGCCCAGCCTCAGACAGATGGCTTGATATTCTCCTTTAGTATTTTCTAATGTAAAGAATAACTGATGATTTCATCAATGATGGCAAACTGTCTAGGTCCTTATGTAGTAGAGCAACCCCACATGATACCTCCATTATCATGCTTGCCAATCGGGATGAGGTCCTTATTTTGGAAAGCAATGCTTTTGTTTTCACCGAGCAAAATGTTGTTGTAACCAAAAGGTTTTGACTTGTATCTAGTATCAAGAGTGGCTGTCGCTGAATAGCCAGACTGTGCGGCCACATTTCTAGATAGTGCAATTTTCAGCCTGCTATCTGGGTAAGTTATGCAGGTAGCTTGAGCCACAGACAAAGCTGGCCTAAGTTGCCATCAAGATAACTTATCCAGATAGCGACTGAAAATTGCCACTATCTAGATAAGTGCTGTGATTATCCGGATAGTGGTTGTACCGTGTTTGCTCCACCCATGGATTATCACTTTACTAACTGGAGGCTCCACTCATCTGGCAGATCCTTCTATCTATGCCCTTCTCTTTCACTGCCAGCTCCAGACTACATTATATTTCCAGGAACAAGCAGGAATGTAGTCTTCACATATGGGTATCGTCGGTACCGATGGAGCCTGTGCGGGAACGCTCCCCAACATCCAATTAGAAAGCTTTTGGGAGCATCCCACAGCGCCTGCGTGCTGCCTTCCCGCCTTTCCCAACTGCCTCTCTCCAGTTCTTCATTTTCCGCGGAGCCAGCAGGTCGTTGTTCCTGTCACCGCAGAAAATTCTTCCTTATTACTTTTTTTTTTTGTGGTCGCGATAGAGGAAGTACCTCTTTCTCAACAAGGACTGGGCTTTTACTCCCCCTACTTCCTTATTCCAAAGAAAACAGGAGGTTACAGGCCCATACTGGACCTCAGGGAGTTAAACAAGTATCTCTTCTGAGAAAAATTCAAAATGATCTCTCTCGGAACACTCCTCCCTTACATTCAGAGTCAGGATTGGCTATGTTCTCTAGACCTAAAAGACGCCTATACACATATCCTTATTCATGCCGAACACAGGAGGTTTCTTCGATTCCTCTTTCAGGGAAGACATTACCAGTACAGAGTTCTACCCTTTGGCCTGGCTTCAGCCCCAAGAGTCTTCACGAAATGCATGGCAGTAGTAGCAGCATTTTTAAGAACTCTAGGGATATTTATTTATTTATTTATTTACTTAACAGTATTTCTATACCGCCTTATCTTACAATCAAGGCGGTATCACAGCAAAACAATCGAGAAGTGATAGTGTTTTCATGCAGTGAGGGTTATATCGTGGTTTGAGTGTAAGATGTGTTGTGTGTTTGATTAGGTTGAGCTATGTACATTGTGCGCTATGATACATCGTGTCTTCCCCTACTTAGACGACTGGCTGATCCAAGCACCAACAGCTCCAGAAGTCAGCTCCGCTCTTTCCTGCATGATGCAAATCTTGCAATATTTGGAATTGGTCATAAATCTCCCAAAATCCCATCTCACCCCTTCTCAATCTCTAGATTTCATAGGGGCTCTTCTAGACACAAGGCAGTCACAACTGCCACAACTCCGCTGTGCTTGAATAGTTCAGCTGGCTTCTCAAGCAGCTATGAAAGCTTTCCTGACTGCTCGAGAAATGCTTCAGTTGCTGGGGCATATGGCGTCCACTGTACATGTGGTCCCCTATGCTTGCCTTAACATGCGAGCAGCCAAGTGGATCCTGGCCTCTCAGTAGACACAGGCGTCAGGTCGTCTGGGTGACAAAATCAGAAACTCTGCATGCCTCATTTCGTCCGTTCAGTGGTGGCAAACACTAGAAAACCTTCTCTTAGGGTCACCTTTTCAGCAGCCACTGCACCAAGCTACCTTGAAGACAGATGCGTCCAAGTCAGGTTGGGGGCTCATAGGGACAATCTCTCCACTCAAGGTCTCTGGACCCAACAGGACACTTGTCTTCACATAAATCTACTGGAACTCCGAGCCATTTTCTATGCTCTTTTTCAAGACCATCTGCGCTACAAGATAGTCCTTGTCCAGACGGACAATCAGGTAGCCATGTTCTATGTATAGACCTATTTGCAAGTCCTCAGAATGCCAAACGTCCCCGATTCTCTTCCAGAATTCCGGCTCGAAACAGTCAGGCAGTGGATGCTTTCCACCTTCACTGGGGTCAGGACTTCCTGTATGCCTACCCACCCATTCCCCTCATTCCCAAGACTCTGTTCAAACTCTAGAGAGACAGGGGCCATATGATCCTCATAGCCCCATACTGGCCACGACATACGTGGTATCCACTGCTTCTACGTCTCTCTCAAGCCAGGCCTCTGGACTTGGGATGTGCTCCAGATATTCTATCCCAGGAGAACGGAACGCTCTTGCACCCGAATCCTCAGTCTTTACACCCGATGGCATAGTTGTTGAGAGCTTAGAATTCCAGGATATCAACCTCTCTCAACAGGTTAAGGATATCCTTTTGGCCTCAAGGAAACCTTCCACAAGGCGGGCTTATGCCTTCAAGTGGAAAAGGTTCTCTATCTGGTGTTCAAAGAAGAAACTTAATCCTTTCTCAGTTCCAGTAGAGGTGTTACTGGAGTATCTCCTCCATCTTTCATCTTCTGGTCTCAAGACTAATTCAGTAAGAGTCCACCTTAGTGCCATTGCGGCTTTCCACAAGCCCTTTGATGGACAACCTGTCTCCTCTCAGCCACTTGTAGCGCGGTTTATGAGGGGTTTACTCTTAACTAAGCCTCCCATTAAGCCACCACCCGTGGCATGGGACTTAAATCTTGTCCTTGCTCATGAAGCTGCCCTTAGCCACTACATCCCTGAAGCTTCTTTCTTGGAAGGTAATCTTCCTAATTGCCCTCACTTCAGCAAGACGCATCAGTGAGCTACATGCTTTAGTGGTTGATCCTCCTTACACAAGGTTCCACCGTGATAAAGTAGTCCTTAGGCCTCATCCTCACTTTATGCCAAAGGTCGTTTCGCCTTTTCATTTAAACCCAGTCTGTTTATCTTCCTGCCTTCTTCCCTAGGCTTCATGCCTCTAGTGCAGAAAAGAATCTTCAGACTCTACAGATTGTAAATAAGCTTTAGCCTTTTACCTTCAGAGAACTAGGCAGCATAGAAAGGCTTCACAGATTTTTGTTGCCTTTGATTCCAGCCACCCGTGGTTACCAGTCTCCAAGAGAACACTCTCCAGGTGGATTGCAGACTGCATATCCTTTACCTATGAGAGTAAAGGACTTTCTCTCGAAGGTCATGTCACAGCTCACAATGTTAGAGCAATGGCTGCCTCTATGGCCAGCCTTCGCTCGGTGTCCATCTATGACATCTGCAAATCAGCCACTTGGTCCTCGGTCCACACCTTTGCGGCCCATTACTGCTTAGACAAGGACTCCTGTCGGGATGCCTCGTTTGGCCAGGCTGTTCTCCAGCATCTATTTCAGACTTAGAACTCCTCCTATCCCCCTGTCCCGGGTTTCGATACCAGAGATCCTTGGGAGGAAGCATGACCCACCTCATCCTGGGTTTAGCTTCTCTATGGGTCATCTCCCTGGCATCTCTAAGCTTGGAAGACCCCATATGTGAAGACTATATTCCTGCTTGTTCCTGGAGATAGCGTAGTTACTCACCTGTAACAGGTGATCTCCGGGAACAGCAGGAATTGAGTCTTCACAACCCACCCACCTCCCCTAGGAGTTGTATCTCTATCTCTCTCTCTTTTTTTCCTTCTCTCCTTTTGTCTCAGCTACAAACCCAACTGAAGAGGAAGAGTTGGAAAGGTGGGAAGGCAGCAGCACAGACACAGTGGAATGCTCCTAAAAGCTTTCCTATAGGATGCTGGGGAGCGTTCCCGCGCGGGCTCCGTCAGTGCCGACGATACCCATATGTGAAGACTCAAGTCCTGCTGTTCCCGGAGATCACCTGTTACAGGTGAGTAACTACACTTTCCCCTCTTGTGTAGCTGATATTTATATATTTTAATATCCCCCTCAGCTCTCTGGGCAAGCAAAACGTTTAGCTCCTTACACAAGATTAAATATTGTTTCCTATCTTTTGCGTCCATATAATTGATATGCTTCCTACGCAATGTCTGTAGCTGTCATGAAAAATCCAAAATTTGGGTGTTAGTGAGCCTTTTCTTTCCAGCTGTGTATGCAATTATGCAGCCCCGCATAGTAGCCTTAGCAGCCTCTCAGAGCACCCGAGGATCCATTCCACCTGTTTCATTCTCTCCCAAATACTGTCCCCAAGCTTCCTTTAAATACTGGTGGAATTCTTTGTCTTTATAAAGGGTTGGATTAATTTGCTATTGAGCTTTGGCTGTCCTGCCCCCGTCTCCAGGCCGCAAGGTCAGCCACACCGAGGCATGATCCGACAACCCCGTATCCCTTATCGCCACTCGCTCAACTCTTGGTAACAAAGATTCTGTTGTCAAAAGGTAATCTAGTCAAGCGTAACTATTGTGAGGGGCAGAGTAAAAGGTGAAATCCACCTTCTCCGGGTGCAAGGTTCTCTACACGTCGACCATCCCATGTTTGCCCACCAAATAGTCCACCCCTTTTACTTGTTTCCCTCTTTGCGTCCCTCTTGGTGGCTTACAATCAATAGTTAAATCCAAAGGCAAGTTAAAATTCCCCCCAATGACCCACTGATACCCTCCAAATTGCAAGAGCTTGGAACTGAGTGTGAGAAAGAATTAATGGCGATACACATTAGGGGCATATACGTTGCAGAATACGATCTTATGCCCTCCCAGCTGTCCACTCATTAGGTGGTATCTACACTCAGGGTCAGTATTACATTGGTGTATGTCAAAAGATACCCGTCGATGACGCAGGGTAACAACCCCCCCTTTGCCTACCATTATATGATGAATAGTCCAACTGCCCTATTCAGCCTCTTTGAAGTTTCCCGTGCTCTTTCGCATCGAAGTGAGCTTTTTGCAGCATTACTACATCTGCTCCCTCTTTTCTAAGGTAGTTAAGCAACTTAGTGTGTTGGATCCTATCTACATTCAAGGTATAAATTTTTAACCTATCCAATGCCATGGTGCTCTTCTTCCTCTGTATTTATGCACTGCTGTCTAAACCTAATAGGATTGCCCATCTCCCAGCCGCATAGGCCCCCCCTTTTCTGCTTTTGCCTCCATGCCCTGCCCCCACCAACCTTGCCCTCCCTGCACCACCCTCCAGCACTGCCCACTCCTAGTTTGATCTCCCTTAGCCCCACCTAGCACCTTCCCTCTCCTAGTCTTGTGTGACAGCTCCTCCGCTCCCAGTGCCCCTCATGTGGACCCTCTCCCCCCACAACTCCTTCATCCATCCACCACCGCACTATCCACACCACATCCGTCCCCTGGCCATTTATCCACACACTGCCATCCCCCTCCCCCTCAATCATTTCAATTTATTAACTCTATACATTTACTGCGCCCCTCATCACTGCCCTCGTCCCCCTATAGTCCCCTAAAACCACTTGCCCGCCTACATTCCTATTCCAGTCCAGTAGTTGGTTGTCAAGCACAAATCCATTGGGGCTGATGCTCCTTCTTGATACTGCTCCCTTCCTCTCTCTAGCAGCTTTACTTCAGCTGTCCATCGGTCTCCGCATAGCCCAGGCTGAAAGAAAGGAGGAACTCCACAGTTCAACCATTGCTGCTTTTTGCATCCACCAAAAAGGAAAAGGACAGATCATAGAAGGGGGGGTGGGGGGGGAAGCGGTACGCTGCCTTGTTCAACTATGTCCACTGATACAACGGACCCACTCCTCTTACCCCATAGGCATTGATTCAGTAATGGCCTTTAACTCCGCCGGGGTCTCAAAGTAGGACGTTTGGTTCTCATAGTGTACTCTCACCTTTGCAAGGTATTATAATGCAAACCGTACACCCCTCTGGGCTAGCTGAGAACAATATGGTGCCCTGCTTCGATGCCTCTCCACCACTCTGTTAGAATAGTCACTAAACATTAGTAGCTTATGGCCTTTATATTCCAACTGCCTCTTCTTGCGATATTCTCCCATCATCCTGTCCTTGTCTGTGAAATTGAATATACGTGCAATCACCAGTCTAGGTCTGCCAGCTACCTCTTGCCGAGGCCCCAGCCAACGCACTCATTCTACCAGCAATCGCGCTCCTGCTTTTACCACTCCCATTTGTGGCATCCATTCTTCGAAAATGTCTCTAAGCTCATTCTCTCTACATGATTCCGGGAGGCCAATTACCCGCACGTTGTTTTGTCGCTCTCTATTTTCCTGGTCATCTATTTGTTCTGCGAGTGCCTTACAGTGCCCCTCTAGTTGTGCCACTGGCCTCTCCAAGGCCTCTGTGCTACTCTCCTGCTGCTCCAGGCATACCTCAAGCTACTGGACTTGCTGCGTCTGAGACTCAAAGCTGCCTTTCAACTCCTCCAACGGAGCATGTATGCAAGAGAGGCGTCCATCAAGCACTGCAGTCAGTGACTGAGTAATTTTCCGTATTGCTTCTTCCTGCAATGTGATGACCGCTGTATTTTACTCTGCTGCCATTTTTGATGTTCTATTCTTAATAGGCCTGGGAGTTTTTGCGGGCATTCCTTCCAGTCCACCTTGTTGGTCTCTTCCCCTAGGCTCTGTGTGTCACTTTCCGCTATCTCGGGGGGGGGGGGGGGTACAAGGTCCAATATTGTTTTTATATGCAGTTTATTTGCCATTTTAGGTGCGCTGGGAGTGGAGCTCAGCCGGCAGGCGTCCGTTCAGCTCTGCTTCATTACGTGACCCCTCTCTCTCGATATTGTAAAATTTAAAGCAAATGGATGCAGCCTATTAAGGGAAGAATTTTCTGTAATTAAATACACCACCTCACGGGTACAAATTGAAAAATATCACCATTGCTCCCACAAAGAATCAAACAGCCCAGGAACAAATGGATCACAGTGGGCTCTGGTAGGTTGCGACCTATAACATGGAGACACCCTCTCCATCAAGAGAGATCCCTGCATAAAGCCTTCTCTGCTTTGAAAAATTAGAGTGCCCAGTTAGTGGAAACTGAAGTGCCCTTAAATGAGCAGGTTAATGCCCAATCTTCTGATAATGCACCAAACATGAAGAAAAATCACAAAGCAGGAAACTACTACTACTTGGAGATTCCAACTTGGGAACACAGCTCAAAGGAGAGAAGATGGTCAAATGCCTCCCAGACTCTTCAGCTAGCAGGAATATGAACCAAGTTGTCAGCATAGTGCAGAAAGTGAGCACTCCAAAATTGATGTTATCGTCCACTTGCATACAAATGAACTGGCTAGAAACAGTGCCTTTACAGTTCAAAGCACTTCCAGATTCTGGGAAAGCAACTCAAACCCATTATTAACATTATTGCATTCTCCGATGTTCTACCTGTTCTTGGTAAGGGGGCAGAAAGACTGCATCGCATAATAGATGGAACAGCAAGAGGCTATACCGTGTGGATGGATTACATCTCTCTGTCACAGGGAAAAGGTTCTTAAGTGAAAAATTCAGGCATTATGTATACTAGGGAAAAGGGATGACGGATGGAAAAAAACAAGTTCAGGATGTCACTCCCAGCAAAAGCATAACAACATTGGAAACAGCCACACTGTTAACCCACACACAAATGGCAAGTGGGAAGAGGCATGCAGAACAGAATTCATGCAAAATACAGGCAAACCAGTCATCAAATGCTGGAAAGCAATGAGCACAAATGCTCACAGCCTAGCCAACAAAATTCATGACCTGGAAGCCCTAATGGTGGAAATGGACTTGGACATTGTGGGATAATGGGATATAGCCATAGCTGGCTATGATTTATTTAGAAGAGGTAGAGAAGGTAGAAAAGGAGGAGAAGTAGTCCTATATATAAAAAGCAGTATTAAAGCTGCTGAAACGCAGGGGACATGGGGAAAAGAAGATGTGCTGTGGATTGTGTTGGAAAGAGGAGATGGCACTGTCATCCATACTGGTGTAGTCTACAGGTCTCTAACTTAAACCAAAGAAATGGATAGAGACTTGATTATTGATATTTCAAAGGTGGCCATTAAAGGGGAAGTGATCATATTGGGTGACTTTAATCTACCCAATGTAGATTGGAGTATTCCTTCTGCAAATCTGGAAAGAAGTAAAAAAATTGTGGATGCTTTCCAAGATGCATTGCTAAGACAAATGGTGATAGAACTGACAGGGAAAGCTGGATGCTTGATTTAGTACTCACCAATGGAGATAGTGCGTCGAATGTCCGGGTGGGTGCCCATATGAGCAGCAGCGATCATCACATGGTGTGGTTTGAGATAAAAATCAAGGCAGAGTCCAATTACAGCAAGCTCAAAGTCCTAGACTTAAAAAACGCTGACGTCAGTAAAATGGCCAAGTGTCTGAAGGAGGAATTGGCAGGTTGGGAGGAGATAAGGGAAGTGGAATTGTAGTGGGCTAAACTAAAGGAAGTAATAAAGGGAAAATAGATACATATGTAAGGAAAGTAAATAAAAACAATAGAAAAAAGAGACCTATTTGGTTCTTCAAAGAAATAGCTGCACAAATTAAGAAAAAACCCCACAGCTTTCACAAAATTCAGAAGTTTGCAAACAGAGGAACACAGAACAGAATACAGGATAAAACTAATAAAGAGAAATAAGTATAGAAAAGTGAAAGAAGAAAAGATGGCTAAAGATCTGAAACGTGGAGACAAAAACTTTTTTCAGGTATATTTGGGAGAAGAGGAAGATCAGAGGTGGAATCTCAAGACTCAAATGCAGAGAACGCATTCGTGGAAAGTGACATTGAAAAAGCCAAAATACTAAATCCTAGAGAAAGGTCCACCTGTGATTGACAAATATACAAATGGGAATGGAGTAGATACTACACCATTCAGAGAAGATGTTTGAACAACTTGCAAAACTGAAAGTGTATAAGGCCATGGGACCGGATGGAATACATCCCAGGATACTGAAAGAGCTCAGAGGTTCTGGCAGGGCCATTAAAGGATGTTTTTAATAGATCCTTGGAGAGGTTCTACAGGACTGGAGAAGGGCTGATGATGTACTTCTTCAGTGGCGGGAAAAGTAATGGAGGCACTCCTGAAAGAGAAAATAGTGGACTTTCTCAAAATCAATAGGGTGCATGATCCGAGGCAACATGGTTTTACCAAAGGACGATCATGCCTAACATATCTGAATAAGTTCTTTGACTGGGTGACCAGAGAACTAGATCAAGGGCATGTGATGGATGTGATTTACTTAGATGTCAGCAAAGCCTTTGATATTGTTCCTCACAGGAGGCTTATCAATAAGCTGAACAGCCTCCTCACAGGAGGCTTATCAATAAGCTGAACAGCCTGGGGATATATCCCAAGGTGGTGAACTGGATCAGAAATTGGTTGACTGACAGACGTCAGAAGTTGATGGTAAAATGAACTCACTCAGATGAATGGAAGGTGATTAGTGGCATGCCCCAGGGATTGATCTTGGGACTGGTACTTTTCAATGTATTTGTGAGTGATATAGCTGAAGAACTGAATGGAAAAGTCTGTCTTTTTGCAGATGAGACAAAATTTAGCAACAGAGTGGATTCTCCTGAGGGAGAGGAAAACATGAGGAAAGATCTACAAAAGCTAGAAGAATGGTCTAATGCTTGGCAGTTAAGATTTAATGTGAAGAAGTGCAGTGTCATGCACTTGGGATGCAGAAATCAAAGGGAATTATATACGACAGAGGGCGAGAGGTTGGTGTGCACAGACCAGGAGAAAGGACCTTGGAGTGATTTGTTTCTGAGGATCTTAAGGTGAAGAAACAATGTGACAAGGCAGTGGCCAAAGCCAGAAGGATGATAGGTTGCATACAGAGAGGAATTACCAGTAGACAGGAGGAGGTATTAATGCCATTGTACAAGTCACTGGTGAGGCCTCACTTGGAATATTTTGTTCAGTTCTGGAGACCATATCTCGCAAAGGATATAAAAGGACTGGAAACTATTCAGAGGAAGGCAACCAAAATGATTTGGAGCCTGCGCCAGAAGACTTTTGAGAGGAGACTTGAAGATCTAAATATGTACACGCTGGAGGAGATGAGGGACAGGGGAGATGTGATACAGACCTTGGAGTATTAATGAACAAACAAACCTTTTTAAAGACAGGGGAGCTGTAAAACTAGAGGGCATAACATGAAGCTGCAAGGGGATAAACTGAAGGGCAATATCAGAAAATACTTTATCTCCAGGAACAAGCAGGAATGAGTCCTCACACATATGGGTACGTCGGTGCCGACGGAGCCTGCGCGGGAACGCTCCCCAGCTTCCCAAAAAGGAAAGCTTTTGGGAGCATCCCACAGCGCCTGCGCGCTGCCTTCCCGCCTTTCCTAACCAACTCTCCTCAGTTCTTCTTTTCCGCGGAGCCAGCAGGTCGTGTTCCTGTCACCGCTGAAGAAGTTCTTTGTTTTAATTTATTTCTTTGGTCGCGTGTCTGCCTTCCCCGACTCCGGACCGGTACTGCCGGTCTTTTCTTTTCTTTCTTAAAAAAAAAATATATATATATATCGATATTTTTCCTCACTTGGTGTATTTTTCTTCTTAGGCCTCAGGGCCCACAAGAAAATTTTCCCTCATGGAAAAACCAGCCTCCGGGTTCAAAAAATGCACTAAGTGTAGCGGTACTATTTCTGTTACAGATACCCATGAATGGTGTCTTAAATGTTTGGGTCCTGAACACTCCATTCCGGATTGTCAGTCCTGCTCTCTAATGTCTAAACGGGGGTTACAGAACCGAGCAGCCAAGCTCCATGTGCTGTTTCCCGCTGATGCACCGGCGGTGGCATCGACATCTTCCAGGTCTTCTTCTCCTGATGGATCTCAGGTAACCAAACATAAACCTAGCAGGTCCTTGAAGGGTAAATCTCCCTCTAAGCATCGAGATGCCTCCGGGCTTGCCCTCGAAGATCCTGCCCCAGCCAAACAACCCCGGCGGGAAGCTCTGGCTTCCAAAGCTCCTCCTATGGGGTTACAGATTGACATTGATGGCACGGCCTCGACCGATCACCTGTTAGATTGCTCTGGGGTACCGGCACTTTCTCCCGGTACCGACATCCAGGCAGTTGTGGTGTCCATGGATCACACTGTTCAATCCATGCAGCAGGCTATAACGGCCTTTATTAAAGCTGCGACGCCGATGGTACCGCAATGAGCCCCATTGTCGGTACCAGCTCCGGTACTGGTACCAGCGCCGATACCGGTACCGACTGCATCGACATCGACCAGGATACCGACTCCGGTTCCTTGTCCAGGGCTATTTCTCGGTACCAATCCGGTACCGGGGACGCCCGATGCCGGTACCGATCGATACGCGTATCGATCGTTAGAAGCTGACAGACGATACTTCGATTCCTCTGATGATTCTGATTCATCAAATGAGTCTCCTGAAGTATCCATTACCCTTCCTGAGGAGCCTACTTCTCCAAAAAGGAGAATGTCTCCTCCAGAGGATTTGTCCTTTCAAGACTTCATAATAGAAGTGGCTAAAGGACTCTCTATTTCAGTAACCTCTGAAACAGAGCCTAGAGCAAAAAAATTAGATATTTTAGGATACTCTAAGGGTCCTAGAGAGGCATTCACCTTGCCTATTCATGAAATTCTTCATGAACATATGATTGACTTATGGGAGACTCCTCTCACCCTTTCTCCTCATTCTCGCAGATTGGACACTATGTACTGTGTCCCTCCTTGTCCTGGATTTCAGAAAACTCAGCTTCCTCACCATTCCATTGTGGTGCAGTCAGCTATGAAAAGGATAAAGAGTACAAAAAGACACTCTTCTGCTCCTCCAGGAAGAGAATGCAGGACCTTGGATGCTTTTGGTAGGATAATCTTCCAAGCCAGCATGCTTATTGCCAGAATCAACTCATATAGCCTTTACATGGGTATGTTTCTAAAGGAAGTTGCACAAAAACTGCACAACTTTCTCCCTTTTCTTCCAGAGGATAAAAGGGATGAGTTCCTCCTTTGGCTTAAGCATACTCAAGACATTTCAAAGTTTTCCAACAGGGCAGCCTTTGACTCCTTTGAAGGTGCCAGCAGAGCCTCAGGCATTGCCATAGCTGCTCGCAGAATTGCTTGGCTCCAGGCTTCTGATCTAGAGCCCTGGGTTCAAGATGGCTTAGGAAATCTGCCCTGTACAGGTGGAAATCTCTTTGGCAAAGAGTGGCAAATAAAAGCCACTCAAATGGATGCAGAGAATTCTGCCCTGGATAGACTTTCAAAGTCAACCTCCATTCCAACCTAGAAAAAACCTTTCAAAAAGCCTTTTTACAAAAGGAGCAGATTTCCTTCCACTTCTGGCCAACAATCTTCTACAGGTCGCTTTACTGCTAAGCGTCAGCAACCTAAACAGGCCAGGCCTAAACCTGCAGGGACTGCTGCAACCCAGCAGTCCCAACCTTCTCAGGGTTTTTGACTTGATGCTAGAGAACTTAACCTTTCTGGCTCTACAACAGCCAGAACCTCTCACCATTCCAGGAAGGTTAGCTCATTTTGCTCCCAGATGGGAGCAAATTACATCAGAGCAGTGGACCCTCTCCATCATAAGGGAGGGCTACAAACTTCATTTCTGAAACCTTCCTCCCTACACCATGGTGAGACACTTCAATTCTCCCTCATCTCTCCTCGACCTTCTGGATCAGGAGGTGACTACCCTTCTTGCCCACAGGGCCATAGAAGAAGTTCCTCTTCTTCAACAGGGGTCAGGGTTCTACTCCCCCTATTTTCTCATTCCAAAGAAAACAGGGGATACAGACCCATCTTAGATCTCAGAGAATTGAACAAATTCCTATGCAAGGAGAAGTTCAAGATGCTTTCTGTAGGCACTCTCCTTCCATACCTGCAGAGTCAGGATTGGCTTTGTTCTCTAGATCTCAAGGATGCGTACACTCATGTCCTCATCCATCCATCTCACAGAAGATTCCTACGTTTTCTGTTCCAGGGAAAACATTACCAATACAGAGTGCTTCCTTTTGGTCTGGCCTCTGCTCCGAGAGTGTTCACCAAATGCATGGCAATAGTTGCTGCATTTCTACGCACTCTGGGAATATTTGTCTTCCCATACCTGAACGACTGGCTCTTCCGAGCTCCAACCCAGTCAGAGGCTCAGATCTCCCTGAACCGCACCAGGCGCATTCTGCAATACCTGGGACTTGTGGTAAACCTCCCAAAGTCCCAGCTCACCCCTACTCAGTCCCTGGAATTCATAGGGGCCTGGTTGGACACCACCTCTGCAAGGGCCTACCTTCCTCTGGCCCGTTGCCAACGTCTAGTGCAGCTAGCCTCCCAGATTCAGTCAAAGACCCACTTAACTGTCCGGGAGATGCTACAACTGCTAGGCCACATGGCTTCCACAGTACATGTGGTACCCTATGCTCGCCTACACATGAGAGCAGCTCAATGGACTTTGTCCATCCAGTGGACTCAAGCTTCAGGAGCTCTCTCAGACCAAATAGCAACCTCCAAACGTCTATTTTGGTCTCTCCAATGGTGGATGTCCACTCAAAATCTGTTGCTGGGGTCCCCCATTCCAACAATTATTGCCCCAAGCAACCCTCACAACAGATGCCTCCCAAACAGGTTGGGGAGCTCATCTACAAGACCTCTCCACCCAAGGCACTTGGTCCCCACAGGAGACCTCTCTTCATATCAACCACTTGGAACTTCGAGCAGTGTTTCTAGCTCTCAAGGTCTTTCATTCCCTCCTCAGCTACAAGACAGTCCTCATTCATACGGACAATCAAGTAGCCATGTTTTACATAAACAAGCAAGGAGGAACTGGCTCTCTGTCGCTTTGCAACGAAGCTCTAAGATTATGGGCCTTCGCCAGAGAGCATCAAATCCATCTCCTGGCAGTATACCTCCCAGGAATCCAAATCTCTTGGGCAGACAGACTCAGTCGAGTTCTGCTTCCACACGAATGGTCCCTGCACATGGATCAGGTACTCAGAATCTTCCAAGAATGGGGAACCCCAGACATAGACCTCTTTGCAAGTCCGTGGAATGCCAAACTTCCCCGGTTCTGTTCCAGAATTTCGTGTCAGGGAGTTCAGGCCAAGGATGTCTTCCTCCTTCATTGGGGTCAGGGCTTCCTGTATGCCTTTCCACCCATTCCTTTGATTCCCAAGACTCTGTTCAAACTCCAGAGGGATCAAGGATCTATGATCCTCATAGCTCCACGCTGGCAACGCCAAGTGTGGTACCCTCTACTTCTGCATCTTTCCCAAGCCCCCTCCCTGGACTTGGGAGCTGCTCCAGACATCCTGTCCCAGGAGGAAGGGACTTTGTGGCATCCAAACCCCAAGTCCCTTCACCTCAGAGCTTGGTTACTGAAGGCCTAGACCTTCAAGACTTAAATCTTTCTCAGCAAGTGAAGGACATCCTCCATGCTTCCAGAAAACCTTCCACTAGGCGTTCCTATGCTTTTAAGTGGAAAAGATTTTCCATTTGGTGTGCTCAAAAGGGTCTTGACCCTCTGGCACTTCCTGTGAATTCTCTATTGGAATATCTCCTGCATCTCTCCAATGCAGGCCTTAAGACAAATTCAGTAAGAGTCCATTTGAGTGCTATTGCAGCATCCCTTAAGCCTCTCAATGGACAACCTGTTTCCTCTCATCCTCTTATTGCAAGATTCATGAGAGGCCTAACTTTAACTAAACCTCCCATTCGACCTCCTCCGGTGGCATGGGACTTAAACTTGGTTCTTGGTCAGCTTATGAAGCCACCTTTTGAACCCTTAGCCACTACCTCCTTGAAATTTCTTTCCTGGAAGGTTATTTTCCTTATTGCAGTCACTTCTGCTTGCCGCATCAGTGAACTGCAGGCCTTAGTGGCTAATCCACCTTATACAAGGTTCCATCATGATTAGGTAGTCCTTAGGACAAATCCACAATTTATGCCTAAAGTGGTCTCACCTTTTCATCTTAATCAAGAGGTATATTTACCTGTCTTTTTTCCAGCTCCTCATGCATCCAGTGCAGAGAGGATTCTTCATACTCTAGATTGTAAAAGAGCTCTGGCTTTTTACTTACACAGGACACAGCAACATAGAAAGTCTTCCCAGCTTTTTGTTGCTTTTGATTCTTCTCATTTAGGTCTTCCATTAGGTCTTCCAGTCTCTAAGAGAACACTGTCCAATTGGATTGCTCAGTGTATTTCTTTTGCTTACCAGAGTAAGAACCTTTCTCTGGAGGGCCATGTCACAGCTCACAATGTGAGGGCCATGGCCACCTCTATGGCTCATCTACATTCTGTGTCCATCGACCAGATCTGTCGAGCAGCCACCTGGGCCTCGGTTCATACCTTCACTGCCCATTACTGTTTGGACAAGGACTCCCGCCGGGATGCCTTGTTTGGTCAGGCTGTCCTCAGACACCTGTTCCATTCTTGAACAACTCCTGCCCTCCTTCCCTGGATGGATGCCTGAGATCCATAAGAGGACGCGGAACCCTTTCAGGGTCTCATATCCTTGGGGATCTCCCAGGCATCTTAGCTAGGGAGTCCCCATATGTGAGGACTCATTCCTGCTTGTTCCTGGAGATAGCACAGTTACTTACCTGTAACAGGTGATCTCTGGGAACAGCAGGAATTAGTCCTCACAACCCTCCCACCTCCCCTAGGAGTTGTATCTCTCTCTCTATCTTTCCTTTCCTCTCTCTCTCTATTGTCTCAGCTTTAAACTTGAACTGAGGAGAGTTGGTTAGGAAAGGCGGGAAGGCAGCGCGCAGGCGCTGTGGGATGCTCCCAAAAGCTTTCCTTTTTGGGAAGCTGGGGAGCGTTCCTGCGCAGGCTCCGTCGGTACCGACGTACCCATATGTGTGAGGACTAATTCCTGCTGTTCCCAGAGATCACCTGTTACAGGTAAGTAACTGTGCTTTCACTGAAAGGGTGGTGGATGCTTGGAATGTCCTACTGATGGAAGTGGTGGGGGCAAATATAGTGACAGTATTCAAAATGGCATAGGACAGACACAGTGGTTCCCTTTATAGCAATAGGATAAAATCAAAATAAACTCAACTATCTCTTATATCTCAACAAATCGTGGTGACCTGAATGGAACAGTTGTTCTCCAGGAACAAGCAGGAAGTCAGTCCTCACATATGGGTGCCGACAGGTGCCCCAGCTTTCAAAGAAAGTGTTTGGGAGTTGCCTCCCATGGGAGTTGCCTCCATGCATGCGTGTTCCACTTCCCGCCCAAAGGAGCCATCTTGCTCAGTCTTCTTTTTTCCGTGGAACCCTTCAGACGTAGTCTGTTCTTGTCCCGGAAAAAGTGTTTTTCTTCTTCTTGCCTTTTGGCTGTTGTTTTTCCTTCCGGCTAGCACCGGTACCCTTCCCGCCCTCTCCCCGGTATCCCGGTATCGGGTTGGCTCTCTTTTTTCTTAGTTTTTCACTTTTTTCTGCCCCTGTTTTTCCCTCGCTTGCAGCCCGAAAAGTCTTCAAACTTGCTGGGGTCCTTTTTTCCCCCCATGGCTAGCAGTGGGTTCAAAAAGTGCAATAGGTGCGGTAAAATTATGTCCCTCACCGATACGCACGACTGCTGCCTCCGGTGCCTTGGCCCGGACTACGACCCGGCTGTTTGTGGCCTTTGCAAACTTATGTCCTCTTAGGCCTTGAAAAGCCGCCAGCAGCAGCATGGAAAAATTTTCCCTGATTCCCCGATACCTCCGAAAGCCATCTGAGGCCTCCACGCCCCAGGAGGAACGCGCCGAACCCGAGCGGCGTCGGGGGACCTCAGAGAGGGGGGTCCCCCTCGAGAGAACTGAAAATAAGGAGAAAATCCTCGATGCCTGCATCTCTGGATGGTTCAGAATGGCCAGGTCCCTCGCAGGGCCGGGCTCAGAGCCCCGAGTGCCAGCCCGAGGCATCAGGGAAAGGAGCATTCGATCAAGCTTTCTCGGAAGGATCCGGCCACAGACCGGCCCTGGCAAGCGCATCCTATCCTAGTTGAGGACTCCCCTCTGGGGGAACCGGCTTCGGGCCAGAGTCCATCGGTGCCCGAGCCAGATGTGGCGGAATCTCCTGAGCTCATGTCCAGGATGGTGTCCTTGGAATGCAGGATCTCTGCCTTCCTGAAGCAGCAAAGGGCACTAGTATCTGGTATGTCCGGTTCCTCTGCCCTGACCATCGGAGGTTCGACGATGAAGTCGACCCCGGAGGCCGAGCTGATCCTCGAAGCCCTACGGGCCCGAGTAGATCCTCGGCCGAGGTCCTGCGCAGTCTCCCGTTCTTCGGGACAGAGATCGTCACCAGTAAGCCAGCGAGCGCCGGAGCAGCCCAACCCCTTGGGGCCCAAGGAATGCCACCTGTCCTCCTAGGATGCCTCCGTCTGGGAGTCGGAAGATGAGGTGTCTGGACACTCGCCTTCACCGGGATGTCCCTTCCAATTCCCCAGTTCGGAGCGTCGGAGAAGATCTCCCCCGGAGGACATGGCTTTTCGAGACTTTGTTCGAGATATGTACAAAGCCTTAGCTTTCCCAATGGAGTCCGAGGAGGATCCTCGAGCAGATGAGCTCGAGATCCTCCAATAAAAGGCCCCTCCTCGGGGAAACCCTAATGGTGCCCATTCCTTCTATCCTGGAACACCTTTTGCTCCACATGTGGGAGACACCGGCATCAACACAGGTGATCAGCAAGCGGCTCGACTCGATGTATCGGATCCACTGAAGCTCCGGGTTTCAAAAATCACAACTGCCGCATAATTCCATGGTTGTGGAATCGGCCATGCTTCGACGAAAAAGTCAGAAGACGCCCTCCTCGGTACCACCCGGCAGGGAGGCCCACACCTTGGATGGCCTCAGCAGAAAATGTTACCAGGGTACAATGCTGAATTGCCCGATCCAGGCCTACCAGCTATACGTGGGCATGTATCTGAGAGGCCTGACAAAGGAGATTGCCAGGTTCTCGGCCGATCTTTCCAAAGAGCCCTTGAAGCACTTCAAGGGCCTATCCAGAGCCATCGGTAAATGCGCCAAATTTATGCCTCGAGCGGCCTACGATGGGTTTGAGTCGGTGGCCAGGGTGGCCACAGCGGGCATCGGTGCACGCCGCCAAGCCTGTCTACAGTTGTCAAATCTCGAACAGTGGGTACGACAAGTTGGTCAATGTCTTATGCCGTTGGGAGAACCTATTCGGCAAATCCATGACCGAAAAGGCCGCCGAACTGGAAGACCTCGGCTCCTTCCCGAAAGAAGGTTTTGAGGAAAAAGTCCTTCTACCCGAGGAAATCTGCTGCTTACCGAAGTTACCCCTCTTATCAGGCTGCTCCAGCAGGGGCTGCAGGCCAAGGGGCAAGGGCATTTCCTGCATAAGCAGAAGGCTTCCAAGCTTCGACCCCACCCAGCCTGGGGGAAACCTTTGACTCCTACAGCATGGCCCCTCCCTCCAGCGAGGTCTGGAAGCCCACAGGAGGTCAGCTTTCCCTGTACGCCCACAGCTGGGGAGCTATCACCACCCCGACGCCTGTACATTACAGGTGGTCAAGGAGGGTTACCTCCTTCGCCTAGCCGAAGTGCCTCCACATTATTTCCCCGGAGAGCCTTCCCGGCCTCCCCTTCACCAGGACCTTCTCTTGAAGGAGTTGGCAGGTCTTCTCGAGGACAGAGAGGTGGAACCGGTGCCCCACCATCTCAAGGGAAAGGGGTTCTACTCCAGGTACTTCCTCGTGCCGAAGAGGACAGAGGGCCTAAGCCCATCCTTGACCTGCGCAACCTCCACAGATTCTTGGTGTGGGAGAAGTTCAAGATGCTCTCCCTTGGAACATTGCTGCCTTACCGCCATCAGGGAGACTGGCTATGCTCCTTAGACCTAAAGGATGCTTATACACACATCCTGATTCACCCAAACCACAGGCAATACCTACACTTTGTGGTGGGGGACCATCATTTTCAATACATGGTGTTGCCCTTTGGCCTTGCCTTGGCACCCCGGGTATTCACGAAGTGCCTAGCGATAGTCACCGCCTTTCTCAGACTTCAGGGGATTTTTGTCTTCCCCTGTCTCGACAACTGGCTCTTCAGGGGCACCACTGCCCCAGAGGTGCAACAGGCCACGGCACGCACTATCCAGGCCCTTCAGCACTTGGGCTTCGTTATCAATTACCCCAAGTCCAGCCTGTGTCTGGCTCAAGAGCTGGAATTTATCGGGGCGAAGATCGATAACCTTCCAGCCAAGGCCTTCCTACCTACAGACAGGGTCGGCAGGCTGACGGCACTGGCCAGAAATGTACAACGCCGTCCCTCGGTGCCAGCAAGACTCCTGTTGCGCCTCCTTGGGCACATGGCCTCCACGGTCCATGTCACACCAGATGCCTGCCTGCACATGCGAATTGCGCAGTGGTGCCTCAGGGGCCAGTGGTCCCAGGCAACGTGTCATCTCCAGGACAGAGTCAAAGGCACCTGGCACAGTCCCTGAACTGGAGGCATTCCCCCCCACTACTTGCAAGCGGGGATGCCTTTTCAGGCTCCTCAGCACTCGAGGGTCCTAACTACAGATGCCTGCCTGCTGGGCTGGGGGGCCCACTGACAGAAGTACCGCTCCCAGGGCGTCTGGTCCTCAGATGAGCGTGCCCAACAGATCAATCTGTTGGAGCTATGCGTGATCCGCCTTGCCCTAAGGGCGTTTCGGAGACCCCTGAGTCACAGATCCGTCCTAGTCCAGACGGACAGCCAGGTGGACATGTGTTCTACGTGAACAAACAAGGGGGCACAGGGTCCCGCGTCCTTTGTCGTGAGGCTATGGACCTATGCTCATTTGCAGTCCGACAGGACATTCTCCTCAGGGCAGTGTACCTGCCGGGCCAGGACAGTTGGCTAGCTGAGAGGCTCAGCAGGCTGCTCCAGCTGCACAAGTGGCAGCTGGACCCAAAGGTGGCCTGCGGGCTCTTCCAGATTTGGGAGAAGCCAATGCTGGACCTTTTTGCCAGCCCCAACAACCACCAGTTGCCACGTTTCTGTTCCCAGCAACCACACCCTGCCACGGTGGCCGCCAATGCCTTTCATGGTCGGCAGGTCTTCTGTATGCGTTTCCCCCGACACCTCTGATCGCCAAGACCCTGTTCAAGATTCTTTGCAAAAGAGCCTCTGTCATTCTGATAGCCCCACGGTGGCCTCGGCAACTGTGGTTCCCGCTTCTCCTGCAGCTGGCGGTGGAGACCCCCATCCCCCTGGGGACAGACCCACGACTCCTCTCCCAGGAGTGGGACTCTCTCCTGCATCCCAACCCCAGCTCCCTGTCGCTGACGGTGTGGCTGCTGAGAGGATCTCACTAGTTCCACTCCTACTTCCGAAGGAAGTGGAGGATGTTCTGCTTGCTTCACGCAGAATGTCTACCAGATGGACTTATGCCTTTAAATGGCACAGGTTTGTGCTCTCGTGTGCGGATCGGGGAACTGACCCCTTTTCCTGCCTGGTGGTTATGGTACTGCAATACCTTCTCCACCTCTCTGACTCGGGGCTCAAATCCAACTCCGTCAGAGTACATCTCAGTGCCCTTGTGGCCAACCACCATCCGGTAGATGGGAAGCTCCTCTCAGCGCACCCGACAGTGTCCCGGTTCCTCAAGGGCCTTCTCCTGTCTAAGCCCCCAGTCCGCCCTCCGGCGCCCGAATGGGATCTCAACGTAGTGTTGGGGCAGCTTACGCTGCCGCCTTTTGAAACGATGGCTATGTGTCATCTCCGCTATGTGTCATCTCCGCTATCTCTCCTGGAAGGTGGTGTTCCTCGTCGCACTCACTTCCACCCGACGGGTGAGCAAGCTCCAGGCCCTCGTGGCGGAGAGGCCTTATACCAGGTTCTACAAGAATAGGGTAGTGCTCCGCACACACCCCAAGTTTAATCCGAAGGTGGTGTCCTCGTTCCACCTCAATCAGGAAGTGATCCTCCCTACCTTTTTTCCCAGACTGCTCCATTCCTCTTTCAGACATCTGTCGGGCCGCCACCTGATCTTCGGTTCATACCTTCATAGCTCATTACTGCCTGGATAGGGAGTACCGATGGGACAGTGCCTTCGGCCAGTCTGTACTCCGTAATCTTTCTGAGGTCTAGGCAACTCCTGCCCTCTGACCCTTCTTTGTTCAGGCTACTGGAGTGCTAGATCCTTGTCAGTTGAGTTTTCCCACTGCAGCTGCTCGCGGGTCTCGATGAGGGAGCCTTTTTTTGTCTATGGGCTCCTGGTAGCCTGTAGCTGGGGAGTCCCATATGTGAGGACTGATTTCCTGCTTGTTCCCGGAGAAAGCGTAGTTACTCACCTGTAACAGGTGTTCTCCGGGAACAGCAGGAATCAGTCCTCACAACCCTCCCTCCTCCCCTTGGAGTTGCAGTCCTCCTATTACTGTTTTGTTCTTTTCTTTTGCTGTCTTTAGCTATGTCATTTAACTGAGCAGGATGGCACCTTTGGGCGAGAAGCGGACCACGAATGTGTGGAGGCAACTTCTAAATGCTTTCTTTGAAAGTTGGGGATTTTCTCCGCGTGGGCTCCATCGGCGCTGACATAACCCATATGTGAGAACTGATTCCTGCTGTCCCCAGGGAACACCTGTTACAGGTGAGTAACTACGCTTTACACCCCCAAAGGCATGGGGAGGGGTGACCTGCACAGAGCGCAGGTGCACCTACTCTTGCCACCTTGCTGGGCAGACTAGATAGAGCATTCTGGTCTTTATCTGCCATCATTTATTATATTAATATATTCTTAGCCCTCAGTCTTTTTGTAATTTCTTATAGATCATGCACTTTCTCAATGTTATTAATAATAATCGGAAGAAATTTGAAAAAAGCAGTCCTCTCACTTCATTTACCCTAGTTCTCTGGCTGCATTCATGACTGCTTCTTTAGCTTTATATTCCTGGAAAAAGGCTATTATATCATTTGGCTTGCCTTCTCTTTGTAGACGCAGAGCCTTATGGGTCCTGTATTTGCAGGAAAAAACAGATGGGTCCACCTCTGCTGCTTCCTGGATGGCTTCACGTATCCTTTTGAACCAATCTTTCATAATCCACTTGTTTATCCTCCACTTGCAAGCTGCTTATTCTAAAGTTACCACACCCCTCTCAATTTTCTGTATCCTCTAGTTTTTCCCTGACTTCTGCTTGTGAGCACTCAGTCCTTCAGCTTACACTGGAGACACCCATCCTCTCCTCCATTCTAATTTCTGCCTCCTCATTTCTCCTGCAAGTGTCCACTATCTCTGATGGGAGCTCACCAATCCACGAGTGTATTTTTTATTAAAAGAGACAGTGTCTTTTTTCAGCTCTTCAAACCTTTCTTTTATCTTAGTTTGGAATCAAGAGATTGCCTCTCTACCCTCTAACTCTGTGTTCTCCTCCCCACTGTCAGAATGATGTGTGCCATGTGCTCCCTCAGCAGTAATATCTGCTCCTGCCCCAGGCTGCTTGATTTTAATTTTAAACGCAAATGCCGTGAGGTTGACACTGACTTTTTTAAACCATAATGGCGGGGACTATACTCATTTTTCAGTGCAAATGACTCTCTTCAGACAGAAAAAATATTGGGGTTTAGCTATCCTACATAGCCAGTTAGTCTGGTGTGATAATGTGGCGTGCAGTGGGAAGGGGTTTTCTTTCAAACACGGAACAGGCAGCAGTTCAGGGAAACAAAATCAGCTGTCCCCAAAACTGGTTCTCCTGGTCCTTCCTCTAGCCTTAGTTAAAGTTCCTACCTCAGAGCTCCTTTGAATGGCTTGCCTTGGAAGAACTGCTGACTCCATGGGCTTCTTTCTCTCCAGCAGCCTGCTGGGTTCTTAACTTCTCCCTGTGAGCCATGCCCTCCCAGCCTGAACTCTGCACTGCAGACTCTCTAAAAGGGGACAGTTGATAATCCCTTTGGAGAGGGGGATTATAGACACCATTGAGTGCCCCATTGAGTGCCAGCCTCATCCGAGATCCCCACCCAAGAAAGAAAGTCTACATTGAGGTGAGTCTGACTGGCCCTATGGTGTACCTGAAACTTGTAGGTTTGGAGACTCAAAAACCACTGCATAATACAGCTATTGGATTCCTTATTTTGAAGAATGAAGAGCAACAAGATCTAAAAGCATCCTCAAAGAGATAGGCCTTTAGCCTGGACTTGAATAGGGCCAGAGAAGGAACCCGATGCCCCGACTTAGGTAGTTTGTTCCAGGCAAATGAAGCAGCAAGATGGAATGGACAAAGTCTGGAGTTGGCAGTGGCAGAATAGGGCATAGATAAAAGGGATCTGCCAAAGGAGGGGAGTTCCCGAGGAGGAGTTGTGATGGGGCTTGTATGAAAGAGCCCTTTTTAACCCTATTTAGGCGGCTGCCTAGGGTTATTGAAGTTTTGCTCTGCTCTTTGTATTAAAACAGAGTCTTTTGGTCAAGTGGTAAGGTAAATAATTAGGGATTTATTCCCCTTCCCGAACAGACATTCTCAGGAATACAACACAAAACACAGCATTGAACAAAAATGGCAACAGAAAATATCTTCTTTTCTTTGTTATTTGTCACAAAGTTATTCTCGTCAAAAGTTAACACAAAGAAGTGTGGTCATCCGTAGAACATATGGTACAGTCCATTGGAATGGGGTCTGAAGTATGGCTATTATTTTCCTATATCATCCCTTCAGCTTCACTCCCCAAACTATCTGAGTCACATTCTTCACATGTGCTGAATTCTGGCACAGCCTCTTGTGATACACCACTATCTCTTCCTGCAAAGGATTCTTTAAGCCCAGGGTTATATCTGCCTGGTATGAGAAAGGCTCTTTGCTGGTTTTCCTCACCAAAAGAAAGCTTTGGATATCTTCCGGCTATAACGTTGTACTCAGGGCCACGCCCTTTAAAACATGCAGAGTTTTTAAACCTTTCTTTAAAAGAACAAGGCTCCCACCTTTTTACCTTGGTTCTAGTTTTAGCTCCTGGGTTGTAGAGGACTTTCCCACTGGCTTTCCAGTCAGGCTCAGAGCTAACAAATTCCTAGGCACCTTCCCAGCTGTTTCTTGCCTTGCAGCCACGTTTGAAGTTTCCTTCAGCCGGTAAACTTCCTCTGGGCTGACCTGTGCTCATTGGCTGCTCGTACCGTCCTCCTGAGCTGCTGGCCCCTCCTGGTTTCTCTCCAGGTCTGCTTCCTTGAGCATTGCCTTTCCCAGCACTGCTTGCTCCAACCCTTTTCTCTCAAGCTCTGCTTCTGCATTCACTTCCTGGACTTCGACTTCCTCCACTCTGAACTCGACTTCCTCTTCCTGGTTCTAACCAGGAACGTATATGCTTCCCTGCCCCCCGCGTTACGTGAGAGTTAGGACACAGGTGCTCCTGATGATCTTTTCTGTTTCTTCCTGCGTCAGAACTGTTACAGGGAAAACTACCTTTAATGGCTTCTGGCTTTTCTTGCACTGACAGCTTTTGCTGCTCAGCTGTTTCTCCATGCACTGAGTTTCTCTCTACAGCCAAGTCTGAGGTAAGTTCCTCATTTACAGTAACTTCCATAGGCTCTATATTACCCACTGCATCACAGAGTGTAGAGTGAGATTAGAGAGGAAAGATAGTGAGGAGCCGCAGAATGAATGCACTTGTAGGTAAGTAGGAGAAGTTTGATGTGGAAATGGATAAGGAGCCAGTAAAGTGACTTGAGAAGAGGGGTTACATGAGCATAGCGACACTGGCAGAAGATAACCAATGCAGCTGAGCTTTGAACAGATAGAAGTGGAGAAAGATGATTCAGAGGAAGTCCAGTGAGGTGCAGATTACAATAGCTAAGATAGGAGTTGACTAGTGAATGGATGAAGGTCTTAGTATTGTGTATAGAAAAGAAGCGATGAATTTTGATAATGTTATAGAGAAAGAAGCAACACGTTTTAGCTCTATTAGATATACCCAGAGAAAGAGAGAGTAGAGTCAAAGATGACCTTAAGGTTGCGAGCTGAGGAAATGGGGAGGAGTGTTATCCACAGAAGTAGAAAAGGGAGGAAGGGGAGAGGTGGGTTTAGGGGTAAACATAGGGAACTTTGTTTTGGCCATGTCAGTTTCAGACAATGGTGAGACATCCAGGCAACAATGTCAGATAAGCAGGCATAGATCCAGGCCTGGATTCCTGGAGAGCTTTCAGGCGCAGAAAGGTAGATCTGAGAGGAGTCTGCATAAAGATGGTATTGATAACCATGGGAGGAAATAAGTGCACCAAGGGACTGCGTGTAGAGGGAAAAGGAGAGGTCCACCAAGACAGAGCCCTGAGGTGTACACCAACTGAAAGCGGGATGGCAGTAGAGGAGGATCCACAAGAACATACACTAAAAGTGAGAGAAGAAAAACAGAACAGAGCCCCTAAACCAATCAACGTATCGAGGAGAAGGTGGTGATCAACAGTGTCAGAGGCAGCAGAAAGGTGAAGAAGGATGAGAATCAAGTAGAGGCTTTTGTATTTGGCAATGAATATGTTGCTGGAGCTGCTGGCAAGAGTCCTTTCTGTGGAATGTAGAGAATGAAAGTCAGTGGATCCAGAAGGGCTTGAGAGGAAATAAAATCAAGACAGTGGTGGTAAACCACTCCAAAGTAGGTTTGAAGCAGAGCGGAGGAGAGAGAGAGGCCAGTAACTGGAAGGACAGGTAGGATCTATTAAAGGCTTTTAAAGGAGAGGCCAACCTGTAAGGCGTTTGCTTAATAAATGCTAGAGAGAAATCGGGGCTAATCAGGACTGGTTCAGAGCACATGTCCTTCTTGAGACGCTGGAAGGCCAGGTCCAAGTCCAGTGACCATTGAATTCATTTGGGTGCTGTCTTCTGGATGTGATTGGTTAATGACTCTGCCACCTCTGCAAAATTAGGGATGATCTGGCGGTAATAGCCAATCAGTCCAAGGAAGGCATGAACCTCTTTCTTCAATTTTGCGATGGGGACTGGACAGTGGCATCCACCTTCTATAGTTGAGGGTGTATCTGCGCATTCCCGATTTAATAGCTCGGGTATTAAACCTCCCGACC
Source organism: Ichthyophis bannanicus (assembly GCA_033557465.1). Taxonomy (NCBI): domain Eukaryota; kingdom Metazoa; phylum Chordata; class Amphibia; order Gymnophiona; family Ichthyophiidae; genus Ichthyophis; species Ichthyophis bannanicus. The sequence continues at coordinate 683,372,564 of CM066032.1, forward strand.
TCCCAGAAAACGTTTCTTGGGGTTGGCCATCAACCCGGCCTTCCGCTGGCTGGTCAAAATGGCTTGTACTTGGGTGGTCCAGCCTCTGCTGTAGATGACTGTTATCAAAGTATGCAGTCGCATATGCCTTGTGCAGTCTCAGTAGGCAGCCCACTAGGTGTTGAAACATGACAGGAGCCCCGTGGAATCCAAAGGGCAGTACTGTAAACTTGAACAGACCTTGTGGTGTTGAAAAAGCAGTAGTCGTCTTGGCAGTCTGAGTCCAGGGGTACCTGCTGATATCCCTTGGTCAGATCCAAGATTGATTATAAAGCGTGCTTCACTGAATCACTCTGTTAGCTCATCTGCTCTGGGCATGGGATACATTTCCAGCTTAGAAGCTGCATTAACTCTCTGGAAGTCAGTGCAGAACCTGATGCTTCCATCGGGTTTAGGAATCAAGATGATGGGTGACGACCAGTCACTCATGGATTCTTCTATAACTCCCAGGTTAAACATCTCTTCCATCTCCTCCGGAATCTGTTAGGTTCGCTGCCGGATAACCATCCCAGGGTCAGTAATAGCATGACAAATGAGGTGGGTTCATCCCTGGTGAATGGAGAACACCTTTAAGTTCCGGTGGATCAAATCTTCTAGATCTCTTCTCTGGGCAGTGGAGAGCTGGTCTTCAATCAGGACTTGAGCTGGATCCAATGGTGTTGAAATTTCCAGCCCAAAATCATCTCCATGTACCACCACAGTTGTCACTGGAGTCCACTTTTTCAATAGGCTAATATGGTAAATGTTGGCTTTCTTCCGTTTTATCTGGCTGGGCAGTCTTGTAGTTAACAGACCTCACTTTCTCTTCCACCTCATAGGGCCCTTGCCATTTACAGAGTAACTTGCTCTCTGATGAGAGCAGCAAGACTGAAAAACTCTATCTCCCAGTTGGAAGGTGCGGTGCATGACTGCCCGATTGTAGCCCCTGGTCTGCTCAACTTGAGCTTTTTCCAGACTGAGTTTGGCCACTTCTCTGGCTTTCCTCAGCAGTTCTTTCATTTGTATAATGCACTCCATTAAATTATGCCTGGTACAGGGTGGTTCTTCCCAGGTTTCCCTTACCATGTCTAATATGCCTCTTGGCCGTCTTCCAAAGAACAACTCAAAAGGAAAAACTCCCGTGGAACTCTGAGGTACCTCACAGATGGCAAACATCAAATAGGGTAGTAGAATATCCCAATTCTTCCCTTCCTCCTGCATGAACTTTTTTAACATCTGTTTCAGAATTTTATTGCATCACTTAATGAGACCATCCGTCTGTGAGTGATTATACTGATGTTTGCAGCATTTTGATCTTCACCAAAGCACATGCTTGCTTCATCACTTTGGATACAAAGGATATTCCTTGATCTGCGAGGATCTTATTGGGCATTCCCACACATGAGAATACTTCCCAGAGGGCATTTGTGATCGTAGTAGTGTTCATATTCTTTAAAGCAATGTCCTCCGGGTATCAGGCAGTGTAGTCCAATATGACCAAAATATATTTGTTGCCTCAGGTGGTTTGCTCCAAGGGTCCTACCAGATCTATGGCCACTCTTTCAAATGGGGTTTCAATGATGGGCATAGGCACTAGGGGGACAGGTTGGACTCTGTTAGGGTTATGAAGTTGGCAGGTGGGATATGACTGGCAATATAACTGTACCTGTTTATGGACCCCTGGCCAGAAAAATCAGGCTAAAACATGCTCTAGTGTTTTCTCCACCCCAGGTGTCCCCTTTATAAATGGCTATGGGCCAATGATAGCATGTACTGATGATCGGGCTGAGGAGCTATCAGTTCTGCCTCTTCCCCCTGTAGGGCACCCTCAGCCACTCTGTATAATACGGTTGTGTGCAAAAGCCTTGCATAGACTGCATGATCAAGTTATTCTCAACTTTATTTTGACAATCTTCCCAAATTCTGTGGCAGAATTATTGGCTTATTATATACTGTTTTGTTGTAAATTTAATTTGGCAGCCATTTCTGCATCAAAATTGCTTGTCTGTGAACTTTTTTATGGCTGTCATGAGGAAACGATGTCCCAGTACAATCAACTGAATTCTGTCAAAGTGGGATCAAAATGAGCCAATAGAATACTACGCTTCCTCAGCCAATAAGAAGTCAACTCCAATTATATAAGGATTCCCATTTGGGTTATCTGAAAGATATTTCCTCTATTTCTTACCGATTGGAATTGTTGGAAAATCACCAGCGAGCTAGGAACCTACGTTTTCTTAATTTCCCCTCCACTCATCTCCTTTCTCCTGAGATCTTATTAAAAAAGTACTTATCTGAAATTTTGCACTTAGATGACTCTGTAGATATTGTACAGATGTATTCCTTTTTTCCTAAGGTTAGGGCCTCGGACCAGGCCAAGGAACTTCCTTCCTTGGCTAATTCAGTTGGCTCTAATCTTACAGAGTTTTTGCAAGATTCACTTGATGTCATCCCTTGGTGGTGACTTTCGGGTCGGAATCACTTAAATTGAAGATTATACGGGCTTATTTCAAGTACAAAGAATTGTTGTTTTGTGGGTATAAAATGCAGGTATTTCCAGATGTGGGCAAGGTTACTCAGGCTCGCCGGAAGCAGTTCCTCGAGCTTAGAACTAGAGTGGTCGCCTTGGGGGCTTCTTTCTTTTTGAAGTTCCCTTGTCGCTGCTTGGTAACTTACGAAGGTCATGATTGTTTATATTGATGTAGCCTCTCTTTGTCAGTTTTTAAATGACAGGGAGGGTGTTGGTGGGTTGGAGGGTGTTTAGGTGGGATGGCTTTATACTTAGCTCTCTGTTTTGGAGTTGTCGTTAACTCTTATTTTCTTTTGTAATTTGCTATCTCCAGGAACAAGCAGGAATGAGTCTTCACATATGGGTACGTCGGTACCAATGGAGCCTGCACGGGAATGCTGCCCAGCTTCCAATCAGAAAGCTTTTGGCAGCATCCCTCGCGCCTGCGCGCTGACTTCCCGCCTTCTCCAGAGCCTCTCTTCAGTTTTCGTTTTTCCGCGGAGCCGGCAGGATGTCCTTCCTGTCACCGCAGAAACTTTTCTTTTTACTTACTTAATTTCTTTAGTTTTTTGTTTTCTTGTGGTCGCGGCTGTATTTCCCGCCGCCACCAGTACCGCCGGTGGATTTTTGCCTATATTCTGAGAAACTTTTTCTTCAGTTTTTTCTGCCTTAACTTGTTAGGCCTACCAGGCCTCAGGGAGCCTTCTTTTCCTAAGAAGTGCATTCGATGTGGAAACACTTGTTTCCTTTTAGACTCCAATAACTGGTGTCTCAACTGTGTGGGTCCTGACCCTTTTTCCCCTGACATGTCAGGAGATATTTTTGTGAGGAAACCTTCAGTTTTTAAAGTTTCCCTCGATGCCGTTTTTTCCTCGGCAGTGAGGGTACCCGGTTTCTCCATTTCACAGGATCAGGTAACCCACAAACGGTCTGTTAAGACTAGTCAATGCTTGAGTGGTATGTCCCATGCCCAGCATGGTGACGGCTCCGGCCTTACCCTCAAGAATCCATTGGCATTACCCCTGCGGGAGTCTATGGGCTCCAAAGCATTAAAGGGGTTTCAGGTTGTTCCTGGGGCTCACCCCTCACAGAACATACCTGAGCCATGCTCGGGGGTGGTATCCGCTTCGAGCGGTACCGATCCCCCGGCATCGGCACCGGTGTCGAGTATTCCACTCTTCACCAGGGATCGTCATCTGGCATCCTCGGTACCTTCGGGGCCGATCAATACGCTTCAGATTGACTTCCCTCGATCCCCACCGTGTCCGGTGGTGGTATCCGCTTCGAGCGGTACCGATACCCCGGCATCGGCACCGGTGTCGAGTGTTCCACTCGCCACCAGGGATCGTCCTCAAGCGTCCTCGGTACCTTTGGGGCCGATCGATACGCTACGCATGGACATTTCTATATCCCAGCCATGCTCGGAGACGGTACCGCCGTCGAGCGGTTCCGATGCCCTGGCTACGACATCGGGATGCAGTAACCTGTTTCTCGCAGGTGGGTATCATCGGGTATCCTCGGTACCTTCGGGACCGATCGATGTAACCCAGACTGCTTTATCGGTATCGGCATCGCCGATACTGCCACTGACGTCGGTACCCTCGAGGCATGCATCGATAGACTCGCTTCCATCGATGCCGAGTCTTGAATCGAATTCTAGTCTCGAGGACTGGGTACCGACGCGTCCTGGAACCGACTCCGCTCGCTTCCAGATAAGCAGTTCCGCAGATCCTAGCTATAACTCTAAACTCATGATTTCGATACCACTGCAGCAGTCCCCGATGACAACTTTGACCGCTGGTCCTGTATCACAATCGATGTTGATGCCTCCGTTGGAACCGATACCTGGCATTGCTGATGCAGTACCTACTGCCTCTGAGTTAACACGCCAGTATCCCGGTCCATCTACTACGTCTCTTGCTTCACACCATGGTACGTCCTCTGGTGCTCAGCCTCTTTCTTTGGCCTTACCAGGGATGGTTCCCATAGGGGATCAGTCTTTTCAGACTTTTCTCCGAGACATGGCAACCTTTCTTAATATCTCTATCCCTGGTTGTGCTCATACTCATAGCCCACCGGCACAAATGGAAAATATCATGCTTCCTTTACATCCTGCTCTGCAGGATCTCCTTCTGAGGGTTTGGAAATCACCCTTACCGCTTCCTCTAGCTTCCACAGCTACTGAGGTTCGGTACCGAGTGCCTCCCTCTCCAGGATTTCAGAAGCCGCAACTTCCTCATCGTTCCCTGGTAGTACAATCAGCACTGAGGAAGGCTAAGAGCAAGAAGATGCATTCTTCTTATCCTCCAGGTCGTTCTTCAAGAACACTCGATGCTTTTGGTCGTCAAGCCTTCCAAACATCTATGCTGGCCTCCAGAATTCTTTCATATATTTTCCACATGAGTCTAACACTCCAGGAGGTCACAGAGAAATTGTCTCTCTTGACCCCTTTTTTGCCAAAGCCGAAGGCTACTGATTATTCCTTGCTCATCAATCATAGCCGGAATATATCCTGGTTTCTGTCTCGTGCTTCTATAGACTCTTTTGAGTCTGTTAGCAGATCCTCTGCTATTGCCATTGCAGCATGTCGCAGAGCCTGGCTCGAAGCTTCAGACTTGAATAGACGGGCACAAACTATACTGGCTCATTCTCCTTGTACAGGAGACGGTCTTTTTGGTAAGGAGGCTTTACGTCAGGTTGCTCAATGCTCCACTGACTCTCCTTCCACTACAGACCATTCTAAGCCATCCCATTCTTCGAGGGGTAGGAAATGTCCTACCAAACCTTCTTTCCCTAAGAAAAGAAAGTTTCATTCCTCTCCTGCCCATCATTCAGAGGTACCTAAGCAAGGGACACCTCAGCCTAGTCTGAAGTCCTCCAGCTCTGGCCACTCTCAGCATTCCCAACAACCATAGGGGCTGAGAATTATAGTCTGCAGTTCACTTCTACCTATTAGAAGTTGCTTCACTGTGCTTTTCTTTCTCAGTGTACTAAGATGTCGGAACATTCTTGTTCAGGGACTACGCACTTCTCCTCCTTTACTCTCTAGAGGAGCAGTTACTACTATCCCCTGATAGTTCTGTCCCACTTTGAACATTTTTTTCCTTCAAGTTGCACTTACCCTGAGGGTACGTCACCCTCCACTTACTTGCCTACCCTCTCTACAGGACTTCTTCCTGGTTGAGAGGTATCATACTGAGAAGCTTCTTAGCACGCTTATTCCTCAGAAAGAGACAGGAGATGCCTCCTCTCCTTCCTTGTCTCTTATTCTTAAATGGGAACAGTACAATCTCTCTGCTGGTTTCTATCACCAGCTGTGCCTGCAGGAGTTACAATGATTGTGTTACTGGTACTTTTTAGTTCAAGTCCCTTGTTCCAAGGTTTATCTAGCCTCAGTAGTGATTCCAGGCTGCTCCTCAGCTATCTTGGATCCTCCTACTTTTTGGCTTTTTCACAATCTTCCTCCATCTCCTCTCTTAGGATATGGCAATACCACTGACTTCAGTCAGTTTATCTCCTCTTTCTCCTGCACAATGCTCTCTGCACTCTCAGAGAAGCTTTCTACTATGAGGGCCTTATTTTAGAGCATTGACCTTATCTCTGAAGCTATCAGTAGGGAAAAGCTTAATTCCTTCCCATGCCTATGAGGGTTCTCCAAACCCTCTGGTCTGGGCTGTTGGTATGATATATAAGTTCTTCTGCGTGAAGATCCAAGGCTGATGTTTACGCATACTCCCTCTGGGTCCCTCCAGCAGGTCCCTCTGATATCTTCTTGCGTTGCTGAACATCTGCCATGTCAGTGTTCTTTGCAACTCCCGCCTTGTTCTTTACAGACTGATATCATCATCTGTTCTCACGCAAACATCATATTATCTTACTGGATTCCCTCAATCCACGGAAATAGATTCTTTACACATATCCCAAGTGGGTTCACCCTCTTGTAGAGCAGAGAATCTTTTCTTTTATATTCCCCATATACAACTATGGGGCTGGGTGGTAGATATGTATCTTCAATCTCTATCTTGTATGTAGCATCTCCATATATGTCCATATATGTCTACATACCTATCTCATTACCCTGGTGGTGCAATTCCATGCCCCACCAATGTATATATATTTTGATACATTTCTCCACCCATATCCTACTATACACATATGGACATATGTATATATCTATACATATATATATATATATATATATATATTCCATCCACATATATATATGTGTCTGTTGGAGGGCTTCTCAAGGGTTGATATGTCTTACACACTATAACCCTTACTGTCTATACTAAATGTTTTACCTTCTAGAGGGTTTAGACAATCTATCGCCCTACTTGCATACCATATTATGATGCAGGAACTGTTAGGCACTAATAACTACTGTGGTGCTAACATCTTCCATTTTTTCTTTAAGTCCTTGAAGCATCAAGCTTCAATATTTTTTCCTATCTCTCGCCAGCTAGGAAAAATAGTGTACATCTTTATCTTGAGTAGACAACTGTTCTCCTTGGGAATAGGGGTTTTTTCCACTCCCCTTCTTCCTACCAGGACTGGGCTGGTTCTCTACCTCCGTCAGTCTTCTTCCTTTAGCCTTCATTGTTAATGACTTTATGCCTAAAGGAGTTTTCAGCTTTTTCCCATAAAGCTTTCCATTGAAGACCTGACGTCTAATCCTACCCAGTTGACACCTGGATCGTCTGCTACCTCCAGGTCTGGACCTTCATCCTCACTGCTGTGAGGTCACTTTGAAGATTCCGCCACTGCTTATCCAGTAGACTCCATCATGCTCTCGACTTCCTACGATTCAGTAGGTAAGCTGCATATTTTAAGTGTACATTAAGTGTGCTTAATGTTACTTATCATATATACCAAGGACTTCTCCCCTATAGTCCTTGGCTATGCTGTTTCTTTCCTCACAGCTCCTTTATTGTCAACTCCTGCCCTCCATCCCACGAAGGATGCCGGGAATTCCTGGAGACAAAATGCATCCCTGGCCGAGGCCTCTGCATTTTTATGGGATCTCCCCCTGGCATCCCTAGCTAGGGAGTCCCCATATGTGAAGACTCATTCCTGCTTGTTCCTGGAGATAGCACAGTTACTTACCTGTAACAGGTGATCTCTGGGAACAGCAGGAATTAGTCTTCACAACCCTCCCACCTCCCCTGGGAGTTGCATCTCTTTATCTTCTTCCTTTCTCTCCTCGCCTTTGTCTCAGCTTTGAAACTCAACTGAAGAGAGGCTCTGGAGAAGGCGGGAAGTCAGCGCGCAGGCGCGAGGGATGCTGCCAAAAGCTTTCTGATTGGAAGCTGGGCAGCATTCCCGTGCAGGCTCCGTCGGTACCGACGTACCCATATGTGAAGACTAATTCCTGCTGTTCCCAGAGATCACCTGTTACAGGTAAGTAACTGTGCTTTCCCTTTGGGGTAGTGATGCAGTTTTCTCTCCTTGATGTGTTTCTATAGGGTTATGGTGTTTTTTGTCCTTAAATGTATCTCAATGATTGGATATTTGTCTTGTATGTTATCTTGCATTTGGGAAAATCTAAATAAATAATTAATCTAAATAATAAATAAAGTCATGGCAAATTTGTTAGATTTGTACAAAAGACAAAAGGGAAGAAAATGGCATGCAGAAGGGATTGTAAATTGTAACACATTTTGTCTGTGATCCCAACAACTAAAACTGCCAATTTGACACTACCTATGCAAGACTTTTTCACACCACTGCATGTTTAAGGGACTCATCCTCTTGCTGGGCCATCCTGACGCTCCCTGGGTCTTCCCACAGCCCCTACTCTGGGAAAGGGATACTTTTATTTGGGTCACTACCGCTGAGCCCCGAACCTATCCTCAGGGATTTCTTCCTAGGCTCTCCCTCCTCAGATCCCTCCCTTATAGCCGTGCCAAGATTCTGTTGGTAACATAGCTTTTTACAGTGACGCCAACTGTGGGAACATGTAGATCTGGGTCTTCCAGTGGGAAAATCTCTGGAAAATCTTCCTGGTCTGACTTAGTGAAGCTGTTAGTTAGCTGGGCCCATATCACTCCAAAGTTTGGGTGATCTCTGCTGATCACCACTGGATACGGGAGCCAGGACAGCACCACGACCTTGAACGTGGTAGTGTGGCATGTGGTGGGAAGGGGTTTTCTTTAAAACACAGAACAGAGAGAAGTTTATGGGAAACAAAAGCAGCTTTATTCTGTCCCAGCTTGTTAAATCTCCACAAAGCTGGCTCTCCCAGCCCTTTCTCCAGCCCCAGTTAAATTTAATACCTCAGAACTCCTTTGCACGTCTTGGAAGGACTGCTGGCTCCACAGGCTGCTCTCCCTCCTGCAGCCTGCTGGGTTCTTAACCTCTCCTTGTGAGCCGTACCCTCCCAGCCCTGAACTCTGTGCTGCAGACTCTCTTAAAGGGGACTGTTGATAATCTCTTTGGAGAGGGGGACAGTTAACATTCTATAGACCCTCACATCTGGCTTCTTAGTTTTTTCAAGAAGTTTTATTTGGGTGGCATTACTCTTTCACTTGATATTGGAAGATGGTAGGGGATTGAAAAGTTTTACTACTGGCCCAGGTCTGAGGGTAGATGCCACAAAGTCGCCAGCATGTTGTGCTCTACAAACTTCACAAGGATTGCAAGCATACATTCCACTGTGCTGTTTCTGAAAGGGGCTTAAATTAAGCTTTGACCCAATAATAAGAGATACATTTTCATAGTAAAATAGTAGTGATTTGAAGAGAATGACTTTTTGACCTGCCCAGTTGCTTCTGCTTGTTGACACCTTATTCAGTGTCTGATTATTTTCTTCATTTGATTTTACCACAGTTCTTTGTATGTGTTATAGGCATGATTTGAATTGCTGATAGGTTGTTCTTTCTTGGTAACATAATACTTTATCATGTTTCCATGAACCTTTTTCCTTGATGTCTTATTTTTGAGCTTCTAGGAGAAGTATCATTGACAGCGTTGAAGACATTTTCCATTAGCTCAGGGATTCAAGATAATACAGTTGGCCTCAATTTCCAGTATTTGCCTTAGCAGTGGGGGGCAGAGGGCAATGGCATGAAAGGCGGCAAGCCAAAGTGATGTTTCTGTGCATCTTGCGAATCACATTACAGGCCCCCCTCCCTTTTCCTTTAAATTAACTATAAAAGACTCTATAAGAAGAGTCCTAAGGTCTTCTATGCATAAATAAACTCCCTAACCAGTTTTGGTTACCCAGTAAAATTACCATTATAATAATTTGATAGTAGCATTGAAAGAATCCATCTATATGGGAGTGAAGTCTGAATTCTAGGATGGGAAAGAATCTCAGTATGTAAACTCTGTACTTCCAAATCTCCAGGAACAAGCAGGAATGCAGTCTTCACATATAGGTGACATCTGCATCGACCAAGCCTGCACAAGAATTAACCCCAGCATCCAATAGGAAAGCCTTTGGGAACACTCCACTGTGTCTGCGTACCTGCCTTTCCTACTCCTCTCTTCAGTTCTTCATTTTCCACAGAGCCAGCAGGATGTGTCATCTTGTCACTGCTGAAAAACGTTATCTTTTTTGTGTGGAACATCATGCTTTTGCCTTCCCGTCGACACCGGTCCATCGAATCAGACACCGGTTCCGATAATTCTTTTTTTTTTTTTCTTTAACGCAGTTTCTTTAACTCTAAACTTCAATCTGAAGACAACCTTTTTGAGACATGGAAAAGCCAACTAGTAATTTTAAAAAGTGTACCAAGTATGCTGGTACTACATCAGTCACTGATAAACATGATTGTTGTATCAAATGTTTGGGGCCTGAACATCAACCCAGTTCTTGTCCTTTGTGCCAGCAAATGACAAAGAGAGGCCTAAAGAACTGAGCCAAACAGTTTGGATCATTGTTCGCCTCGGACTCTTGTCAGTGGCTTCCACTTCTTCGAGGGCATAGTCTTCCTCTCATGGTTCTCAGGTTTATTTATTTAACTGAGTTTATATACCACTTTTCTCTGGGTCAAAGTGGTTTACATCGAACAAAGAACAATACGTTACTTTGAACATAGCATTAACTTATGTACATTGAACGAGGTGGTAACTGACAGGGGATAGTTATTTATTTTTTATTTATTTACATTCTCTTATATACCGCGCTATTCTGCATCAGTGCGGTTTACATTGAACAAACTGAAATTACGTTGAGCAGGGCATTATAACTTGGAGATAACTATTTTACAGGGAACATACTTACAGTGCATAACTAATATATATGTTGAGATTTTACTTATTTACAAAGTGGGAAGTGAATTCCATGGAGATTTAGCTTATTTACATGGTAGCAGTCAATATTCACAGGAGACATGCAGGAGGGTATGTGGTTTTTGGTGGGTGGGAGGAAGGAGGGTGTTGTGGGAGACTGTGGCAACTGCAGCGGGTTATGTCAAGGGGCTAAAGTGTTCAATGAAGAGGTACATCTTAAGTTGCTTCTGAAAGGTGAGGAGGTTGACTGATCTGATTTTGGTTGGGAGTGTTTCCATATTGAGGTCGAATGAGCATGCCCAGTCTTGGCTGTTTTTTGTTCTTGCATGGGGGATGACTAGTGTGTTTATGACTTGTCTTGTAGTTCTGTTGGGCTTGAGTTCTTGTAGGAGTGTGTGTAGTTGGGATGTATTCTGATGGTGAATATCTTTGTGTGTGAGGAGGGAGGGTCTTTTATTTGATGCAGCTTTCTAGAGAAAGCCAGTGGCATTTTAGGATGGGTGTAATGTGGTCATATTTTGCTGCTTTTTATATAATGTGTGCTGTTGTGTGCAGGGCTGTGCGCAGGGAGAGGAGAGAGGAACAGGGTAGTCCTTGGTACATAGCATTACAGTAGTCGAGGTGGAGGAGGTTCATAGCCTGTAGTACTGAGCGGAAGTCTTGGGGATTGAAGAGGGGATGAAGACGTTAAAGGGTTTTGGCCTTGTATATCACTTTTTTGGTTTTTGCTGTTCGAGGGAGAGGGTTTGGTCTAGGATGATGCACAGGTATTTTATTTTGTTTTACTTTTATTTGGGTGGTATTCAGTGTGAGCTGGGTTGGCGGTGTGAAGGTGTCGTCCTTTGTTATGAATAATGCTTCAGTTTTTTGTAGTTGACGGTGAGGTGGTGGTCCTTGAGCCATTTTGAGCCATTGCTGAAGCATTAAGTTGTGTGTTGGTTTCTTTAAAGTCCAAACATAAAAGTAAGTCTATAAGTCTCTGGCTGCTCCAAAATTATCAGTATTGAAGACCGATGCTGAGACCAGATAGCAGTCCTAGTATAAGCATTGCAACTCCCCTAGGGGTGCTTCCAATGCAAACCGGCCAGCCAAACTGCCCTGGCGGGAGCCCCACACATAGATCTTTTTGCCACTCTGCAAAACACACAGCTCTTTTGCTTCAGGCTTCCGTTACTGCACAGACAGGCCCAAGATGCCTGCCTTCCTTCATTTATTTATTTGAAAGGCTTATATACCGCATTTCCAGTGATCAACGTGCTTTACAAGTAACATTAACATAACATTATAGAGAACCAGTAAACATTTCAAAGTGCTAGTAGCATATAATGAACTAGCAAACATTATAGGGAACCAGTTAATGTTAGAAAGCCTGTTAACATTACAGTGAACCAGTTAACAAGGGAAATCACGAGTGTAAAGGGAAGGGTAAAGGAATAGGTATCTTCTTAAATGATAGTCATATGTTTATAACAGAGTTGAGAGAGCACTAATTAGTCTGTATTTATGTGACACCTTCAAGTGCATTCTGAACAGGTGCATTTTTAATAGCTTCCTGAAGTCCTTAATGTTTGCGGTAGTTCTCATTTTATGGGTAAGGAGTTCCATAATGCTGGAGCATGTAAGGAGAATGATTGTGAACAGGCTGATTGGTTGAATTTAACAAAGTCTGGGAGGAGAACTGAGGAGGTGCTCTGCAGTACTTCTTCTCTGGGAGTTTCCTTATGATAGTTTGCAAGTAATCTGAGGATTGCTCATAATAGATTTTAAATATTGTCATGATGTTTTTATACTTAGCTCTGTCTAATAGAGGTAGTCAGTGGAGCTCTTTCACGATGGGCGTAATATGAGAGCCCCTTGATGTCCCAGTGACAACCCTAGCCGCTGTGTGTTGAGCAAGCTGTAACAGGAGCAGATGGGATTTTAACAAGCCCTGGAGGATTGCATTGCAGTAGTCCATGTGGGGAAGTATCATTGCTTGGAATACAGTCCTATAGTCATAGGGTTCAAGAAGTGGACGAAGCCGTTGAAGTGTCCTTATTTTGCTGTAGATATTCTTTATTATGCTATTAATGTGGGACTGCAGTGTAAGATGTCGATCAATAACACAGGTACACTACCAAAAAACTGCCTCCAGTTTTGCAACTGATTCCTATAGATTTTGGGGTGCTGAATCCAGGAAAAATAGCCAAAATGTTCCATCACGTCACGTTTTCTTGCAAAATTAGATTTCTTACCCATATAAGGAATGTTCACATAATTTCTTTTTAGCCGACTGCAGTTTATTTTCTTGGCCCAAAATAGAGGTTGTAATGGTTAACTAACTAGAAACACTCCCTCATGATATTTTAGAGTGTTTTGTATTAATTTTATACATTAACAGGACAATTGGGAGGCGGGGGGCTAAATCCAGTACTCGCGCTGGCGCATGTTCTTTCCTGTTCGCCTCGCCTCGTTCGCTCGCTCAAACACGGTGGTTGCGACATGAACGTTCCTGTCAAATTTCAGTTTCTTGCAAGTTCATTATTACCTTTTGTTTGCTCAGTCGTAATCCAGCTTTATTCCGAAGTGGTTCACTACAGTTGTAGTTTGCAGTGCTGTGTATTTGTGATGGCTCACAGAGCCAGAGGTTGCGTCAACTCTCCGGACAGTTTTTGTTTTATTTGTGGGGAATATACCGTGAAAAAGCGGCAGAGGAACATTTCTGCATTTATTAAAAAAGTATATTTCGCCTATTTCGGTTTGAAGTTAGGCGATCAAGACAAACCGTGGGCTCCTCACAAAGTGTGCAAGACATGTGAGGAAGATCTACACTTATGGATGAAAGGTAAAAAACAAGCATTTCGTTTCGGAATACCTATGATGTGGCGTGAACAAAGAGACCACAGCAGTGACTGCTATTTTTGCTCTTGCATTGTGAAGGGATACAACTTAAAAAATAAAAACGTAATAAGTTACCCCAACCTTCCCTCAGCAATTAGGCCTATGCCTCATAGCAACGAAGTACTTGTGCCTGAACCACCAAAATCTTTGGATCATATTTGTGTGGACGGTTCTGATCATGATGAGACTCATCAGATGGCTTTTCCCGATGAGTCCAGTACTTCTGAGTTTGAAACTGAACCAGATCCGAAACCTGAACTTTTCTCTCAAGCTGAATTGAATGATTTAGTCTGGGATTTAGGACTCCCAAAAGATGCTGCCCAACTGCTAGGTTCTCGGCTTAAACAGAAAAATCTATTGTCACCAGGAACAACTTTTATTGGTACCGCAACCGCGAGACACAATTTTTGAAGTATTTCAGCAAAGAGGAAGATTTGGTATTTTGCAACGATATATACGGAGTGATGGAAAAGTTTAAACTCAAGTATGATCCTGCTGAATGGCGGCTGTTCATTGATTCGTCAAAAGACAGCATAAAAGGTGTTCTTCATAATGGCAACACATTCGCTTCAGTTCCTATTGCTCACTCTGTTATTCTCCAAGAAAAATACGAGAATTTGGCCCTGATTCTTCAGAAGGTTCGTTATGATGAGCATAAGTGGATGATTTGTGGAGACTTTAAAATTCTATCCATGCTATTAGGGCAGCAATCCGGTTTTCACACCAAATATCCCTGCTTCCTTTGCTTGTGGGATAGCCGGGCCCGCGACCTACACTGGGGGAAAAAAGACTGGCCAATTCGGGAGTATTTGAGACCCGGTGAGAAAAATGTTCTTCATGAGAGCTTGGTACTTCGTGATAAAATTCTATTTCCACATTAAGTTGGGTCTCATTAAGCAATTCATCAAGTCCCTTCCAAAAGATGGTGAGTGCTTTCGGTACCTTTGCTCAAAGTTCCCCCGACTTTCTGAAGCAAAGCTAAAGGAAGGAGTGTTTGTTGGCCCTGATATAAGGAAACTCATTTCAGATGGAGCATTCGCTGAAACGATGTCTGAGAAGGAAAAAGAAGCCTGGGATTCCTTCAAGGATGTTGTTCTCAAATTCTTGGGGAACAGGCGGGATGAGAACTATAAGGATATTGTTGCCAGGATGCTCAATGCCTTCAAAGAACAAGGCTGTAACATGAGCCTGAAAGTCCATTTCTTGCACTCCCATGTGAACTACTTTCCCGAAAACTTGGGGGCGTACAGTGAAGAACAAGGTGAAAGGTTTCACCAGGACATCAAGGACGCAGAGAGAAGGTACCAAGGAAGATGGAACACCACTATGATGGCTGATTTCTGCTGGTTGCTGCTGCGGGAAACCCCAGATGAAAAATACACCAAGCAGCGCACCAAGAGAAGCATTCGGGGGAAGAAGAAACGGGCCCACCAGGAGATTGATTGACCCAAGAATGACTTTAAAATCTAAACTGTGTTGACAAATATCGTGTTTTTACTAAACTTTGAAATAAAAATTTGCTAGTTATTACCACAGTGTCGGATCTCATTTATTAGAATTTTATTTTCACACCATCGGGTGTTTGTCTTCATGTATTGCAATGGTGCGGTTTGCGTTTTCTATTCTTACATACATACCTGTACAACATTTTTTGCACATTTCTTTGCTTTGCTTTGTGTCTAACCTCGCTCTTATATGCTCAATGTTTGTGCACATGTATGTGGCTGTTTTAAGTGCAGACAATTTTGCTACCATCACAGTGTGTTTTGTTGACATTACTCTATTCTTATGTGCTGCCTTGTTACAATTTTCTTTATTCTTATTTGAATAACTACTAAACAATTAGTATAAAGAATTCATCCAAGAAACTTTTATCTCAATCGCACTCAATCTGAAACGTTCACCTCAAACTGCTAACCCAATGTAGCAAAAAATCTGTACATGATGGAGCAAATTGGTTACCAGATTTGGATTCAGCGCACCAAAAAATGTAAAAATCAATCGAAACATTAGAGGCAGTTTAAAAAAAATTTTTTTAGTGTACCTGTGTAATTACCCCAAGGTAGCGTATCTGTGGCTTGACTGTAAGCTCGGCATGTTTGACCTGAATTGATTTTGGTGGGGAGAAAGATTGATCCGTGAATATGAAGAGCACCTCAGTTTTATTGTAGTTAATGGATAGATCCTTCTGGGAGAGCCAGTGGGCAATTGAATTGAAGCATTGTATTATTGGCGTGAAGTCCAGAGAAGTGGTTTAGAAGGGGGCATAAAACATTGTCATTTGCATATAAGTGGATAATACATCATGTGACCGAATGAGCTTGCAGATTGGCTGGATGTAAATATTAAGTAATAAGGCTGATAGAGATGGACCCTGGGGTACACCTTGCTTCTGTGGGTAAGGGTCTGAGCTCTTGGCTTTAGCCTGCACAATTTGTTGGCGATCCAACAAATAGGATCGAATCCGTTTGAGTGCTGCTTCAATGATGCCAATACAATGTAGTCTGCAAGACAATCTCATGACATATTGTGTCAAATGCTGCGGCAATATCAAGAAATATGAGGCTGAAGCCCTGTTTAGGTTTCTCTATTTTCTTCATGAGTCGGTCGATGAGTGATATCAGCAGTGTTTCCACTCCATGGTTGGGGTGAAGCCATGCTGATAAGGGTCAAGCGGACTATTTAGGCTTGAAGCTGGACCACTTTCTCTATTATTTTTGTGAGGAAGGGTAAGCTTAAGATAGGTCTGTATGAATGGGGTTCTGCGGAGTCTAGCTTAGAGTTTTTTAGCAATGGTCATATGGAAGCAGTCTTTAGTCTGGTTGGCCTATACCCTTGGGTGAATGAGAGCTGTATCATCTTACATACTGTAGTGGCAAGCTCGGATCTTGTCATTTTTAACCAGCTTACAGGACAGGGGTCCTGCAGGGATGTGGTTGTATTGAGATTGCCAATTATGTTATCCAGATGGTTGGGCGAGACGGGACAGAATTAATGAAGAATACTGGTAGAATAGGGATGCATATAATTTACCAATGTGGCTGGAGGGTAAAGTTGGAGTTTGGATTGGACGTGGAGTGCAAGTGTTTGAGGACTGGGGGTGGCCTGTGTTGTTGGAGGGTAGTTTTCTTTTAGCATGGACTTGACAATCCCAAATAGTTCTCTAGATTCGTTTAAAGATTTTAAGATCGTTCTGGTGTGATAATCTCTCTTTGGCTTGGGTTCGGTACAAATGAAGGATCAGTAGGTAGTTTTTACTGGATTGTTCATCTGAAGCATGCCTCCAAATGCGTTTGGCTTTTCTGAGTTCTTGTTTGATTTTCTTCAGATCTGTCGTGTACCAAGGCATGTGATGGCAAAGACTGCAAACAGTTGATTTCGATGGAGGTACACCTGCAATGTCGGAAATTGTCTCATCCCATTTAGAGACAGTTGTCTAAATTGTCAGAATCCGTGTCCAGTTTAGGGATGACAGTACCTTGGAAGTGGTCTTTGTTGAATTGTTTAAATCTTCAGTAGTGCTTTTCTCTGAGGGTTGGTGATCTTGTGAGTTTGGAGATGAAGGTGGAAGGGAGACATTGGGGACAGGGACTGTTCTACGCAGTCCCACTCATCCCCTTGATACCCAAAATGCTTTTCAAGCTACAGGCAGACAGGGGCTCTATGATCTTCATAGCCTCCTTTTGGCCTCAACAACCATGGTTTCCTCTGCTTCTTTGACTTGCACAGACTTAACCTCTCAGTTTGGGATTTGCGCCCAAACTCCTCTCTCAAGACAACGGGATGCTCCTCCATCCCAATCTTCATTCCCTATGCCTGACAGCATGGCTGCTGAAGGAGTAGTGCTCACTGACCTCGATCTGTCACAGGCGGTCAAAGATGTCCTTGCATCACGCAAAGATTCTACCAGGTGATCTTGTTCCTTCAAGTGGCGTAGGTTTGCCCTCTGGTGCTCCCCAAGGACATTGACCCTTTTTCTTGCCTGTGGAGTCCCTCCTACAATATCTCCTCCATTTATCCTTAATAGGTCTTAAGACTAATTCAGTGAGGGTTCACATTAGTGCTATTGTGGCCTCTCACAGCCTACTGGATGGACAGCCTATCTCCTCACACCCCTTAGTAGCACACTTCATGCGGGTCTGCTGCTATCCAGGCCGCCCATTAAGCCACCTCCGGTGGCCTGGGACCTCAATATGGTTCTCTTTCAACTTCTGAAGCCTCCTTTTTAGCCTTTAGCCACCACTTCATTTCCTTAATGCACTCACGTGACCTTGCCACATCAGTGAACTGCAGGCTCTAGTGGAAGATCCACCCTACACCAGGTTCCACCATGATAAGGTGTGGTTCTGCGTACCCAACCGCATTTTCTTCCGAAGGTGGTCTCCTTCCATTTAAACTAGTCTGTCGTCTTACCAATTTTCTTTCCTAGACCACATGCATCTCGGGCTGAAGTAGCGCTACACACCTTAGACTGCAAGCGAGCACTGGCTTACTATTTGACTAAAACAAAGGATCACAGACAATCCTCACAATAACTAGTCTCCTTTGATCCTAGTCACCTAAGCCAGGGGTGGGCAACTCCGGTCCTGGAGAGCCGCAGACCATTCAGGTTTTCATGATGCCCCTAATGAATATTCATGACCCTATTTCCATACAATGGAAGGCAGTGGATGCAAATAGATCTCATGAATATTCATTAGGGACATCATGAAAACCTGACTGGTCTGTGGCTCTCCAGGACCGGAGTTGCCCACCCCTGACCTAGGCCTACCAGTGAGGAAATGTATCCAGATGGATAGCAGATTGCATTTCTTTTGCTTTGCACAGGCAGGACTCTCTTTGGAGGGTCATGTCACTGCTCATAATGTGCGGGCTATGGCAACCTCTGTAGCCAATCTCCGTAGCCAATCTCCATTCAGTATCCATTGAGGAGATCTGTCGATCAGCCACCTGATCCTACATTCATCCTTTTGCTGCACACTATTGTCTGGACAGAGACTCCTGTCGGGATGCTGTCTTTGGCCAAACTGTGCTCCAGCACGTCTTTGGGATTTAAATTCAACTCCTACCCTTTGTCCCGGACTTCTACAAGAGACCAGACTATCACTGGGGGAGTATCACCTCCTGGAATTGAATCCAATGGCCCACAACTCTTCCATAATTTTTGGCTGCACGCTTTTGGCCTCAGGGACCACTGCTCTCCCCCCATACCAGTGTGGTACTTGGGAGCTAGTGAGTCCCTTATGTGAAGACTGCATTCCTGCTTGTTCCAAGAGATAGTGTAGTTACTCACCTGTAACAGGTGATCTCTGGAAACAGCAGGAATCAGCCTTCCCAACCCGCGCTCATCCCCTAGGAATTTTTGTAGGGTTCATTTGGTGTTTTTCTCTTCCTCTCAGCTACAAACTAGACTGAGGAGAGGCGTTGGGAAGGCAAGCATGCAGGCACAGTGGAGTGCTCCCAAAGGCTTTTCTATTGGATGCTGGGGAGCATTCCTGTGCGGGCTCCTTCTGTGCTGTCATCACCCGTATGTGAATACTGATTCCTGCAGTTCCCGGAGATCATCTGTTACAGGTGAGTAACTACACTTTCTGTAATACACATACCACGTTGCCCAAATATAGAACAAAGACATTTCCCCTTACAACTCAATCATATCAAAATTAAATATTTACTGTTGTGTCACGTCAAGAACAGCAGTATCACTCTGCTTCTATTGTCAGACACTTTGTGAAGTAATACACAACCCTGAAAAAGATACTCTGAACCCTTAGAGCAAAGTTACTATATCATAATAACCCCACCATGAAAAGATAGCACTGCAAATCGTATATCAGGTCCTATAGCACCAGTTCATCACCTATTAGGAAAACACAATAAGCCAGTCTATTACAGATGCCTTCACAAAAATTACCCACTAACTGCATCCTTCACCTAGGTCGCACATGCAGAATATGGACTGACCTTCACCTAATACAGAATAAGGAACAACAAATTATAAAACATATATTAAAAAATGAAATGGAAACCCCTTCCCCAAAAAGCTAGACTTTTATGCACAGTGCAATACTAGAAAAAGAGAAACATAAAATAATTTCTGATGTACATTTCCCAAAGCTGGCATATTTCAGTCTATAAAAAGTTAGAATACTTTTTTCTTTTCTACCTGTGTTTGGGCATTTTATGTTTCTAATCAGCTGGTGACAGTCCTTCTCTTTCATTTTCCTTGTGATGATCTTCTAAGTTCTTTTTCAGGGTCTCCTTTCCATTTCTTCTCTCCTTATTTTTTTCTTCTTTGCATCTGTCTGACACTAATATTCCTTTTCATCTTTTTTTCTGCTTTTTTATCTCTTCTCTGCCTCTCCACTCATAGCCAGATTTTATACATGATTCTCCTTTTCTCTCCCCATCCAATCTTCAGTCTCCCTCTTTTCAACTTTCACTTATCTACCAGCTTTCTGTCTCCCACTCCTCATACCTTTCCAGGTTCTCCCCTTGCCTGCTCTGTGTTGGCCTCTTTTCCCAGCCTCCTGTTCCCCTCTTTGTCTTTCACCCATTCCCAAGTCTCTTATTTTCATCTTTTTATTATCCCTTCCCAAACTATTGTTACCGTCCTCTGGGTCTTATTCCCTTACCAGCCCCGGTTCCTTCTCTGTCATTCAACCCTTCCCGGAATCCAGCCCCTTTCTCATTTCCCCTCTTTCAACTAATCAGTTTCATTTACACATTTTCTCATCTCTTCCATAGCCCCTATCTTTCTATACTACTTCTCAACTTCTTTCTATCCTCTTTAAATCCCTCACACTCTGTCCACTACTCCCTCCAAGCATTCTTCCCCCTTTTCTCTACATTTGCTGTACTACTACTTAAACTATTTCAATAGTGCTTCTAGGTGTACGGAGCGCTGTATATATACATGTAAGAGACAGTTTCTGCTCAACAGAGCTTACATTGTATTCTACACGGACAAACAGAACAAATAAGAAATTAGGGAAGTTCATTATAGGTGATTAAAAACACACATGGGTACTAAACAGGAGAAGAAGGGTTAGGATGTAAAAGCAGCCTCAAAGGTGCGTTTTTAGCCCAAATCTTAAATAGGACTCTGATATTCTGTTCCCCTCTCTCCCCATCCAGACACTGTTCCCCCTTCTCATTTCCTCCCACCAGAAGAGATTGCCCCTCATTCTTCCCCCGTCCTTCCCAACTTTCTGCTATTTACCCCAGGCTTCCCCTCCCCTCCATCACTGGAACGGAGCACATCCAGTGATTACCTACCCTCCTGATTGTTCGCTGCATTGCCCTGGCGTAGGCAGCAGGAGAAGTGCTTAATCGAATGCCATCTTTCCTAACT
The DNA here is from genome assembly GCA_033557465.1 of Ichthyophis bannanicus. Taxonomy (NCBI): domain Eukaryota; kingdom Metazoa; phylum Chordata; class Amphibia; order Gymnophiona; family Ichthyophiidae; genus Ichthyophis; species Ichthyophis bannanicus. The sequence continues at coordinate 683,393,557 of CM066032.1, forward strand.
ATCTCTCCAGTCCAGTCAAGACACGTAGGTAATGCTCATCTACCAGCAGTTGGAGACTGAGAACACAAAACTTGAAACCTACTCCTATACAGTAAGTAGCCTGTGCCAATTAACCACAGCCGATAGTTCTCAGCCTCCAGCAGGTGGATGAACATATCTTGTACAGTCTGAAGCTTTGATTCTATTGGGCCACAGTATTTAGTGGGCCCAAGGTGCTGAACTCTGGAACCAGATCCCTCCCCCTTCTCCTCTTAGTTGCCCCATATTTGGCCTCCTTTATTGAGCCAGAGTTTGAGCGCATCTGTGCCTTTAAGTTCTCTGACAAAAAAAAAAAAGCAAAGGCCAGATCTCAGGTACAGCAGCAGCAGCAGCAACTCAGTGGTGCTTCAGGAGCAGCTGCAAGGTAAGTCCAGGGCCTGGTGCTAGTGCGGGCAATCACTTACTGGAGGAGGGTACTCCTGGGTGTTTTTGGAACTGCAGCCACATGGCTGACATGAAGTGAAGCTGGTGTGTGGCCTGTAGCAGTCGTCTGGCATAGTTCCCTGATATCAGGTTTTGCTGCGGCTGTGCAAAAGAAACCACAGCTGCTTCCAATTGCATGCAGCTTGGGGGATAGAAGGCAGGTGCTGCCAGCTGAATAGAGTGTGTCCGCACCCTCGGAGACTTAGGAGACCTCACGGTTTTGGTGGGAACTGCGGCTATTTTGCCAGCTGTGAGCATCTCTCTTGGGGAGAGGTCTGAGCTGCTGGTGTTGCAGCTCATGCATTTTTTGACTCCTGCAGCCACAGAGGATCAGTCCAGAGAGAGTTTGGGTGGAGGAAATTAACCCTTTTACTCCAGAATTTCTCTTTCTGCTCCACCAGGCCTTCTTCTTGAAGCAGGGTCTGAGTGAAGAGAGTCCCTGACTTGCAGCAAACTTCCTTTGCTCTAAGGGGCAGGGATCTACTTCAGCAGCTATGTGCCAGCATAAGGAGTAATTGGATGATGGGGATGAGACAGCCTATGGACTCCCTGGGACCTTTAAAGGGGTTTGTGGATCTCCTTGAAGAATGTCAGGATGAGTTTGAAGAGATGGAGTTTCTTGTACGAGAGGATCTGATGGCAATTCGGATCTTTCATAGGGATGAACTTCCTTCCCTCATTTCGCAGTCTCTAGCCACATTATGCATTGCGGAGGTGCTTCGGCCAGAACCCTCTTAGGCAGCAGAGGACATGCTCCTGGAGGGCATCAGTAAACTGCCACAGTCTTTTCCTGTCCATAGGACTCTGAAAGAAATGGTTGCAGAGGAGAGGAACTCCCAGGATTCTGGCTTGTGTGTGGGTTGAAGTATGGTGAAGCTTTATCAGATTCTCCCAGGGAAAGGTTATGTCTCCCATGTGTGAATATGCTGGTGATGGCAGAAAATGGTTATGGTTACGCTTTATTTGCTATACTGAAATACTGTATACCAACTATGCGGTTTACAGTGTTTAAAAAAGGAAAAAGTGAAAGAGAACTACAATTTGTGATAGGAAAGCCGAAGAACATAGATGGTAAACAAGGCAGGGAGGGAGGGATATAGATAAAAGGGAAAGAAGACAACTTGGAGACAAATTGTGTTAGCTATACTACTAGCTATACTATCTTAAATCAAAGCCCTCGGGAAGCAATGGGATTAAAGCTGAAGACTGATTCAAAAAGGAGCATCTTGAGAGCCTTCTTAAAGCACTTGAAATTGTTTCAAATGTATAGGAGCGGGCAGGCTATTCCAGAGGGCAGGGGCTGTGGCGAAAAAGGCAGACTTTTTTTGTACTGTCATATTTGATTAGTAGCAGGGGATAGGAAGTGTAACTGTTGACCATGTAAAGACTGCAGTGCTCTGGCTGGGGCATGTAAGGGTTAGAGTGTGGAGAGATAATCAGGGCCCACTCGTGGAGTGTCTTATGGACAAGTCAGTACCTTAAATTGGATTCAGGAACTAACAGGCAGTCAATGATATTGAATGAGGAGTGAGGTGGCATGGTCATCTCCAGGAACAAGCAGGAATGAGTCTTCACATATGGGTATGTCGGTACCGACGGAGCATGCGCGGGAACGCTCCCCAGCGTCCAATCAGAAAGCTTTTGGGAGCATCCCTCAGCGCCTGCGTGCTGCCTTCCCGCCTTTCCAACTGTCTCTCCTCAGTTCCTTTGCATCATTCCTTGCGGGATCTCCTTCTAAGAATGTGGGAAGCACCTTTAAGGGTACACTCACCTTCTAGAGCAACTGATCTTCTGTATCAGGTGCCCCCCTCTCCAGGGTTTCAAAAGACTCAACTTCCCCATCATTCCATTGTAGTGGAATCAGCAATGAGGAAGGTGAAAAGTAAGAAGAAGCACTCTTCTTACCCACCAGGTCGTGAGTCTAGGACACTAGATGCCTTTGGACGTCAAACCTTCCAGACATCCATGCTGTCAGCAAGGATTCTCTCATATATTTTTTATATGAGTCTATCTCTTCAGGAAGTCACAAAGAAATTATCTCTTCTGACTCCTTTTCTTTCAGAACCCAAGACTGCAGACTGTTCCTTACTACTTAGTCATATTCAAAGTATCTCTTGGTTTCTTACTCGTGCTTCCCTAGACTCTTTTGAGTCTGTTAGCAGAACTTCTGCTATAGCCATAGGGGCACGACGTAGAGCCTGGCTTCAAGCTTCAGACTTAAATAAATGGGCACTACAAAGACTGGGTAATACTCCTTGCACTGGAGAAAATCTCTTCAATAAGGAGGCTTTACGTCAGGTTGCTCAGTGGTCCACTGACTTCCTTCTTTTTGAAGGCTATCCTAAGCCTTCTCCTTCCCCAGTAGGTAGGAAATGCCCTACCAAACTTTCTTTCCCTAGGCGGAGCAGGTTTTACTCTTCTCCTGCCCATCATGCAGATGTTCCCAAGCAGGGGAAACATCGCCCTGGTCTAAAGAATCCAAACCCTTGCCAGGCTAAATAAACCTAGCAACCATAGGTTTCTGGTTAATTTGTTTTCTTTGGAGTTTACAACCTACAGTTGACTTCCTCTCAACAGATGTTTTTCACTGTTTTTTCGTTCAAAGTTCTATACATGGATTCCTTTCCTCAGGACATCCAGTTGCTCCTAGGTATGCTGAGCTGTCAGGAGATTAATGTCTATACAGGTTTCTCCTCTTCTTCCCACTAAGAAGAGAGGTTTAACAACTATCCATGATAGTTCTCTGTACCAACATGAATTTTTTCCTTTTACTGACTTACCATATGGTAAGTCACCCTTCAGCTCTTGTTTCTCTACCCTCTTATCCAGGATTGCCCCTGTACGAGTGGTACCATACCACTGGAGGGCTTCTTAGCCTTTCTAGTCTTTCTTTCCATTCCAGTGTTTAATTTTTTCTCTCAAGTAAACTCCCTCCTTTGCC